>SJYQ01001836.1:66376-127696 GCA_006410935.1 Redunca redunca | reverse complement strand
ATGACACCACCCTTATGGCAGAAAGTGAAAAGGAACTAAAAAGCCTCTTGATGAAAGTAAAAGAGGAGAGTGAAAAAGTTGGCTTAAACCTCAACATTCAGAAAACGAAGATTATGGCATCCGGTCCTATCATTCCATGGGAAATAGATGGGGAAACAGTGGAAACAGTGTCAGACTTTATTTTTTGGGGCTCCAAAATCACTGTAGATGGTGCTTGCAGCCATGAAATTAAAAGACGCTTACTCCTTGGAAGAAAAGTTATGACCAACCTAGATAGCATATTCAAAAGCAGAGACATTACTCTGCCGACTAAGGTCCGTCTAGTCAAGGCTACGGTTTTTCCAGTAGTCATGTATGGATGTGAGAGTTGGACTGTGAAGAAGGCTGAGCGCCAAAGAATTGATGCTTTTGAACTGTGGTGTTGGAGAAGACTCTTGAGAGTCCCTTGGACTGCAAGGAGATCCAAACAGGCCATTCTGAAGAAGATCAACCCTGGGTTTTCTTTGGAAGGAATGATGCTGAAGCTGAAACTCCAGTACTCTGGCCACCTCATGCGAAGAGTTGACTCATTGGAAAAGACTCTGATGCTGGGAGGGATTGGGAGCAGGAGGAGAAGGGGACGACCGAGGATGAGATGGCTGGCTGGCATCACTCACTCGATGGACACGAGTCTGAGTGAACTCCGGGAGTTGGTGATGGACAGGGAGGCCTGGCGTGCTGCGATTCATGGGGTTGCAAACAGTCGAACACGACTGAGTGACTGAACTGAACTGAACTGAAAGTGCTGGTTAACCAGCAGCCTCATCTGGTAGCTGCAGTGAGGGCCCCAAAGATACCCTGGCCCTGATCCCAGAAGCTGTGGATCTTATTTTACATGGCAACAGGGAGTTTGCATGTATTTTTAGCAAATACATGCTCAAATTTTGTCATGTATTTGAGAGAGGATTTTGAGCTGGGAACACCATCGAGGACTATCTGGATGCTTCCTAAATGCAATCACAAGTGTTCCTAGAGGAGGGAGGCAGAGGTACATGTGAGAATGCCACAGTGCTGGCGATGGAGGAAGGGCCCAGGAGCCCAACAACACAAGGAATGCAGCTGCAGAAGCTGGAAAAAGGCAAGGGGAGGGGTCAGATTCTCCCTGGAGTCTCCAGAGAGAGCAAGTAAAAGTGAAAGTTGCTCAGTCCTATCCGACTCTTTGCGACTCCATAGAGTTCTCCAGGCCAGAATACTGGAGTGGGTAACCTTTCCCTTCTCCAGGAGATCTTTCCAACAACCCAGGGATCGAACCCAGGTCTCCCACAGTGTAGGCAGACTCTTTACCAGCTGAGAGCAAAGCCCTGGCAATATCCTGAGTGTAGCCTGGTGACACTGATTTTGGAGTTTTGGCTTCCAGAACTGTGAGAACAGAGATGTTTGTTGTTTTAAGCCATCACATTTGGTGGTTATCTGTTACAGCCATCCTAGTAATAATTCACTTTGATCATACAATCTATAGAGAAGTTCGGCAAAATTTGACACGCATTACTAAAAAAAAAAAAAAAAAAACTAAGTTAAATTTCTGCTAATTCTGTGACCACAGATTTGAGTTTCTGAGTCTGAGTCTGTTTACTACAAAAGGACAAAGAGCTTTTCCGTATAAAGCATCAGGATTTATTTTAATGATTCTAAAGTCTGCTGGGGCAAAGAATCCGCCCACCAATGCAGGGGACGCAAGAGACTTGGGTTCGATCTCAGGGTAGAGATCTCTGCCTGGAGAAGAAACGGCAACCCACCCCAGTATTCTTCCTGGAAAATTCCGCGTACAGAGGAACCTGGTGGGCTACAGTCCAGAGAGTCGCAAAGAGTCGGACATAACTGAGCAGGGCTGAGTGCACACACACACACACACACACACAAGGTCTGTTGACTTGTGACTTTAAAAGTATTGATAACCTGTTCCTGGAAATGGTTAGAATTGTTTGCTGCAAGAAACTGTCAAGTCTCCTGTGCTGTGAACTACGGTGGACAGAGTTTCACCTTATTGCATTCTTGGGGTGTTTACTCTGACTGGAGCCAGTCCCTCTGGTTCCAAAACACTCAACAAGTACCTAATCCTGGAGGATTCTCTGATGACAAGGAAGATAAGCCTAAGATTTCTCTTTGTAAAATCATTTCACAAGTAAGATAAAGGGACTGTGATAGTTTGACTTTTATAACACAATGCAAAAACTTTTTATCCCATGTTACTGCTTTATAAATTTCAGTCTACCTGCATAAATACCACTCTCCAAGAATGGTGTCACTACTTCGTAGATAAATGGGCATTGTGCAGTAATTTCTGGTCTCATGGTCAATAATGCATGATGTTTCCTAGACAGATACTTGGGTGTAGATGCCACCAATGCTAAGCTCTGTCGGTACTCGGTCTGTGTCCTGAGGGTTGGACCACTGGTTCAGGTAGGAGGGTTCACTAGACATGACTGGACATGCCGACGGGCCGGCTCTTGCAGGTGCTGGCCCAAGAGGGGCTTACCCCGCGGACCACTGGAGCACGTCGGCGGGCTGGGTGCGAATCGCAGCCTTGGTGAACTGCTTCAGGATGTCCGGCAGTTCGGGGGGAATGTGGATCTGCTGCGCGCAGAACATGGTGTCGGGAAGCGGCATCGCTCTCCGCAGACCAGAACCAAGCTGGAAGAACCAAGGTGTGCTGCGGGTGGGGGAATGGGGAGAGGAAGGGCGAATCGGTCAGCGTGGGGTGCGCGGGAGACGCGCCTGCCAAGGGGCTCCGGGGCCGGGGTCCCAAGTCCCGAGTTTAGAGCAGGGCCGAGGCCGGCGGTCTGTGGGGCGGGGGNNNNGGGCGGGGGGGTGGGAGGTGGGCGGGGTCCCGGATCCGGAACCAGATCAGGGTCCCAGGGTTAAATTGGGCCAAGCCAGGCCGTCCGTTTCTCCCTGGGTTTGGAGTGGGGCGCGGACGGGGGCGGGGGGTCTCGGGTTTGGAGGAGGGCCAAGGGGCCGGCTTCCCAAGGCGCGGGCGGCGGAGAAAGGCTCTTACCGCTCCTCCGCAGGCTCCTCTGAAAATGAGAGCCAACCGCCCTTCCTAGCAACAGACTAGAAGCTGCAACCCGGCGTTATTGTCGCGCAGCAGTAACCAGGCAACCGAGACGCGCGCGCGGTCTCCGCCCCTCTGGTGTCGCGCAGACGCACACGCCTCGAGCCGGGATTGGCAGCGTGTGCTGGTCTGGGCTGGGGTGTCGGGGGAGCGATCCGCTTGCGCAGTCTGGCTTCGGCGCCCGCTTTGCATAAACGGGTAGTTTACGGATGTAAGAGCGGAACATTTCAGTTAAAAAAAGAGGACGTTTGGATCGATTTCCTACTAACAACTGTGAGCGGCGAATTCGCAAAAGGCCCTCTTTTCCTTTGCACTGGCTCGGTGAAGCTTTGGAACGAGATGCCTCGTGGCCTCCGTGGAAGGAAGCCGTTGAGGTCCTGGGAGCTGACATGTGTCCGCGGCCCGAGCCTCCCTGCGGAAACCTGGCCCCTGCCACTTTAGAGTGGCAGTTTCCAGCCGAAAGATTTTAACTTTTTAAGTTGTGAAGCCTAGTTTCCGGGTCTCCTGGCTGGCTGCTTGCAAGGTGCCTTAACACGCACACAGGAAGAAACAGGCCTGAGACCGACCTCTCCTCTCCCGCCTCCAGGCACGAAGATGAAAACCTGCTAAACCGATAGACAGAGCTGTCTCCTGGAGGGGCCACCAACAAGCCCTCCTTCCTTCCCTAGAGGCATCAGGCCCCAAACACAACTCCTCCACTGGGCAACTTACCAAATGAAACCTACCTACTAAGTGAAGACACGAGATTCCAAATTCAGAGCACTTGCTAAACTGAAGAGAGGCACTGTTTAACGTTATGGGAAAACAAGGAATTTCATACACCGAGAGAGAAAAGTGTTAATGGGGCAACGTGGCACTTTAAATATGTTTGATGATTTAGCAGTCTTCCAGAAATTTATCCTACAGAAATACTAATAAAGTAATATGGGCAAAAATGTTTACTGTAGCATGTAATAAAATGAGTTAACTGTCTTTCAGAAAACTTAAATCATAATCTTATTCACACAATGGAATACAATACAGCTATAAATTTTTCAGTGGGACAGCTACTTATATACTGAGATAAAAAGATGTTCAGAAATATGAAGTTAAGCACGCCACGGGTGTTGATAAATCGAGTACCTGTGGACACATGCTTTCACAGAGTCTGGAAGCAAACACCAAACTACTGACAAGTGCTTGCCTCTGGAGGATGGTTTTCAGGTTTTATTTTAACCATATATACATTATTTTCATTCTGATTCATTCATTTACTTACTCAACAATATTTACTCAATGCCCAATATATCCCAGTCCTAAAATACAGTAAAAAAAGAAAGTAAAATGAAAGTCGCTCAGTTGTGTCCCCATGGACTGTACCCCACCAGGCTCCTCTGTCCATGGGATTCTTCAGGCAAGAATACTGGAATGGGTAGCGATTCCCTTCTCCAGGGGATCTTCCCGACCCAGGGATGGAACCTGAGTCTCCTGCATTATAGGCAGATTCTCTACCATCTGAGCCACCAGGGAAGCCATGCAGTAATCCCCAAATAGGTTTTTTGTTGTTTTTTTTTTAATCTTTGGAGCTTATATTCAAGTGAGGAAAAATATGCAAATACAAATGAGATAAGTAAACTGTACAATATTACTAAATATGAAAGAGAAAAAACCAGGAGACAGGAGTGCTCCGGTAGCTACAGTTTTGGTTGAGACTCCCTAAAACAGACATTTCAGTGTAGAAATGAGGTTGGGGAAAGCTTGGATATTAATGTATGGCAAACAGCAAGTGCAAAGGTCCTGAGGTCTGACCTGTTCTGGAAAAGGGGAGGCTGCCTGGGGCATGGTAAACCCAGTGGGTGGGGGGGGGGATGGTGTGAACTGCCAAGGGTGTGAACCTGTTTAAAGTTCTCTTCTGATTGTGTCTATCTTCTAGCAGAAACAGGAATAAACATCAGCCAAAAGTCTGGAAGGAGGAGGAGGAAGTGCTTTAAAGAAAGAGAATGTATGAAATGGTCCATTGGAGAGAATGTATGAACATATTCCTTTTTAAAGTAGAACTGTAACTAACATGCAGCTAACTGCACAATTCAGTAAATTTTGACATGTCAAACCAGAACTCCATCGATACAGCAAACACATCCATCACACACACGCATCCTCTCTGCCCCATTTCTTCATGCTCCTTTGAAACCCCTCAAATCCCTCCTTGCCAAACCCCACTCCCACTGATCTGCTACTTCCAGATTTCTGTACATTTTCTAGAATTCTATATAAAGGAAAGCATACATTTTTTGACTTTCACTCAACATAAGAATTTTAAGGTGTATCAGTGTTGTATACACGGATAGTGAATTGCTTTTCGTTGCTGAGCAATATTTCATTATATCAATAATCATTTATCCACTCACCTATTGATGGGCATGTGGGTTGTTGCCAGCCTTGGGTTATTACAAATAAAGCTACTATGAACATTCATGTACAACTCTTCATACAGACTTTTATCTTTTGGCAAATAAACAGGAGTGTTAAGTATATGTTTTAACCTTTTAAGAACTGCGCAGCTATTTTCCAACGTGGTTGTACCATTTTACATTCCCTCCAGCAGAGTATGAGTTCCAGTTCCTCCACAACCTCATCAGGATATGGGATGATGTTTTTAATTTTAGTAATAGGTTAGGTATGTAGCGGTGTCTCACTGTGGCTTTAATTTGCATTTTGTTGTCCTTCAGTCACTCAGTCGCGTCTGACTCTTTGCAGGCCCCACGGACTGCAGCATGCCAGGCTTCCCTGTCTTCCACTATCTCCCAGAGTTTGCTCATGTCCACTGAGTCTGTGATACTATCTAACCATGCATTTTACTTATAGCTAATTCTGTTGAACATCTTCTCATGTGCTGACTTGTCATCTATATAGCCTCTCTAGTTAAGTATTAATTTTGCCCATTTTTAAAATAGGCAAATAGATTTTATTGCTGAGTTGAGAGACTTCTTTACTCCAAATGCACTTCATCAGAAATGTCTGCAAATATTTTCTGCCACTCCATGACTTGTCTTCTTGTCCTCTGAACAGTATATTTCAAAGAGCAGACGTCCTCAACTTTGATAAAGCCCAATTCATCAAATTTTTCTTCCAGGGATAGTGCTTTTGAGGTTGTAACCCAAGGACGAAGTTTCCCCTTTGTCTTCGAGAAGTTACACAGTTTAGGGTTTTACATTTAGGACTGTAATCACTCTAAGTTACTTTTTGCAAATGTTAGGACATGGATCAATTTTTAATCTTGTATCTGGATGTCCAATTACTCTAGCACCATCTGTTCACTTTTGCACCTTCGTCAAAAACCAGCAGACCACATGTGTAGGTCTATTTCTGGACTCTATTATGTTCCATCACACATTGGATTTGTGCAGCTAGCAGAAGGAACTGATCAATTTAAGCAAAGAACCAATGAGTTAATGAATGGGGCTCCCAGGTATAAAGCATCAGAACAAACCTGGAGGAGCAGAAAGGCTGGGGCACTGTTACATATATATGTAAAGGAAGAAATTTCAAAAAGATGATGCTTTAACAATGTACAATGGGTTACTAGGTGTTGACATACGGACAGCTGTGGTGCCACGTGGGTCTGAGCAAAAGTCGACTGCATGAGGGTGTAGAGGAGCTGTGGGTGTGTGGGAGCAGGGATGCTCTGTACACGTGACAGTAACGGAGGATGCAGTCAACTCGTCACAGACTTCCCCAGGTGCATCCTTGCTGTGTTCCTCCTGGCATTTTACTCATACCTGTAACAGAACCTTTTGCTCGTTTTTTCCTGTCCTTTTCCATTCTAACTGGGCTCCTTGAAGGTAGATCCCATACTTCATTCCGCTATGGTACTAAGTACAGTGCTGGAAACAAAACATACACCACAGTAAATGAGGGTCGGGTGGGGTGCGTGTTACCTCCTCAGACCCTTATGGCACTTGTGATGTGGGTTCCGTTTCAACAAGAGTGGCTGTAAGTCGTACAGTGGGGGGAGGACACTGATGACCACGTACTGAGATTCAGGGCACAAAATCCTCTGCTGTGAAATTTCAGCTTCACAGCTTATACATACCCTGTGGGTCAAATAGCATTTCACCTACCACTACTGCATATAAAATACAGATACACTTGATTTTTTTTAAAAGATCATAGAAAAAAACCAAAACTGAACCTAGAAAAAAAGGAATCTTGTCACAAAGGGCACTTTAGTAACCCTCACTGCGGTCCTTTCCTTTTTCTCCGATACACATGATCAGTATGTGAGGTAGACTTGACTGGCTTCATTCCATCCAGATCTCCACTAAGAGCCCACCTGGGGAAGCTTCATGCTGGGACCTTGCAATGAAGACGCAGAGCTGGGCTTCACTATTCCTGGTGAGGATGGTCTGTAATTACAGTGGAAGGAGAGGCAAGGAAGCAGGGAGGGTGTACCTTCTGCAACTATACTTTTAAATTCACCCTTAAAACAGAATGGAGGGGCTATAATCATATGTAATTTGAGTTTTCTCTTCCATAATTATTATATTTTTAATGGTTTGGATTATCTGCCTCTACCAACTAATAATGCACATTTCTGTAATTCTGAAGCAACCATACCACAAAGGAAAAATAAACGAACCAAAAAGCTAGGCTACAACTAACATTTTTATTCAATTTTGTTCTCTCAACTCAGAAGGCAACAAAGGACCACATAAAAAAGGGAGCACTTTATGTACACATAAAGTTGGTCTGTGTATCTGTGTTTAGTAGAAAACTGACATCCCAGCTACGTAAATGTTCTATTTATCGAGCTTCTACAACAGTCATTTCTAGGCCCTATGGTCATTACATTTTCATTTAAGGTACTAGTTTCGTGACTACAAAATGAGGCACTCATACAAAACAGATGGGAATGAAAACAGATGTATCCTATCTTCATGTTGCATTAAATGCCCATGATATTGTTGGGGATCATCTGAAAGAAGCCCTTATTTACTCATGACGGCTGTTTTTAAAAAATGACAGGGCGGTAATGGACTGAGGGGAAAAACATCTGACTGCAGGGTACGTTAAGGAAGGACACACAAGGAAGTTAGAGAATCTTCACAGGTCAGACTTCTCCTAGTACCTCGGTGCTAAGACATTTGTTTTCTTCTTGAAGGCGACTGAACAGGTAACATTCTGAAGGAGTATTTTAAACATAATCATTTAATTTTACAATATAAAAAATTTATCACAGTAAGAGCTTAAAATGTTCAGTCCTGAAAATGAGAATAAGTAGCTTACATGAACATTTTAAAAATGCCAATGTTCTTACACTGGTGCAACATTAACATTCTTCAGAGTAAGTAAATGAGTAAGGGTGTGTGTGTTTTAAAAAGTCATTAATTCAACCTAAATTCAAGAATTACACTTTAATAGTAGCATTTGCCAATACAGAAAGGACATACCATCTAGGATCAAATCATCTGAGAAAAAGTTATTCTCTAGTACTTGAATAAGGGAAAGAAAAAACACGAGACAAGAATCCACAGTAATAACAGTTATATTAAATGTTGAAATAAAAATTACTTTTCATTTTCATCTGGAATTGAGATGTCCAATCTCCATTGTTTTTCCAGAGAACTAACAGGAAAAAAAAAAAAAAAACCACCTAAAAACATGGAGCTTTTTTAAGGCTAGCTATACACAAACTTCACATTGGCATTTTTTTCTTCAGCTTTCATCTCAACTATTAGTACTTAATAGTTTAAAAATCAAACATAATTTGCTAATAATGAACAACTGCACACTTCATACTGTGACCATTTGATAACTGGTCATGTAAAACTAACCCCAAAATGTTGATTTGTCTTCAATTTATAAACGGGAAAAGTAAAGCAAAAAGATCTTTCCTAATGAACTTCCTTGAAGACAGGTTTAGCCCAATGTAAAATGATGCAGAACTAGACTATTTTTTTTTAAATTCTACTGAAGAAGGGTAGCAATACTAGCACTTTCTGAACTAGAAGTTTAAACATTTATAATACTATTAGTTAATAATGAAATCTTGATGCTACCCGAGTAAATAGTATGCCAGCAAATGCTTTCTTCATGAAAGTATTCACCTCACTGAAAACAAGACAAAGCACAGATGAAACCCAGGGGAGACCCTTAAGTAAGAGAAGACAAAGGGATCTGCCAGTGAGATGGAGGGCAACTTTTTAGCCATTCTTTTTTTTTTTTTTTTTTTACAAAATATCTGATAAGATTCATTTAAAATTTTGTAGAGTAACAATTTTTATCTATTGTAGTATCTGTCTAGATTTCTTTCTGGCAAAACAGATAAACGTGTTCCAATAACTTTGTATCAAGATCTACAAATTCTCTGAAAAATTTAAAAAGAAACAAAATTAACATAATTAAAGTTATATGCCCAATTTGATCATATTTTTCCCCCAAAGAGAACAATTCATATAGACATACACCGTAACAAGTGGCATTATGTTTAAAAAAATGCTAATTTTACAGCAGGACTAGATTTCTAAGTGAAGGTAGGGCTAGCAAAGATCTTATTTCAAACATGAGAAAGGGCCACTACCAAGTGTGGAACTATAACACTGAGTCCTATGTCAACCTTTTTCTTTTTTTGATACTGACGTTTTACAGTTCTCACTTACCACTTCAGGAAAAATTGCTGAAATATGAAACAATCAGAACCTGGTGCTTTTGATTTTGGTAGTTTATGTTTGGCTGACTATGGGTTTTAATACTATATGGAAACTCTTTTATGGTTTCTTAAGACCTTCGCTGACCATTTTCTCTGAGAACTTCTAAGTTATCATTCATAAAACAAACACTCCCCTTATAATATACCATCACCGTCAAAACACTGGGATCACAGGCCCGACCATTCTCTCTCTCTCCGTTTCTCACTTGAAGCTTTGGTTATAGGGGAAAACCAAGTCTCTAGGTGCTCTGCCTTCTGAGATTTTACAGCACGCTTCCAATGAAATACACTCTGCACTCCTATGTTTGAAGGCCAGCGTGGCCAGCTTCCTCCTGGTCAAATAAAACCAAGCTGGTTTTACTGGTAGTTTTATTCTGTAAACAAAAAGCTTCAGAGACTTTGGAGAAAAGCACTGGCCCTAATCCTCACCCAGGGACGTGCTCGCCAGCGGGACCTGGGGCTCCAGCCAGTCTCCTCTAATCTAATGCTGTCAACCTAAGACCACAAACCCCCGCTACACTGGACAGACATTCAGTATGTCCTTATTCCAGGAAGAAGTAGGGTCACTGGTGATGTTATTTTCTTAAGATTTATGATCTTGAGTGACTCCTGGCCACTGCTGCCAAAAGGACAGCTGTGTGTGGGAAAGGAGAATTGGGGGACCTAAGGAAAAAACTTTTGGACTTTTGTTTTTCCTCTTAAGTGTAGACATGCCCCTAACAAGCACAAAACCCCTACTCCCGATGCTGAGCACTAGGAATATTAAATTATCAAAATTAAAAATAATTTCCTCACCTAGCACAAGATACTATACAATATTACAAACACAGACATATGAAAAAAAATCAGGCAGTAGAAAATGTACAACAGCTTTGGTGTTATACAAAATAACTTCCAAAAACGATTGACAGTGAAGCACAAGTTCATGTTTTCTTAGCACAGACACTCCACTGTTGATTTCTACTTGTTTCCTTTTACGTTCTTGGTAAGGTCTGAACAGCCGAGACACACAGAACGCACAGTTCACTTAAAAAGAACTGCCTGGAGCACCAGGACATTGTGCTCCAAAAGACATCATTAAAAAGTCTGCCTCCGCACTACAGCTCTGTGGCACACTTCCTGTCAAGATCACAGCAGGTCCAAAATAAAGTGACAACTAGATTTAATAAATTAATATACATTTTGTTTAAAGATGTACAATGCACATTCTGTTTAATCCAGGGCTCTAGGGTATCCAGGAACTTCTATTTACACATGTACAGACCTCGGACAGCAGTGATGTCAGAAGATGCAAGGGCGGCAGGGTCTCGCTGCTGCTCGCTGACTGCTGAGCACACAAGTCAAAGACACCTAACAAAAACAATGCTGAGAGATCACTGGGGAAATCTTCAGAGAGAAGTCCACAAAAAAGGACACGTGAAGGCAAGGGGAGGCCAAGGTGGTGGAGACAACCGCTTTATTCTTGGGATGACTGTGGAGGTGGTGGTGACGTGCCTTGTTTGCCGGATTTCCGTTCATAGTTCACGAGGCGCTGGCCCACAAGGTACCTGGGTTGTAAAAACAGGGTGGTTACTCTCTTCTGTCATCTTCCTTACTAAACATCCCTCCTCGGGGTAGCCAGTGATACATTTTTTTAAATGTAAGTCAGATCACGTCACTCCCTCTTAGAACCCTTCAATCCTTAGGGAGGTAGAATGGGGGGTCTAGAATGACCACAGGCACAAAAGCAGGCATTTCATAGCAAGCCATGGGGCTTAGAGGAGACAGAGACGCACAGTCAGTGGCCTCGGATGCTGTGCGACGGAGAATACACTCTGGTCCAGAGGCCAGGGGCCCTCAGAAACTGAGCCCTGGAGGCCAGAGGTAGATAAGGTCAAGTAAACTTACTCAGGGGATTTATGTCTTATAGATCATACAGATCATATTTTACAAAACAGGTAAGTGGATAGATCTGAAGAAATGGACTGGAAATATCACTGGGAAGCTGGGTAGGGAGGAGAGTCAAACTCTGAAAAGCTCCAGCTCTAAAGAAAAGGAGAAATCAAATGGCAAAGTTTTCAAGGAGGTCCAAAGGAGAAGTGTGTGTGCAGGGGACTGACAGAAGGTAGGAGCTTATGGTTCAAGAAAGAAGACTAACTATCTGTAACCTGTGCGATGTGGTGGCAGGGCGGTGACGACAGATAGAGCAGGGCTGCAGAGACGGAGATGGAAGTTCCTGCGGTTGGAGTGACAAGGCTGGAGTCCCCCCTATCAGGACGGTGTCCCTGTAACAACCGCAGGGGCTGGGGAGGAGGGGCAGGAACACGCCTCTCCTGGAGGGTGACCCCAGGAGAAGAGTGGGTGCAAAGCTGATGGCAACAAGCTGGGCCAGGGGTCGGGAACAAGTGCACCCGCTTGGAGTCAGCAACAGAGATCCAGAAGTGCCCAGCAGGACTTGACACGACGGTGTGAGAGTGGGAAAGGGAAGCCAGCCCGTGACAGGGCACTGGGCACTGCTGCAGCCAACAGCAAGCACACAAAAGCCCAGGGAACGGAGGCCTGACATGTGCTGAGGACTCAGGACTCAGCAGCTTTTCTTTTTCACCATGATCTTCTCCACCCTGACTTCCATCTATCACTCTTCTGCCAACACATATGCTGCACAAGGTACTCTGGCAGTTTATGCCAAAGAGCTTATTAAAAACATTCCACTAATCCTACAGCTTCTTTGTCACAAGCTCACTGTTTAATCCCTTTCCTTTTTGTCCTCCTGATATTCTTTCTGAAGGTAACCATTCCTTATCCCACTGTTCCCCAACCAACCAGTGCTTTTTCAAACTATGAGGATTTTGTAAATGTTTTAGACAATGCCAACCTAGTAATATCTGACATAATCCACAGGGCACTACCGGACATACACCTGAAGTTCCAACCATATCAAGATATCAAGCACAGAGAGAAAAGCAAAGTAAACTTGCCCAGGACCCAAAACGTAGGGGCAGAAAAAGAAGACTCTGAGCCCACAGGCAGTCCTGGTACCCTCGCCCCCAACGCACACAGGCACGCTCGGCGCCTCCCAGGGACCAAGCCCTGAGACACGCACTGTGGATATATACTGCGAACAGGATGTGGCCTCCGTGGAGCCTGCAGTTCAATGGTTTCCTGCACAGAGAGACAGAGGGGAAAGACAACAGAGTGTGCTGGGTTGCGGGCAGCTCCTGAGAGTGTGTCTCCTGTGTGTTACTGCAGTATTACTGCACTGCCAAGACAGGGGAGGTGAGAAAACCTGACTTTCAGCACTGAAATCACCCTCCCCATTCTTTCATGGTTGACAGAACTTAGACTCTGACTCCCTAAGAGGTCTAGTGTTTATCATCATCAATAAATGATTTGGAGAAGCCCTGAACACTCTAGATTTCACTCTTTAAAAAGTTACTCTTAAGTAAGAGTCCTCAGAGTAACAAGGTGACCAAATAATCTGTTGTCCAAAGCTGGCTCTCACGACTCAACAGGGCCGGCTGGGGGGGCTGGCTGCTGCTAACAAAGACACGAAGGTGGCACGTGCAGACTGGGAGGACGGAGAACGACAGACAGACACACTTCCTCTGTGAGACGCCGTTAAAGCAGAAGAGGATTCCGACTTCTAGCAGGACACGGAGGGTCAAAGGGCTGTTACCCCAGAAGGGGTTTTTGTCGACTGTCCTCAGTTTCGCAGAGGGCAGGTGACAGCGTCTCCTCGAAACAGAGTGTGGCACAGTTTAAAGCAACCTTGACCTCTTCTCTCAGCCACAGGCAGAGAAACCCACTGGCCCGTGGCTACAGGAGGGGCTTGGGCACAACTGCGAGCTCCTAGAATAGGTTTCTTTTTTTCTCTCTTTAGGTTTCTTATTTTTTATCTGAAACTACTTAATATACTGCCAGACCAAGACAACAGAACAGACTGAAAAGTATTTCAAATGGACATTAAAAAAATCTACCCCCCAAAACGAGTTTCAGTCTTTTTCATCTCTGGCAATGATAATTCCATATTTTTAGTCCCAAGACATCAGAAAACAGACTGAAAAGTATTTCAAATGGACATTAAAAAAATCTACCTCCCAAAACGAGTTTCAGTCTTTTTCATCTCTGGCAATGATAATTCCATATTTTTAGTCGCTTGATCCAAGCCAAGTACTTAATAACTCTCTTTTTCACTTTCTACACCCAACCTGTTAGCAAATCCTGTTCATTCTACCTCAGAATACATCCAGAATTTGAGCACTTTTCCCTCCTGTGATTTATCACATCTGACACAATAGTTAAGATAGGTGACATTTTAACAAGGGCAGTAAACCAATAAAGTCTGGACTTACTTGTCATTTTTAATATGTTCATAAAGGCGCTTAAACTGGCGGACCTGGAAGGACAAGATTCCCATCAACACCACAACCATCAGCAAAAATGGATAAATCCGCCGATGGACCAAATTTTGCATTTCCGCAGTAACACCTGTAAAACCAAACAAAGGAGAACTCTTGAGTATACATACAGTGTATACAGAAAGACAGTGAAATGAAAACACATCCCTTCCCTAACAAGAGGGCAGGGGAGCTTAACTGAAACTCATCCTGTACAACCCAGAGTGAGGCCAGGAGAGCCTGGGGCCAGCCCTAGCCAGAGGAGGAGCCCCTCGAACTACCCCAGGAGCTAGACTGTGCTCTGAAGGCCACAGAGCAACCAAAACGAGCATGTTCACCAGAAAGTCTTGAACAATAAGACTTCTTCTTCTGAAAGGTCATCGTGGCTTCAGTGTGGAGAAGTGAGTTAGTGGGAGAGGGTTCTGAGCAGGGAAACCCAGAGAGGAGACAGCTGAGTGTGGTGAGAGCCGACCTCTGTCTCAACAGGAGGCCGGCAAGGGCACAGAGAGAACGGGTTCCTGGGGTCACGTCAGCAGTACTCAGAAGCCAGCTGAGACAGAAGGGCAGAGCGCCTCAGGTGACATGTAAGACCTTCAAGGTCTCTGAGTCATGACACTTGTTGGAATGATAATGGGGGTAACTGAGAGAGGGAACTCAGTAGAAGAAAAATACCTGGAGGGGAAAACTGTATATATTACTGAACATGTGCTTTAAGGTCGTGTGAGGCTTGTTCAGCATGTAACTACTAAGATGCTGTCTACATGTTAAAGTGTCACAAATGAGCATCTCCTCTTTGGTTTTTCTTTTATGCTAAAGAAGATTTTTTTACATTTCAATACTTTCTTACCTGCCTAGAGGAAAAAACTGTGACAGAGTTTTATTATCCTTATCTTGCCCTGACTAGTGAAATCTAAAAAAAACAGTCTTTGAAAATCATTGTTTTAGCTGGATTTATATTTACAATAAAGCGTTTGGAGCCAGGTAACCTCATATTGGAAGGGACAAGAATGTACTGATGTGGATAAACCCACCGAGTAAAGGAACGATGCCGGACGCGATGACGTAAGGTACACACAGGGAAAGCAAGAGCACAGAGATCACTGGCGCTGCCAGTTTCCGAACGATGTACTGAAGGTCAATGTTCCGGATGCCATTTGCGTAAACCTGAAACATAGTGGGTGTGTGAGAGCCACTCTACGAGACAAATTCCTCCAGGCTAAAGGGCAATCTCCACTGCAGCCAAGCCGTGGGGCGGGACCTACCAGCCTAAACGGATTCAAGGTGGCTGTTTTTTTTCAGAAGTCAAGGCAAATTCTGGAACACAGCACAGGTATGGTGTCCACAAATTTTTAAAAGATATGCATTTACCTCCTAACACTTTGAAGTTAACTCTGCTAAAAGATGTAGTAATAAGATCTAACTGAGAATAACAGCTATACTAGCTGTGTGCTATAAAACACTAGGTGGCATCTGTAACATTAGTTGAAGACCACATAACTTGAAGTAACTATATATATAAATTGTGTAAGAATAAGCTGTATTACTCAAGATTACGTTCATGTTATCTGAATATAAGAAAACATTACAAATAGGAAGCATGTTTCTAAAAATCTAGTTATAAATCAAATTTGAACAAATCAAAAGGTATTTTATCTAACAATTCAGTATGAAAGAATGCTACAGTGAAATTTTTTAATTCAAGAATTTCTAAACTATTTCCATCGTTTTATCTAGAAAATTCTACTGAACAGTACTGCAGAAGAAAGAATAGATGGCAGTGGGGAGATCCTGGGAATAATGGAAAGTAAACATGGTGTGCAGAAGGGATCAAAACTGAAGAGCACTGTGTTTCCCCAACGCTCCAGCCTCTCCTGGCCTTCGACCACACAGCGGCTCACTCCAGGCCCTGGACCCTCGGACACGGGCCAGAGCATCAGAATGTGAATGACACACAGGCTCCTCCTCAAAGTCCTTTTAACCCAAATGCATTTAAATTAATGCATTAAAGCAGCCCACTGTTTCTCAATGATTAGACACATGTATGAGAAAGAATGCATCAGAGAGAAAATGTCATAAAGATCAACAATGTTTATTCTCCAAGAGGGTCAGGGCCTCACCTAGAACCTCTGAAGTGAACTGGTCTGTACCCCTACAGTGAATGGATATGCTGCCATGTACCCCACAATCCATCTCACTTCAGAATCAGATTTTTGGACTATTTTTTGGTGCATACTGGACTGAGAACTATTTCCTATACATCAAAAGGAGGTGTACCTCTAGTGCTACGAAACTGTAACACCTTCTTAATTTGGTGCTACCCTAAGGACAAGTAGGTTGTTTGTAAGTCCATCCTGCAGGGAACCAAACTTAAAAGAAGTACCAAAATTTACTACATTGGTTATTTTGGAAGAAATCTTCCTAAAATGAATTATCCTACTTCCCAGCCTTATTATCAAAGTACAGAAGCACAACCTATCTCTTTCAAGGTTATCACCACAACGACCAAATTCTCTGACAGTTCCATAATACAAAACTATCATAGGTGCTACATAGCTAGAATAGCTCTATTTTTTAAATCTATTCTTTTCCTGCCTTTTTCTTTATTGCCTCACGCAATGACCTGTTTTCTCTACTACAGGTTTACAAACCTGAATCCCTGCTCTAAAAAATAAAGAAAAGCACACGTGCTAAATTCTGCCTTTACTTTTGCTCAGGCATCTAGGTACTTTAAGCTACCAGTTAACTTCAGGTAAGCGAAGTTTTAAGAGTAGTTGATGATAAGAGTAAAAAGTGCCTTTCTTCTAAAAAAAAAAAAAATTATATATCCTCATTAAGGAAAACGTAGAAAACTTGAAGAGAAGTGGGAACATGGAAAATAAAGGCCACATGAGTCAAACTTGCTTACCTGCTCAATTACAGTTTTCAGCCACCACTGAGGACCCATCAATGTTATAGCTGCAATGATTTTGGCATGCAGGACTCCAAGTGCCCAGTCCTAGGGAATAAAAATCATTTAACAGGTTTTGTTTTTAGCAATAAACCCAACACAGAGGCTATACAATTGTCTTACATTATTTACTTCAAAACACAAGTTCTGTTGGCTCAGTAACAATTTTATATAAGAGTAATAAGTACACTGGAAGAAAATTCAGGAAAGTTCAATGCTTCTACCAAAACTCATTATCTCCCCCCCGACCCCTACAAAAAAAACTCTGCATTATTTTCCCAAGAGAACTAAGAAAAGTGTTTACTTTAGTGGAGATCTCAACAAGCAACTAAATAAACCAGTGCCCTGCTTTTATTTCATCACACCATTCTTAGGCTGTTCTATTGGTTTGGACGGGGAAGCCCTGTCTGACCTAAACAAGAGATCCCGAGGGCTCCGAGCATTTTGAGCTGGTGCACTGGCACTTCTGCTGAACTGTTACTAGGACCCCCACTGCCACACGGAGCTCCTCACGGGGGCCTCCTGCCCACCCCCACTCTCCACCAGGCAGCCAAAGTGACTGCCACTCCCACCACCCAAGGAATCTCTTAAAAGTGCAAATCAGATCATCTGAAGAGCCTTCCCTGCTTACAACCCTAAACAGAGCACACAAAGTCCTTCATAATCTGTTCTCTGTTTATCTTAAAATATCTGTGTATTTTTTTTAAAGTATCACATAACATTTAAATCTATTCTTACATAAAACTGAAACCTTCCCAGGGACGGCTGGAGTCCTCTGTGACCACCTGGCAGCAGTAACCACAGCTAACATCTGCTAAGTATATTCTACATTGGTTTCCCTAGGCACCAACCAATTTCTATACGTGTTATGTCCCACAGGAAATACGCAGTACCTGTTTTACATGGATTTTGCTCATACTGTTCTGTTCTGATTTTCCAGTTCGATTGGCTGGTTTTCCAAAACATCTTCAAAACGGGGTGGGAGGCTGAGGCATGCACTGAACACCACTCTATCCTGACAGATGAATGACTGAATAACATTTTGTCTGGGTACAAGAAGTATGGTTTTTGTCCCTTTGATCTTAGTGGTCTCTAAACACATTTCTACCTTCTATGGTTTCAGTGCTACAAAGACCATTGCCAGTATGGTTCTTTTTGGAACTCATGATTTAATTCAGAAATTTTACCAAGATGTACCCAAATATGTGTTTTCCTCATCAATTTCCATTTCACCAAACCTGATAAGCTCCTTCAACCTACAGATCAGTTCTTTTCCTCAATTCATTTAAGAATGTCTATTTCTGTTTTAACGTGGCCTCGTATTTTTGCACTGTAGAACCCATTTTATGAGTGTTATTAAGTCTCCTGGCTGTATCCTCCACCTCTTCTCCCCTCAGTCGCCTGCTCTTCAGTTGTGCACTGGGCATTGGTCTTCCAGATCTCCAGTCTGAGCCTTAATGGTGACTGGTCACATTTTTAATTCATTTACTGAATTTGTTTGAAATCCATGCTATAAAACACCACAACAATTTCACTGTGTTTTATGGGTGCTGCTGTGTGTGCATGCACACATATCCTAATATATTGTTTTTATCTTCTATTTGGATGCTCACAGCTCTGCAAGCAGTTCCCTGTCACTGGGCCTTTTCTTTCTGTGGCTGCTGGGCCCCTCCTTACATACAACAGTTGTTACTTTTCTCTGCAGGCTCAATGTGGCTCAGAGGCTCAGACTGAGAACAGCCTGCTGCTGCTAAGTCGCTTCAGTCATGTCCGACTCTGTGCAACCCCATAGACGGCAGCCCACCAGGCTCCCCGGTCCCTGGGATTCTCCAGGCAAGAACACTGGAGTGGGGTGCCATTTCCTTCTCCAATGCATGAAAGTGAAAAGTGAAAGTGAAATCGCTCAGTCGTGTCCGACTCCTAGCGACCCCATGGACTGCAGCCTACCAGGCTCCTCCGTCTATGGGATTTTCCAGGCAAGAGTACTGGAGTGGGGCCTACAGGGCTGCAGAAGGATTTTTTAGCTCATTAGACCTCTAGGGTAGCAAGCCAACAGCTTGCCAATGAGAACATGGAGAGAGCCTCTCTGCTTTTTCTCTATCCTTCCAGGCTCCAGGCAGAGAAGCTTCAACCCACCAGCTCAGTTCTCTCCTGGCCTTTAGGAGTCTAGAAGGCACCCAAGTGAAGTTAATGTTCACCTGGGGAGGAACACAGAACACTGAGGTTTCAGCTCTTTCAAATCCTCTGCTTTGCAGTTCTTTCCCACAAAACAAAACACACCACACTAGCTCCTCTGCTAGAATTCCAGAAGAGCCCAACCTCCCACAGAACAGCTTAGAGTCAGGGATGAACAAAACGCAAGTCGTTCCTTCAAACTTTGGATTTTATACAGAACATTAAGGATATCATGCTGTCGGCAACCTGTATCTATCCTATACTCAAAAACGTATCTGAGAGTAAGCTATATTAAAACATACAGCAAAACAAAAGCAAAAAATGAAACATACAGCTTGACTTCTTTTTAACTGCTGCAGTGAATTCAAAAGGAAAGATATACCAGACTTTACTTAGTCATTTTCTGCTGATGGACATCTGGCTTGCTCCTAAGTTTTCTGACATCATGAAAACCACATGATAGCAGAACAGCCCTGTTCACATCTCCTGCACACGTGCAGATATTTCTTTGTAGGGTTTCTCAAAAGCGAAACTGATGGGTCACAACATATAAACATTCTTGAAACAGTAATTTCAACTACTCCGCCAAGGTCAGGATGTCAGACCCCGCCAAGACCACCAAGAACACATGTACAGGCGAACAAGCCGCATCACTACTCAGCGCGGTGAGGTGGAACAGACAGTGGGGAGGACTCAGAGCCCTGAGTACGAGTGTTAGCAAAGGCTTAACTCTAGTTCTCTGGCCTGTGTGATCTGAGGAGAATTTAAGGAAGCAGGGCTTTGCTCTATTCCAGATGCTATTTAGAAAAGTAGCCCACTAGGCTCCTCTGTCCATGGGGTTCTACAAGCAAGAATACTGGAGTGGGTTGCTGTGCCCTCCTCCAGGGGATCTTCCTGACCCAGGGATCAAACCCAGATCTCCTGCACTGCAGACAAATGATTTACTGTCTGAGCCACCAGGGAAGCCCATTAGAAAAGTCCTGGTACTCTATAATTTGATATTTTAATAAATCTTATCCAGAAGACAGGACAGACTAAGGCTAATAAAACCACAGCTGGAAACGAAGGAGCAGCCAGGCATGGGCACGTTTGGTCATTTGTGTGGTCTGGACAATGCTCACGCTTTGCCTGCATTCAGACATGATTATGGAGGGCCCTTAATTTTGCTGTGATCCATCACGGTCACAGAGTGGCAGTATAATGCTGATGTTCCGTCAAATGTTCATATCCAACAGGAGGCACAGCTCCTGGACTCGAGCTGTTCTGATGTTTTTAGTGCAGCGTGCCACACGACCTCGGGAGGCACAGAGCATCTGTTGGCCACATCTGCAATGATCACGAGGGTCAAGGCAGTGTCTGCTGACCCCTCCTCTATGAAGCTGTTTCCCTTCCAGGTATCAAGTAATCTGAAAGGTGACACTTTGTCACCATGCAAACGACCACTTCTGCATTGTAGTGGCCTTAAAACATAACCGCAAATTCTTCTCCCATGGAGTGGTAGGGGTCTATGGCCACTTCCCATAGATCTGAGCCAACCTGTGACTTGCTCGTACCCAGTAGGAGGCAGTGAAAAGCGATGTGCAGGACTTGTGAGAGGAGGCCATGAAAGCTGATGTAGCCTCTGCCTTGTTGGTTAGGACACTCATTTCCCTGAAGTGCACTGGAAGAAGCACAAGTACCTTGAGCCTCCAAGCTATAAAAAAGCTCAAATATGTCCAGGGGCTTCAGCCAAGAGCCCAAATGAGGGGCAATAACCAGTGCCAGCCCTCACATGAGTGATGACATCTCCAAATGATGTCAGCTAAAGCTGTCAAATCACACTCAGGAACTGAGTCTCCTACATGAGACCCCAGAGAACGTGAATCAGATATGAGCAGATTACGCTCTGGCTTAACTTCTGACCCACAGACTCTGTGGACAAAATAAATGATTGTTTTAAGGCAGTAAGCCAGGGCTGTCAGGTAACTTGTTATTGTAGCACAGTAACCAAGGACCAACCCATCAACTTTCACCTGATGGGTTCAGTATTCACTGACAATCCCAGGAATCAATTATTTTAATTATTGCAAAATAATGATTTTCTTAATTAATTCCCTTAATCCCTCTATTTTTCATAGATGCTATTATTCTGTGAAAAACAGCTTTCCTTCAGTCCCTGATGCTATTACACTACACTGCAATTCAGCTCCTACAGGAAGGCATCACATCCACCTGACAATTTCCCTTTTGGCTCACTTTCACTCAGGCTCTAACCTACGAGCAGTGTCCCGTGTGTGCTGTCTCCCTTCAAGGCCTGCCCACTCGCTCCTGCCTGGAATACACTTCTTTTCTCGCCCACTCCTCTGCACTCTGCTATGTTGTCCTGGACATCGTCTCTACAGAAAACCGTATGTGAACCCCCTCAGCTGGGTGAGCACCTCGCCCCCTAATGCTGTGCTCCTCACGCATGCCCCACCACAGCACTGTCTACCGGTCTTTGCCACCAGCCTGCAAGGTCCCTGGAAGTCCTCATGTTAGCCTCGCTCCCATCTGAGTTACACCGCACAGGGGCTGGGCACACATTAAAGCACTCGAGTGTATCTGCTGCTAAATGAAGTTTATGGAGGTTCTTCATCAGGAAAGTAGACAAAATTTTCATCTCTGAAAAGTTTATTTTTAAAACAAAGCTGAAAAGGCTTTGAATGACTGAAGTCAATATCCACTCTTTGCCTAATCTCTCAAAAATTTGAGGTCTATGATGTTAACTTCAGGCTCTAAGTATGACAGAAAAGTTAAATCTCTTTTTCCACGTGTATTTTAAGGCCTTTGCTATGACCTGCGGTTAACCTCAGAATGTTCTTTTTAATAAGCCTATGACTCTTGTAGGGGAAAATGTGTAATTATTCAAAAAAGTAGGTTATCGCTTCAAGGCTCAAAACAAAGGAGCAAGGCATCAACCTAACTAAAAGTGAAAAGACCAACACATTAGCTTGCATTTTTAAGTATTAGTGAAGCCTATAGTGACATTTTAACTGATAAAGTAAGTTATTTACATGACCTGCATATTTCAAAAGGTAAAATGCATTATCTCATCAATTTTACAAGAGCTCCTACAATAGAAAAAATTAAGGAGTCTTTCTAAACAAGCTGCTTAAAATCACTTTAAATACCTGAGAATTTTTCTGATTCCAAATACACAAGGAAATATGAGCAAAAGACATGCACTCACCTGCCACGGGTAAAAAAGAGGAGTCTGATCCAAAGGAACCCTCAGGGGAGCAACAATAACCAGCTCAAACAGAAGCCCCAGAAGAAGTGGGACCACCCCAGCCAGCAGCACTGCCACGATCACAGTCTTCATTATCTAGTGGGAGATGAAAGGTCACTGAGTCAGAGAGTCTCCCTGACTTCTAGCCAAACACTTTATCTCATGGGAAGTTTATTCTTCTTTGACCTGACGCCTAACAGAACAAATACATACCTTAAACAACTCACCTTTTATGTTACATGTTTAAATGAAATTTGAATGTATAACTACAATAACTTAAGCTACTTAACAAAAGCATGAAATTACTATTAAACATATTACTATGTTGCTACAAAATTATCTTACTACATGTATTAACCAAGTGGCTGTGCTACTTTTCTCAATCTAAGTCTCAGGAATAGGCTTCTGTTTGTCCAAGAAGCTAACCAAGTCTCCACGCTCCGACTTGGAGAGTTACTGCCAGTGCTTGTCATTCCCCTGGTTGTTCCAAGCCCCTGAGCCAAAGGTGGCCCACCCATAGGCTGACCTGTGACCTCTGAGACAGACTGCTATAGTTGAAGCATTCTGCATAACCCTAGTTAAGGTAATTAACCAAGCTGATCAAATTAGCTGATCAAATTAAGAGTAGTACGTTCTCAGGGGAACTGAGGACTGTGGGAAGTCCTTACTTCTGTGGGAAGTTCAGTTCCCACAGAACTTACTGAGATGACAGAAATGACCTGTATCTGTGTTGTGTAAGATGGTAGCCGTTAGTCACATGGCGATTCTATTAGCACAGCTATAGAATTTGGACAAAGTGGCAAAATAAAAATCGGCACAAAAAGAAGGAAGAGGAACATGTAAGAGCCCCTATGAAATCCTGACACAGAAATCAGTTTTAAAGTGGCCTTGATGTCCCTTTTTCTTAAGGGAGTCTCAGTGAAGACAGTTGTTTCGACAACAAGAGACTAAAACGGTGTGCATTAAGACACAGTAATTATTTCTTTACATAGCAATATGACGTGGAAGAATATCAAATGAAAACTGGTACTGGCTAGTTTCTCTATTTAAATATAGTTAAGTGTCTCATTATCTACAGATGACACAGCAATCAAATCCCTCTATTCTTAATATACAATGAATCTCTTGTGGTTTTCTTTAAACATGAATATTAAATAGCTATTAAATTCCTAGTAAAATCAAAATAATTCAGATACAAAACTAGAGTTGATTATACAAATGAAAAAGCATAAAGCAGTGACCTAAACATATTTATCAGTCATAATCAACATTATGATCAATCAATAAATTGCCACCCTTAGACAATCATCTTACAGTGACATTTTCCCCCACTCCTGTGACAACTAAGTTCTTTACTGAGAGTAATAATTCCCATTACCTACTATACTTTCACACTAGCCAGGACATTCTTGAATAACAACAGACTATAATTAAAAGAATCTCATTTATATAGAAAACACTGATTGAAACCTGAAGTCAAGTTTTTATATAAGAACTTAAATCAAATTTTAGAAAAAATAACTTTCAAGGAAATTTCTACTTAAACAAACTGATTTTAAATTGTATAGACTATCTTATGTCTCAAGGGCATTACTGAATCATTTAATAGCATGACTTTCTTTTCACCCTCAGATATATCTGGACTGTATTTTTTCAAAGTAAAACCAGGAAACTACTGCCTTAAAGGAATACTCCTTTTAATTCAGAAAATCAACTTTCTTGACACAGTCAACACAGTGAAGAAACAAAGTGAAAAGATTTAAAGAAACCGCTGGAAAAACATTCACCACTGCTGTCAGACAGGACCAGTCTTGACGAGAAAGGCCTACCATGAGGGACCACTCCTTGACCTTCTGGAAGATCACTCTGCGTCCCTGTGGCATCCACGCCACGAGCACCGTCACTGCCCGGATAGTGAGCCAGCAAACATAGAGACCACAGGCAGCTGTGTAGAGCTCGTGGATTTTGGCAGTCCCGGTCCAAAATGACATTAACCAACGGCCAGCAAATACTGAAAATACAAGGGCTGATAAATGAGACATGCCATCGTGCAAAAACAACTCTAATCTTGTTGTCAATGTTGTACTACTAGTATTTTCAATTCTTTCAATCACTGTAAGTGATTATTAAAAAGACAACACGTTTTGATGTATCAGCGTCTTCATTAAGAGCAAACAAAATAAAAACAAAATCCCCCAAACTCTAAAGATAAAGTCATAACTTAAGATACAACCAAGCCACAGCAAGTCACTGGGTACAAACTCGCCTGTGACCTGGATGGCAATCTTCGAGGCCAACTGCTTATTCCCTGGGGACCGAAATGACTTGAGGAGTGGGGTGTTCTTGCTGTCTGGATCAGCAAATGAAATAATTGTGCACATAACAGGACACAAATGGAGAATATACTTTCTATTATTTGTGTTGTCAATATTTTTAATATTTAGCAATATTACAAAGAATTTAGAGTAACTTTCTTTCATTTAGCTCATTCATTAAGATAGAAAACTAAGCTTATTTTAATAAGTGGGCACAATAAAAAAAAAAGAATCTCACACTAATTTTCTCAGGAAAAAAAATAAAATGAAACTTAGGAATATGTGAAAGTTGTCTAAGGGATGGCCTCAAAGAGTTATTACAAATAAATTCCACAATGTACCCACAAAAATCTACCAGGCAAGATCATTTATATAATTTCTTCACATGGTTACTCCCTAATAAGGCTGGAGAGAAGACCAAGACCCCATTTCCAGTGTCTCTTTCCCCCTGACACAGTAGTTATCTGTTAATTTTGAATGTCTAAAAGGAACAAGTGGCTGGGTTAAACATTTTCCGTACATTTTCTCATTAATCTTGCCAACAACCCTCCAAGCAGTAGCGACCCTCCATTCTGAAGACTGAGAAACCGAGGCCCCGACCGAGGGCACATGAGGGTGGTGGCTGAAAGGGAGCTCACGTTTACATGACCAAGATCATGCTCCGGATCACTGACCCACAGTCTCCAGTCCCAATCAAACCACCTCAACAGTCAAGTTTATCGGCCATATGCTAATAATATTACAGACTTCTTTGCAATATCACAAAACAGCTTGGGTATGAAGATAAGTAACTTTTAAAGACAAACACATGCAAATGTCACATGGAATAAACACATATGCTTCTTAAAGATTTAAAATTATCACTGATAATTCTGTAAAAATGTCAAGCATTCTATATGTATATGTATTTCTACTCCAGCAAGGAGATTAAACCAGTCAATCCTAGAGGAAGTCAGTCCTGAATATTCACTGGAAGGACTGACGCTGAAGCGCCAATACTTTGACTACCTGATGTGAAAAACTGACTCATTGGAAAAGACACTGATGCTGGGAAAGACTGAAGGCAGGAGCAGGGGAAGACAAAGGATGAGATGGTTGGATGGACATGAGCCGAGATGACTCAGTGGACATGAGTTTGAGCAAGTTCTGGGAGTTGGTGATGGACGAGAAGCCTGGCGTGCTGCAGCTGATGGGGTTGCAAAGAGTTGAACATGACTGAGTGACTGAACTGAACTGTTTTTACTCCAAAGTTTTTGTTCTGTTTTGGTTGGCTGGTTTTAAAAAATTTAAAGCCCTCCTTTAATTCTGTACTTCACATACTTCTAAAGTGTTTTTGAGAGATTAGATTAGTTTCTAGTAACTTAATGTTAGTTAAAATGTAGCTATAGGAAAGTAACCTGTGGGAAAACAGCATCCTCACCACCTTAAATGTGTACTATGACAAGTATTTCTGTAATTAAACACAGCTGCATTCCTTCCCCCAGATGCTGGGACTGGATTAACAGGGAAGTATTTACTTAACAATCTTTAATGAGATTAAAGTACTTATATTGCCAAATTCAAGTAATAAAACTGGATTTCTTTCCTTTGTTAACTTTTTAATATTTCTGATAAAAATGAAAACGGAACTTAAAAACCACAAAGCTGTCCAAAGTTCAAAAACTTTAAGTTTTCTCAAAAATATGTTTATTTCACTGCACCTTCTCAGGTGGCACTAGTGAAAGAACCCACCTGCAAACCTAGAAGACATAACAGACGTGGGTTTGATCCCTGGGTCTGATCCCTGGGTCAGGAAGATCCCCTGGAGGAGGGCATGGCAACCCACTCCAGTATTCTTGCCTAGAAAAATCCCATGGCAGAGGAGCCTGGCAGGCTACAGTTCATAGGGTTGCAAAGAATCAGACACAACTCAAGTGACTTAGCAATGGTTAACCAGGCTTTGTCATTTTAATAGTTGAAATCTGAGTAGTGAACTCAGGAGCAAAGTTTTAACAGTCAAAAATCAGTGAAGAAACAGTTAAAACAAAATTTTAAAAAACTTTATTTTTACCAGTTTAAGGTAAATCACAACTCTTACGCAAATCAGAAAATAATTTTTTCTTAAGAAACCTCACTTGAAATTAACTAGTTGCTCCTCCTCAGCCTTAGCCCACATGGGAAAAAATTCAAGTATTTAAGGTAAACCTGATTTATAAAGTTATATTGACTGCTATAATCAAGACACTAGCTCACTATACATTTGCATGCTTGATAAAACCTGAAAAGTATCTTCCACTTAGTTATAATTTAAGTGGCTAACACATCAGTATGATTTGGATTTTCTGGCTGCTATGAAGCACAAGGAGGCTGGGGGGCAGTGAGCTGCTTCTGATACTTTGTGACTTTGAACTCTGTTCCCATGTAACCCACATTCAATAAAAATGAAGGGAAAACTGCTTCAAGTTTATATTTGATGAAAAGATCACATCTCAGCAAAATATACCCTGTTAAAATGTAGCATCTTTTCATGATGTCATTAGCAGAGAGCTAGGATAAGCTCATACCTGGTAGAGTAAGGCAGATGAGGCTGGCAATCAGTAAGGTTATACACATGAAGACAATCAACAAAAATATCTGCAAGGCAAAACACAGCAGTGCATAAACAGTAGTCACATGCGCTCAAAGTACTTTAGGACACCACTCAAAGAATCAACACAATTCTCTCAGTAAAAACAAACTGTCTATACTGGCATTTCCAAGACTCGTTCCATTTTACATTAAAAGGAAATTTTCATTTTATATAATATTAACTATAACTCTGGCTAAAAGGAAACTGCTTCCACTATCATATATTCGGATACATCAGCAAATAACAAGCAAATATATTTTAAATCAGAGAGCACAAAGATAAAACACGATCAACTCACATTTTCCCTCACTGTTAATTAAAACTAAAAATAGTCACTTATTTTTATCAAATTCTCAAAAACAACTTTTCATGAAAAGAAAGCTTACTCTCTAACAGTGCCATCCAATCAGCACACTCTGATGATGGAGATGTCTACACCTGCACTGCTGAACATGGGAGCTATGGGTACATGAGGCCACCAAGCACTTCACTGGGGGTCAGTGTGAATGAATGCCAGAATTTAAAATTCTAGGTACTTAGAGTATGTCTACGAGAACTGTATTTTTTATTTTTTCAGCTTAATTGATATAAATGACAAATTAAACTATATTAATAACAAAGTGTTCAGTGTGGTCTGATATACATATATGCTGCGAAGGAATATCCACCATTCAAGATAATTTACCACATGTCTACAAGTGGTATTTATTTTTAACTAAGTCTAAAAGTAAACCATCATCATAGCTATAGCTGGTGGCTCCTATATGGAAAAGCGTAGATAGAAAGGAAACACCCTGAGACAAAAAGGAAGTGGCCATCCTGGACAGAGAGATAAGAAGAGTGCTGCCTGCCTGGACCCAACTAGGCTCCGAAGGCAGGGCTCCGGCAGGGAGACGGCAAGCACCAGCGGTAACACCGCACGACCGGGCGTGCAGACTCGGTCAGCTTCCACTGCCTGCCTGACAGACCCTGTGGTGGTCCTCTCTCTAATCGGGACCACACAGTACCTTCTGGTTAGGAAAGGATCTTTTGTCAACTGAAGAGCCTCGTCTCTCACAGCTCCTCCATCTCTGGCAGTTCGCCTACACCTCCTGCCTCAACTCCATTCATCCGCTTCCCTGCAGGTCCATACATCTTAACATGCCTCTTGTACTGACCACAGGCCTGGAATGCCTTTTCCCACCTGCTTTTTTTAATCTGCTTGATCTCCTAACTTTAAAGATTTAGAAGTATCAACTCCTCCATGAAGCGTCTTGAACAACTTCCAAAAAAGTGTTTTGTGGAACAAGAAGTGGGCAATCATGTAACACAATACTAATACAGCAAGTGAGGTGAGGACCAAGACCTGACCATGGAATCCAACACCCTGAAGGTCCCTGGAGATCCCTGAAGGATCAGTTTCAGTAGCATCTGGAGGAAGGTCTTGGTGACCTTGGCAGGTACTTCCTTAACCAATCTGGTCTTCAGTTTTATCAGATATAAACAAAAAATTACTACTCATTCCTTAGAGCACTGGGATTAATACTGCAAGGATTAAAGAGAGAAAAACTCTTAAAATGCAGATTCCAGTTCCTGACATGGGAAATGAATCAAGAATGTTCATTTCTTATTTGATCTAGGGTCTTCGTGTTCCTTACAAATGGCAGGGGCCAATGGCACATGGAAGCCCAACTCCATGGCTCATGTCTAAAATTTGATAAACTTACCTGACATTTACATACATAACGTGTTGTAGAATGAGAGGAGTGAAAGGTAGGTTCTCCTCAGAAGACTGTAAGATGTGTTTATACCAAGGACTCTATACTAACAGCACCAATAACAGCAGCAAAAGTTCTCAACAGAAATCTGAAAGATCTTCTGTTAAGTCTGTACAGTACCTACCCTGAGTGGAAAATTTAAAGGCCGGCGGTAAGGCTGGAAGCCGACAGGCCCGCCCTGCTGGAGTATGGCTTGGTGGGCTGCGTGCAGGCCTTCCCCCACCCCGGGAACAGCGTTGTTGTTTCGGGCATGCTGGTTCTGGTTGGCCTGTTGGTTTGCACTGTTCTCATTCTCTTCCTGGTCTCCCAACAAGTAGGAATGAAGATCCCTGTGTAAAAATTGCATCAGTGAGAATTCTCACTCAGAATAAACCAGCAGACACGACACTGTCTTTAATACAATTGTTATTATAATTACTGGTGATCCTTAATAACTATTACTTAGGGAAGAAAAGGTATAAGCAGAACCTATGCAGAGGACTACCACTGCCTTAATCTGCTCTAAATATTGCTGCCTGCTTTAAATGAAACCCTTCCAAATGTAAAGTTAATTAACATACGGAATACCCCATAAATTCGATCTATTTTGTTTTCTTCAGCCAACATCTGAGAAAAATCGGTAACTGGGAAAAAAAAAGTGTACAACATACAAGATACTCTATGTGAAGAATTTTAGGGAAAAAAGTATCAATTTCTCTTTTCACTATAGATGACTACTGTGTCTGCTATGACATGCAGCTCAACTAAAACCTCCAAGCCACAAATGAGTTACAGCACAAATGAGATGGGGAGGGAGGAGGCAAGGCAGGGCACTGAGCCGCAAGGGTCCACGTTCAAGTGGAACCCAATGCACACGGGCATCCCCTGGAGGTACTGTGGGTCTAGTCTGGGACACCACAAGAAAGCCAACACTGCAGTAAAGGGATCAAGACTTGCGGTTTCTGAGTGTATATGAAACTCATGCTCACACCTGACTATAATCCAGTGAGGGTGCAGCAGCAGCACCGTCCCTAAAAAACAAGGCATCTGCCTTAATTTAAAAATACTTTACTGCTAAAGAATGTTAACCATCATCTGACAAACCTTCAATTTATAAAAAAAATACTCTAAGTGTGAAGCACAAAAAACAAATTATGCCCATATTTCACATTAAGGTATCTCAGTTCATATACTGTTGAAGCCTCGCTTGGAGAATTTTTAACATTACTTTGCTAGTGTGTGAGATGAGTGCAATTGTGCAACAGTTTGAACATTCTTTGGCACTGCCTTTCTTTGGGATTGGAATAAAAACTGACCCTTTCCAGTCCTAATTTATCAGGTTAGGACTTCTAAAAAAAATGGTAACTTGGTTTGTTTTTAATGCACTAAAAAGCATTTTACTTCTACCCAGTGTAATGAAAGAACCTGGGCCGCAACCCCTCTATAAGAGGGTAAAAACAGGCATGTATGCGTGCTAAGTCATGTCAGATTCTTTGCAACCCCATGGACTGTAGCCCGCCAGGTTCCTCTGTCCATGGGATTCTCCAGGCAGGAATACAGCAGTAGGTTGCCGTCTCCTTCGCCAAAGGATCTTCCTGATCCAGGGATCGAACCCGTGTCTCTGGCACTGGCAGGTGATTTTTAACACTGACCCACCTGGGAAGCCTCCCAAAACATGTATACATTCCCCATAAAAGGATAGCAATGATTAGAAAAGCTTTAATAAGTACTATATACACTTGCGGATATCATCAAAATGTCTCTTATTAAAACTAACTCTTCCTGAGTGGGGCATGCTTTTTCAGAAAGGTTACTAAACAATCTTACTTACAGCAAGTATCCAGCAGTGACAGTCCAGGCTCGCACCAGTCCCTTCAGCCACTGCCGCGTGTGTCCCTGTTCGAGTAACGCTGGTAAGACAACCTGAAGCAGAAGCAGCTCAAGGGACAGTTCACTCACTGGAGCATCACTAAGATAATTATAAAAAGCCATAACTCACAATGTGGATTCAATTTCCATTGTCACCCCCACCCTGTACCATATTAATCATTTAATGCAATGATGGTAAAACTCCTTGAAGAGTCACATGAACTTACTGCCTTTATCACCACATTCACTCTCAGTTGAAGACAAGGCATCTCCCTCAAACATCAGTAAAACCGTTCCTGATAAGGACTGCCATGACCGTCGTGTTGTCAGAGTGACGGGTGGGTCCTGGTCCTCAACTCACTGGCTATATTAGTAGTGTAGTACACCACCGGCCACTCTGCGCTCCTCAGAACGTTTTCTCCATGGATACCTCATCAAGGCGTGTTGGTTCCTCCTCATCTCCCTGACTTGGACACAATGAAAGGCCCCTGCTCTCTCTATTCTTTTTTTTTTTTTTTTTTTTTTAATTTTTAGTTTTACTTTGGTTTACTTTACATTACTGTATTGGTTTTGCCAAACATTGACATTAATTCATCGCGAGTGTACATGCGTTCCCAAACACGAATCCCCTCCCATCTCCCACCCCATACCATCCCTCTGGGTCCTCTCCTTGCACCAGTCCCAAGCATCCTGCATCCTCCATCGGACATTGACTGGCTGCTCTCTCTATTCTCATCTGCATGTGCTCTCTGGATGCACGCAACCTCCTGTGGCTTAAGACAGCAACTTTCTGTAAACTTCTATATACTATCAGACATCTGCCCTAATCCTTACTTACATACCTAAAGAGCCAACCCAGTGTTTCACAGAACACCCAAGACATCTTAAATTGATTGTGTTCAGTATCAAAGTCCCACTCCTCCTTAAACCCTGCTCTTCCACAATCTTTCTCTTCTTAGTAAATGCCAACTCCATCCTTCAGGTGCTCAGGACAGAAACTTAGATCCTTCGCTGCCTTTCTTCACCCTTCATTCAAACATCCAGAGAATCCTATGGATGTACCCTAATCGTACCCTAAATCGAACCACCTCTCCTGACTCCACGGCTACTTCCTCCATCTCAGCTACCCTCGCCTCTCACCAGGATGTGGCACTACCCTCCTGGCTGGCTTCCTGCTTCTGCCCTGACAATCCCAATTCCGGCTCATCTAGTCACAGTACCCAGACTGAACCCTGGGAAACCTACGTCAGATCACTGGTCTCTCTGCTCAACCTCCCCAAAACCCCCACCCCTCAAACCACTCAAGCCAAAGTGCTTACCGTGGCTTACAAGGCTCTGCAGGACCCAGCTTCCCACGACCTCTCCGACTCACAGCCAACTACTTTTTCCCTTCTTTCACTGTAGCCAAACTGGCCTCCAGCTGCTCCTCAACCCAAACTCAATGCCGCTGCACATGCCTGCCCGGCTGCAAAGGGCCCTTTGCCTTCAGAGATTCACGTGCCTCACTCCCTCATCACCTCCTCAGGGCCTCCTCAACTGTCACTTCAGGGCCTCACTCGTCACTTCTTTGTTCATCTTTTCCCACAGCACTTATGACTCTCTGGCATATGACATATTTTACCTATTTTATCGGCTGTCTCCCCCACTGAAAGACAAGTCCAGAAGGACACAAACTGTTCTTGATTCTGACTTGTTCACTGTTACATCCCTTGCACACAGAGAAGCACCTAGTATATGATGGGCCTTCAATCTTGCTGAATGGAAGAATGCGCTACACACTGCTACAGCAGCTCCACTGAACTTCTAGGCATAACCAACTGCCAAGATGGGGCTATTCCAACAATACATAGGACCACCTGTGCTTCCTGGTCCTCGCTACAACAACTGGAACATACAAGGATGGGAAGTGGCTTACTCTAGATGGCAAGAAACTCAAGAGAATAAAACCTCAGTTTGGATTCTGAGGAGAGACAGCAAAAGCTTGCAGAAGGTCACTACAAACAGAGAGGGAAAGACCAGGAACAGTTAGGCCTTTATGGGGAGACTCAATGGAGGCTGTGTGGGGCTGTGGAGTAGAATTCCAGTCAGACGATGCTGGACAAGATGCTCAAAAGGCAGTGTGAGATTATGCCAAGCCTTGTATGTCGTTCTAAACTACCCAGATATATTACTATGTATATTATAGAGGAAGAGGGAGATTTGTTACAGATGAATTATAAATGGAGAAAAAGAAAAAGGCCTAAAATATTAAGTGGTATATCATATTGATTTATATAAGAGATCATAAAGAATTAGAACTGACAAGATTTAAAGACAATTACAAGTAAATCTGAGGAAGAAATTCAATTTGCCTGGCATATTTAGATGACCGAAGAGAAGATACAAATCACTGAAGAAGGGAATGTAGGAGACTAGGTTTCCACGTTACCTTAGTCTTTAAATCAAAATAATATTTTTCTGTTTATAAGCCCTAGATCCTATCTTCATCTGTAATTACATGTTTAACTATGGCTACCTTACCTACGATGTAATGTTTTTCATATAAAGATGACACTACTAGGTACCTCTCCTTAGGAATGTTAACATTTCAATGCTAAACAAAGGCACACTGCATATGCAGAAAAACAAAAGTCTTTCTTTGGAAAACGTAACTGCTAATGTTCATATAGAAAATTTTAGTTATCAGATGACTGCTAACATCTGTGAGAAATAAATGTTTTATTAAATGTTATGTACTCTGAGAATCAAATCTCTAACAGACTTTTAATTAGTAAAGCTTCCAAATATCAAAAACTTACCTATAGAGCATGACGTTGTATGGAAGAAAATGAGGCAGCAGACTCTTGATTATCCGTATAGGCAGCCACAGCATCAGGAGTACGATGGAGCCGAAGACAATCTGCAGCAAGAGAAAGGGCAGGCCGGGCGCCACGGTCACCATCCGTGAGAGATGGCAGACTCCAGTTCAGGTCGGCGTATGCCCAGGGCACTGAGTGTTCTCACTCAACACATTACCCCTGGGTCACTCTGTGTGAAGACGCGTTCCTAGGACAGCTGCTCCTCTCTCTCTAGGACACAAGGGCTCAGACAGGAGCCACAAAGCATAACCACGGCACGGTATACGAAAAGAGAGCGGCACGGTATACGAAAAGAGAGCTAGAAACTCACGATGAAGGATCAGACCTGTCTGCCGCATAATAAACCACCAGTGACAGTAAGAGAGAACCCATACTAATGGCACAAAAGTTTCCAAAGGGCTCACAACATTGCTTTTAGAATTTTATCTTGGAAAAACTTAAGATTTAACTAGGCGATTTCTTTTTCCACCCAGGGAAGAAATTTTGAGATGGTTCTATTAAGCGTTTAATGTGCTATGCTCAGTCACTTAGGTGTGTTCAACTCCCTGCAACCCCATGGACTACACAGCCAGCCAGGCTCCTCTGTCTATGGAATTTTCCAGTCAAGAATACTGGAGTGAACTGTCATGCCCTCCTCCAGGGGATCTTCCTGACCCAGGGATTGAAGCCACATCTCTTGCATCTCCTGCATCGGCAGGTGGATACTTTGCCACAGCACCACTTGGGAAATCCCAAGAGTTTAACTTAGAAGCTATTAACAAGTCTCTATTGCTTAAATGCAAATTAAATATAATTCTGAAACCCATAATTTGGCAATTAATTATACTTCTAAAAGAACCAAAAGGCATTTTTGTTTACTAACATTTTATCAAAGAAACCAACAAAATAACTATTTGATAACCAACTTCCACAGGCGTAGATAAACCTAAATTATTCAATCCACTCTACCAGTCCTTCTGACCAAAAAACAAAAAAACTCAAGGGTAGCCCATTTTACTTCAAAATCATTAAAAAAAATTACACTTACCACTGACAAAATAAATCTTCGAAGATGCCTATAAATAGGCAAATGAATCATTTCTTGTACTGGATTAAAATCTGGATCATTCAAGTTCCTTAGAAACCATAAAACACCAGGTCGAAGTACCTGAAAATTTATTTCAAATGCTATAAATATCCATCAATGTCTTCTGCCTCTGTATATGAGCTAAAACATTAACAGAGAAGCTTTTAAAATTACTTTGGCATCTTAAAAAATTGGCCCTGGAAAATTCATGTAACTCTACTTGGAAAAGAAGTTCTTATATCAGAATTAAAACTATCCTGTGCCTGATGTTCTCTGATGCTTTTAATCAATCATTCAATGGAAAAATTTTACTAAGTATAATTTGTCAAGAAATCTAGACTTCCAAGATGAACAGTAAGTATTTTTATAAAAATTATAACTATATTGTATAATCTGGGAAGAAATGGGTTATAATTTATAATTATTCTAAACAAAAGATGTGATTTCAGTCTTACACTTTTCAAGACGACTTACCTTAATTAAGAAACGTTTCAGCTTCTCAGTATCTTCAAGTGACTACCTATTACATCTTTTTCCCTGGCTCAGGAGAAAGCATCAACTCTAGAGGTTGTGGGTGATGGGGCAATGGATGAGCCTGAGGGTTAGTTCTGGGTGGCCCAAGCTCACTAAGCTACCCTGTGTAAAGTCTCTCATCTGCCCAAATTCTATTTTTCCATCTTTCAAACAAAGCAATTATTACACATGACCTTTAAGCTTCCATCTAACTCCAAAATACTAGGATTCTGTATCAACAAAAAACTACCACATTGATAAAATGAAAAAATTCCATATAAAATATTTTATCAATGAACAATGTAATTTAGAGGTCACATAAAATTACAATTTGAAAATACATTTAGTTTTAATCACTAGTTTCAAAACAAGAATACAGGCTTTATTTGCAAACAGAATTTACTGAACTTATACTCTTATGTTTCAGGAGAATATTTTGGACCCCACCTCATCCCTAGCTCCTCAAATCTCTCAAAAGAGTGGAGTAACCATGAACAGCTTTAAGCCTTTGTGCGTTAGTGTTCCATTCACACTGGACTAGTCGCCAGCCTGCTCCTTCAGCCCTGCTTCTCCAGCACTGCTCTCGTGGAGTAAGCGGACTTGCTCCCTGACTGTATTCCTCCCAGAATGTAACACTGAGTAGGCACTCTGTCCTTGTTTCTCACAATTACCCCAGCATACAGCACAGAAGCTGGCACAGAGTCAGCGTACAGTACCCTTTGGGGAAAGAATTCAGAGCAGAAAGTACATTTACTACAATAACTCAAGTCTCACACTTCCTTTTGCACCAGATGACTAAGCATGAGATGCATCCTAGTCAAACACTCACACTGTTTTACTGTCTTCATATCAGTAAGGACCATATATTCTGAAAACAGGATTGGTAAAAGTTCCCATCTGGCAACTGAACCAGAATCATAAAGGAGCCCCACTATCATACTATACTTAAGGAGTATAAACGGCTTCAAGACCATTTTACACACCTGATCCTGTGAAACCATACCCTTTAAAGGGGAATTTCTAGCATGTCCTTTAACGAAGTCCACAACAGGCTCACATCACATAAAAAAGTCCAAGAACGCGTATTTGAGGATGGTTAAAATACATACCAAGTAAAACACGTGCTTTTATTTAAATTTTCCCCTCACTCTACTCATATTTCAAACTGATCAAAATAATAAAACTTGCCAGTTTTTGAGACCAATAACTAAAAAATGGTTTAAAGCAATTGAGCCAAACTAGTCTACAGCTATTCCCTCTTAGAATAAAGAGAAAAAGACCGAGCTAGGAAATCATCACAGCCTTTAAGGCATGCCATGTGGTTAAAGCAGAAGTCCTTTCCATGAATGTGCAACGTTGGCACTTCCCGTGGAGCTTACCTCTCTCAGTAACAGAATGAAGGAGGCAAAGTAGAACACATACACCATTCCCACCAGCCAGTGCAGAAACATGGTAGTGCCTGGGGCCGACTGAAAGCTCAGCTCCCGATCTTTCAGAGTGGCATCAAACATTTCCTAAATCAAGACAGAATAGGTGAGAGAGATCTGTACCACTTACCTCTGCTGACTTAACATCTTCACATTCTAGGAAGGGAATCAATCACCATACACGAAAGTTCTGATGTTTCTAGGATTACAGTTCCCTTAAAGGCATTTCATAGTAGAAGTAAGGTTGGATGCTATTTCAAAGACACACATGACATTTTGAAAAATTTAAAAGAGGCAATACTGATAGATCAATTTGTGAATAAGAACTTTACCAATGTTGCTACTGTGAAACATTTATGTTTCCATAATACCTTCTTCTCTTGGTTACAGATCTAAATTAATGGTGGGTTTTAATACTATGGTATGAGAGAAAATGTCACCTCAGAAAAGGCAGCTTTTCTATATTTAATTATTTTTTGAGAAGAAACTGATTATCACTGACAGCCATTAAAGGTTTTAATCAAGACTGAGCATCTTAGTTAAATGGTTAGGGTTGAATTTATTACTATAAAGGCAGTCTTCTTATAAGATGTTTTTTTTTCCTTTTTTCTTTCTCTGAGGAGTTTCCCAACCAGGGACTGAACCTGGGCCACAACAGTAAAAGCGCTGAGTCCTAGCCAGCAGACCACCAGGGAACTCCTTTAATTTACTCTTTTCACGTTTATAACATCTTGGCATCTTTATGAAAGTGAGAAGAGTTAAGTAAGAAAGTTCTTCACTAATTATTAGAAAGGTTCCAGTCAAAACAGTTTAACATCAAATATGTGTACAAAAACCTCACAAAAATCAGGTACTCAGGAAAAATTAACAACATTGAGAATCTACAATGATACATTCTCAAAAAAAAATAAATTATCACCAAATATTGGCTTTCCAGTAAAAGGAACCCATTTTAAAGACTTTTTAAAAAGCTTTTAAATTATTAGATTGTATTAGATAATGAAAAATAAACTCACCAAGGAACAAATATCCAGCCACCAGCCACAAATGAGAGGGAAAACTCCAATTTCTACCACCACTAACAAAGAGACCTTAAGTAAAAATAAAGGTCATCAATATCACCTAAATGGGGAGAAAGCATTTCCAGTCTTAATTTATTAAAAGGAATGAATTACCTTAACAACAATATAGCAGACTCCTAGCAAGCGACGAGACCTATGAAATTTAACAAGAGTTGCCAACCCCTACAGCATGTCGTCAAGGAAAAACTGAACATTTAAAAGAAGATACAGATAAACAGCAAGGTCCTACTGTATAGCACAGTGAAACATTTAATATCCTATGATAAACCATAATGGAAAAGAATTATTTTCAAAAATAATGCATATATATGTATAACTGAATCACTTTGCTGTATAACACATGTAAATCAACTATACTCCAACAACAACAAAAAACTTGTTTATTTCAAAATAGTAAAGATACAATGAAACAGGTAACTAGACAACACTCAGTACTATCTGACAGACAGAATTAATTTATCTCAATTTTTTCTGCTCTCATCCTCAGTACAAATACCCACAACTTCTACTAAAAAGGACTAGTGGAGAAAAATAGTTTTCATTAATAAGAACAACTCTTGGGTTAATAATAACATTACTGAACACCAACCTGGTTCATTAAAGGATACATGACAAATTATCAATGTTATTGCTAAAAGTATATACCCAACTATGGTTGTGATTAGGCCTTCAAAATGAGATGCTTGGACCTAGACAAAAGAAAATAAATAAAATATTAATTTTACTACATGGCCTATACCCGTTAAACAATGTTTATTAAACAATCCAAGTTGACTATATAACTCTCTATAACCGTCCATAAAATCCCCTCTGGATGACAACTCTGCAAACCGGATTCTCCCACTGACTGAAATTTACTACAAAAAGATGAGGAAAAATTAAAGAGTAACACTTTGCTCAAGCAGACAAAATCAGAGTACAGTGAATTAAATTTTACAATAATAAGAAAAAAGCTGTAACAGTCTGTACTCTAGTCCACGCTGAAGTGGACCCACTAAAGGCTGAGTGCTGAAAGGAGCGGCACACGGCTTGGGCTATTCACCAGCCACATGCAACCAAGCCACTTTCTCTCCTACTGCCACGGTTCCAGTTTTCTTTGCTCTGTAAATCTGTTTCATTCTCAACTTACAAAGAGCAAGAGCTTGGATCCTGACAAACACTGCTCACCTTTTGGTTCCTGAATTTCACACAGCAAGTGCTATTAAAATGTATCAAAGTATTTATCTGACTTTTCAAGTTCTCACATTCATCTAGTGAGAATCTGGAGAGGTGCATTAAATACCAGAACATGTCTCTTTGCCATTTCGGAAACTTCAGAATGTGACTTCTCAGGATTCACACACACAAATGGACCAGAATGTTCCAACTATGCTAGCTGTCCTTAAAGGACTAACTCTTTCTGGGGATCACCGCCCCCTACCCCGCCGAAAATAGTAGTTGTCCATCCCAATATTTATCTATCTCTGAAAAATAACCATAAATGTCAAAATTAGAGCAAACTATTTAGAAGATACCACAGCTTGTCATTCTGACACAGATCAACATTTAAAAAAACTGATTAACATCTCGTTACCTTTCTAAATTTACTATGGGACAACTAGGGAAAAGGGAGAGAATGGAGCTCACAAGCCAGTGGTCAGGTGAAAAGGTCAGTCTGTAAGAAAGCTTCCCCATAGTGTGTCTCCCGCCTGCCCCACAGGGAGGAAGACTGTGCTTCACGAGGTTCAGAGAACACCTCCCACACCTCCCAACATTTCTATGTCTTGAGCCGCTTTTTGCTTAAGACATGAACAAGGTGGTGCTGGATAAACTACTCCTTCATGTAAGGCAGACAGAGGGATGAAGTAACTCTTTACAATATTCTTACTTACTCAACATACATCAAATTTAGGGTTTAATTACTGAAATTAAATTTGTAGAAGTATCATACTCACGTGTTCTTCAAATCCCAAACCAACAAGAGAAAAGTGACCGATGTGGTAAGGGCAAAATGCTAAAAGGGGGGAAAAACTCAATGAAAACTTCAAAATCAAAACAATCAACACTCCTAGTACCAACCCCACTAAAAGGAACAAAGGCTTCTTAGAGAAATGAAAGATCCCAGAACCAAAAATGTACTGCCTGTGGTATTCTCTAGAACCAGAGAACAAAAAAATTATCAAGCTCTAATAAGCTCCCAGTGAAAGGACACAAGAACCATTGCGAAAAGGGTCTCACAGGCCAAAGAGAAGAAGCTATGAGCGTCAAAAAGAACCCCAAAACTAAAGAAAACACTGAATATATGCAAACCCATGAGTTCATAACCTTCAAAAAAGGGAATGCCAAAAACCACAAGAGGAAAAAAAGCAACATAACACAAAACACTTTAATTAGCAAGGAAAGCAGTTTGTGCTAATTACAGGAAAAGAACCGCACATCTGACCTGCTGCTTCAGATTAACTCAATGGTTCTAACTGATAAGAACAAGCTTTTCTTTATAGAAAAACCAGCCAATGAATGTTTTAAAATGACGGAAATTGAAAATTACCATTTTGGAATGCCTAATAAAAATAAATTAATCCAGGCAAATATCAATGGCTAATAAAATTATTAGGTAAAAAGTTGAGGGAACACTAGATATTTGCATGATAATAAAATACCACCTCCCACAGATTACTTTCTGGTGGTTAAAGGGAAACATGAAACCTAACGATAATGGCTTCAAGATACCATGATCTGAACCAAAGACAAAGATGGAGAACCGGACATCAGGTACCTCCTGATATGTCATATTATCAGGCAATGCATGACCAGTGAAGGTTTTGTCCTACAAGTATTGACCCTGAATCAAATCGGGTCTTAGATCTAACTTTCAGTTTAGAGGAAATACAGAGTCAAAGGAGCAAGGTAGGAGATGGCATCAAGAAGTAATTAGAAAGCGGCAGACAGTGAGGCACTAAGAGTATTCTAAGGTCAGTCTGCAGCCTGCAATCTCTCTGGGACACCCAAAACACGGTCTCACCAATGACCCAAGTCTATCAGACTCCACCTTGAAGAACTGCTGGAGGAACCTTAGTTACTTGACTCAGTTTCCCTATCTTCCCCCAAAGCAGAAAAACCTGTGCGCTACATCTCCATTCTGCCTTCCTTTCTCTCATGACTCCCAACTGGAGGGACTCTCAGTGCTGTCATAGAAACCTCACAGGTACAGCTGTGAAGTGTTTGGAAGTCACGGCATTACTGAATTTGGTTCTGAGGGGAGTGACACTCGGGCTAAGTTCTCTGTCTTTCCTCAAATCCGTATCTCTCTCTGCGACAGCTCCCAAGCCAAGGTCTCTGGAGAGGTCTTGGTCAGGACTTTAACCGATTAAAAACAAGACCTTCTGCCACAGGAAAGAACACAGACATAATCAGCACAAAAGTAATTTCAAAAGTGGGACACTGTATATTCTCAAGTCAGTCTAAAACCAGCTGCTACAAAGAGAGACAGAAATGCCCAACAGAAGAAGAGCTGGCAGTTAACAGCAGTCAGTGCTGCTTAGAAAAGAAAATATCTGTATACCTAGGGCCTTCCTATGCCAGATGACTGTCTAAAACTCCTTTCATATATTCCATATAAATTCCATTCATATATTTCATATCAGGTTAAAACCAAACAAAACCTGTAGCTAGGTCCGAGAAAACTAAACTCCTATCATAATATCATAAATAGAAGCAAAACACCACTTACCAAAAACAAGAATGAACAGTGTGTTTAAAGACACCACCCAAAAGACATGTTCCTAAAGAAAAAAAAGATTAATAAAACATATTCATCTCCTATTGGATTTACATTTAATTCACTTACTTAGTTAAGAAGATTGGTATTTTTACTACAATCTTGAGATTTCATTCAGAAATTATATGTAACTTTTCATTTGTCATTAGATAGCTCATGTGTGTGTGCTAAGTTGCTCAGTTCTGTCCAACTCTTTGCGACCCTATGGACTGTAGTCTGCCAGGCTCCTCTGTCCATGGATTTTCCAGGCAAGAAAACTGGAGTGGCTTGCCATGCCCTCCTCCAGGGGATCTTCCCAACCTGGGGCTCAAACATGCAACTCTTACATATCATGCATTATCAGGTGGGTTCTTTACCCCTAGTACCACCTGGAAATCCCCAGATAGCTCCTAAAACTAAACCTAAATAACTCGAAGTTCTTAATGTTACATATTAAAAAAATCAAATTAATCCAAAAACACTTCTGCTTCAGAAATTAGTAATATACCATGAACTGTATAGATTCTCATAAACACCAGATTTCATTTGTATCACAACACTAAAATATCCAAATAAAAAAAAATTTGAAAACCACATTATTTCTGAACAACATATTAATGTAAACGGCACAGCACTTCTTTCAGTGTCCAGTGTCTCTCTTTAAGGTCTCTCATCTGTGAGAAACTGAAAGCGATAAAGGACAAAACGTGGCTCAGTGAAGAAGAATCCACCTGCCAATGCAGGAGGCATGGGTTCGATTCCTGGGTCTGGAAGATTCCCTGGAAAAGGAAATGGCAACCCACTCTAGTATTCTTGCCTGCAAAATCGCATGGACAGAGGAGCCTGGCAGGCTACAGCACGTGGGGTCACAAAAGAGTCAAACACGACTGAGCGACTAAACCATAGCAACCTTCTGTACTGACGGTATAGAATCAAATCCCTTATGATTCTATAGTGGAAGTGAAAAATAGATTTAAGGGACTAGATCTGATAGACAGAGTGCCTGGTGAACTATGGACAGATGTTCATGATATTGTACAGGAGAGACGGATCAAGACCATCCCCATGGAAAAGAAATGCAAAAAAAGAAAAATGGCTGTCTGAGGAGGCCTTACAAATAGCTATGAAAAGAAGAGAAGCGAAAAGCAAAGATATTCCCATTTGAATGCAGAATTCCAAAGAATAGCAAGGAGAGATAAGAAAGCCTTCCTCAGTGATCAATGCAAAGAAACAGAGGAAAACAACAGAATGGGAAAGACTAGAGATCTCTTCAAGAAAATTAGAGATACCAAGGGAATATTTCATGCAAAGATGGGCTCAATAAAGGACACAAGTGGTACAGATCTGACAGAAGCAGAAGATATTAAGACGATGGCAAGAATACACAGAAGAACTGTACAAAAAAGATCTTCACAACCAAGATAATCATGATGATGTGATCACTCACCTAGAGCCAGACATCCTGGAATGTGAAGTCAAGTGGGCTTTAGGAAGCATCTCTACGAGCAAAGCTAGTGGAGGTGATGGAATACCAGTTGAGCTACTTCAAATCCTAAAAGACGATGCTGTGTAAGTGCTGCACTCAATGTGTCAGCAAATTTGGAAAACTCAGCAGTGGCCACAGGACTGGAAAAGGTCAGTTTTCATTCCAATCCCAAAGAAAAGCAATGCCAAAGAATGCTCAAACTACTGCACAATTGCACTCATCTCATATGCTAATAAAGTAATGCTCAAAATTCTCCAAGCCAGGCTTCAGCAATACATGAACTGTGAACTTCCCAGATGTTCAAGCTGGTTTTAGAAAAGGCAGAGGAACCAGAGATCAAATTGCCAACATCTGCTGGATCATGGAAAAAGAAGAGTTCCAGAAAAAACATCTATTTCTGCTTTATTGACTATGCCAAAGCCTCTGATTGTGTGGATCACAATAAACTGTGGAAAATTCTGAAAGAGATGGGAATACCAGACCACCTGACCTACCTCTTAAGAAACCCGTATACAGGTCAGGAAGCAAGAGTTAGAACTGGACATGGAACAGACTGGTTCCAAAAAGGAGAAGGAGTATGTCAAGGCTGTATATTGTCACCCTACTTATTTAACTTATATGCAGAGTATGTCATGAGAAACGCTGGGCTGGATGAAGCGTAAGCTGGAATCAAGATTGCTGCGAGAAATATCAATAACCTCATATATGCAGATGACACCACCCTTATGGAAGAAAGTGAAGAACTAAAAGAGCATCTTGATGAAAGTAAAGGAGGAGAGTGAAAAAGTTGGTTTAAAACTCAACATTCAGAAAACTAAGATCATGGCATCCAGTCCCATCACTTCATGGCAAATAGATGGGGAAACAGTGGAAAGTGGCTGACTTTATTTGGGTTGGGGCTCCAAAATCACTGCAGATGGTGACTGCAGCCATGAAATTAAAAGATGCTTTCTCCTTGGAAGGAAAGTTATGATCAACCTAGACAGCATATTCAAAAGCAAAGACATTACTTTGCCAACAAAGGTCTGTCTAGTCAAGGCTATGGTTTTTCCAGTAGTCATGTACGGACGTGAGAGTTGGACTATAAAGAAAGCTGAACGCCGAAGAATTGATGCTTTTGAATTGTGGTGTTGGAGAAGACTCTTCAGAGTCCCTTGGACTGCAAGGTGATCCAACCAGTCCATCCTAAAGGAGATCAGTCCTGGGTGTTCATTGGAAAGACTGATGTTGAAGGTGAAACTCCAACAGTTTGGCCACCTGATGCAAAGAGCTGACTCATTGGAAAAGACCCTGATGCTGGGAAAGATTGAGGGCAGGAGGAAAAGGGGATGACAGAGGATGAGATGGTTGGATGGCATCACCAACTCAATGGACATTAGTTTGGGTAAGCTCCGGGAGTTGGCGATGGACAGGGAGTCCTGGCGTGCTGCAGTTCATGGGGTCGCAAAGAGTCTGACACGACTGAGCAACTGAACTGAACTGATACCAACTGTGATCTAACCTTGAATCTAAGCTGCTAAGTCACTTCAGTTGTGTCTGACTCTGTGCAACCCCGTAAGACAGCAGCCCACCAGGCTCCGCCGTCACTGGGATTCTCCAGGCAAGAATACTGGAGTGGGTTGCCATTTCCTTCTCCAATGCATGAAAGTCAAAAGTGAAAGTGAAGTTGCTCAGTCGTGTCCATCTCTTCGAGACCCCATGGACTACAGCCTACCAGGCTCCTCCATCCATGGGATTTTCCAAGCTAGACTACTGGAGTGGGGTGCCATTGCCTTCTCCAGATCTAACCTTGAATAGGAGCTCACTAATATCACTTCTTACTAATCTGAGAATTATCATCAGATATATTCCTCAAATCCTCAAGCTATGAGCCTCAATTCCTATTCTAGCTCCATCCAGAGGCAGTTTGAGGAGGGCCTCTGTGAACAGCAGAGGGAAATTATGTGGGTCTGTGACACTGCAGGGCCCCTGGATCAAGCACACCTGAAGCCCATCCTTCTTCTGGACTTCCTCTTACGTTAACAGTTTTAATCAGTTGGAATTTGGCTACCTGCAGCCAAAATCATCTTGATGACCAAAGCAATTTAAAAATCCCAAAGAGCAAGTTCTGTGACTTTATATCACAGAACCTGGAAAAAACATCATTTCACCTTAAAGAACAAGTTCTTCGAAGAACTGCTCTTTACCTTAGACTGGTACTCTTTATCGTTAAGGTAAACATAGGTGAGGCTCAGCAAACAGGGCTCTCTCTGTGAACATCTCAAAGCTGCTGTTTTCACCAGTTCAGGCATTAAAACACAGCAAGCTGGGACTTTAAAAGAAGGCCAAGCTTTCTGAATTACCATCAACTTCGTATTTCATTTTCTTTTCTAAAATTCAAATATTTTTAACGATTTCCTTCTTAAACAGCATTACATTTATGCTTTGCCAGTATTTTCAATACACAAAAAAGACTTTCTTCATCAATACACCAAGTAATCAAAAATCAAAGGGCATCTGACCTTAGTATAAAAAGCAACCATATATTGTAAATTTGAGATCACTGAATCACTAAGACAAACAAAGTTACAATTCTATTATTAAAAAAGATTAGCTTTACTTACTAGAAAAACTAGTGATCCATCAAGTCCTAGCATCTAAAATAAATAATAAGCATTAAATCAAGATTCAACAGGATTTTTATCTATTTATAAAAATAAATTTTATTAAAAATAAATTTTATTTATGAAANTTCAAAAGTGCACAATTTCAAGTTACAAATTTCATAAGTGAAACAAGGTTTGTACCAAAAGATAGAAAAGGAATTAATAGATCTTTATCATAGTATTTGTAATATTTTCATCACAAACAATGTATCACTTAATTTCCTCTAGAAACTGAAGTTCTGGTAATTATTTCCATCAAATATAACTGCAAAATCAGTGATCCACCTAAATACAGCCAACTTTAAGACACACATCAGAATTAAAACACTAGGACACTTAATAGATAGACGTCTTACTCGTTCCCACGTAAGCTCTTCTGCAGCTCGGTCCCATTCTAAAGCATTCCAGTTCATGTCATCTGGAAATATAATTTAAACATTACTCCTGGAATGTCAGTTTAATAAATAATAGGACATTTTAAGTTGTGTTTAACTGTTTTATAACTGTTGTTAAACACAACAGTTAAAATAGGCTAAAGTTGAAATTTTTCCATACTGAGTATTTGCTAGTAAGGCAATGTTTAAAAAACATAAACAAACACAACATACAAAATAAATTAGATGATTCCAAACTGTGACATAAGTGCTAGAAAGGACATAAATAAGATTATGTGAAATAGAGGAATTCAGCAGCTCTGCATCAAAAATGAACCTGGTGGATTTGAGAAAAGTGAAGAACCCAGGCGACTAGAACTCTCTGGGTGAGGAAGAGGGTGGTAGAGGATGTTTACAAAAGACAGACGGGGACTGGATCATATTGATACAAAAGGAAAGTGAAGCCTGGATTTTATTTTGTTCTTTAGTGTAATGGGGAAATCACTGACAGATTTTAAGGGCAAGAGATCAGTATAAACACTGTGTGGAACAGGAAGGGAGGAGGGTCCAGGCAGGACCCACTGCATAAGACAACAGACGGAAACCAGGTGTCACTAGGGCACTGTGGCTGCACTCTCAGAGCCTCAGAACACACAGCCCCCCTCTCCCTTCAAAGGCCCCTGCTCCCACTATACAACTGGCTTCTTCTCATCCTTTAAGCCACAGCTCAGGGATCACTTACTCTCACCTACCCAGGGAATTATTTCAAACAGGTCTCTCCTCAGGAGCACCATCAGAGCAAGGTGCACACTTATCACACTGTGTAATAACAGATTCGCTCACTTGGATATTTCTACTTCATCACTAGACCAGAAATTCCAGGAAGGCAAGGACCTGGTGTCTGCGTGCCTGGGGCAGAGGGAACACTCAGCAATGATAAGTGGACCCAGAGACAGTCCAGCCCTTGACAGGAAACCTCTGGGGCCGGAGAGAGAAAAGAACATGGTGAACTACTGAGAGCTGACTGGTGGGCTGGTCCCAGACTTTCTTTTACATTCTAGAGTTTTTACATATGCCAGAAAATGAGAAATGAGTTTCTCTGGGTGATGTCTGGTCTGCAGAATACACTTCAAAATTTTTCTTTAATAAGAGAAGTTGCACTGACTCAATAAAGATTGCAAAACGATAAGATAAAATGGTAGTAAATTCCTTTTTAAAAAATACAGTATCTACTCCAACTTACAAATAACTTCTTCCTATTCATGCTTTAAAAAGTCCTGTGTGAAGAATTTTAAAACACAAAACATGCCCTGCTAAACAGCTAAAAAGAACGTCATGCTTATGAATGCCCATAAATGCAAGTCTGCTAAAATAAAGTAAAATCAGGTTATAAACAGAACTTCAAACCCATGAAGTTTTGAAGACTGCGGCCCTCCCCCGGGGAGCTGGGAACGGAAGGAGGATTGGGACAGGCCGCAGCCATTACCCTGCGCCCCGTTGTTGGCGTCGGCTGCATCCTCCCCGCCTGCGTCATCTTCCTCCTCGTTCTCCTCCTCCTCCTCCTCCGCCTGCTCGTCCTGGGCATCAGGGTTTTCCCCCACCACCGCATTCTCCGCTGGGGGGTTAGCAGGCTGCTCGGGGGCAACATTTTCAGCACCATTTCCTCCAGCTGGAGCCTAAAATGACAGAACAGACCAGAAATTTGGCTAACTTGTTTCCATTTTGCTGTATTTCCAAATTGTACCTTCCTTTCTAAAAAAACAAAACCAACAAACAGACAAAAACTCTACCAAAATTCCAAAAAAATCAGCTCTCAAGGGCATCTCTTCTAAATATATCTTAATTTGGACCAACTTGGTAATATAAGAACACAAACTCACTTTACAGTATACACGTTCATTCAGTATAATTTAGAGATTAACATTTCACAAAGCATTATAGAAAATACATGAACAAATCTGGCTAGTTTGAATATATCATTTCATAATCCTTCTTTATAAGGCAATCTCTTGTTTTACTGATCAGTTCAGGGATGAAAATGTATTTATGCACTCTACTTGCTTCTTTACACACATACTGATACATAACTTAATTCTCAGTCATCAGTTTAACACCTGAGGAAAGATTTCTCATGTCTGCACTGCAGGTTAAGCCTGTCCACAGGAACGTCATCAGTTCCCACACACTCATTTCTCTGCCTCTTCTGAATTCTGCAACCCACCAAATGCAAAGACCCAGATGCAGTTAATTAAAACACTGAACTCCTATAAACGTAACAAAGACTCTAAGAGAACTGTGGTCATGCTTCAAAAATGATGATTAAACTCTAGGTTAAGAAAAGCATGCTTGCTTTATAGTTCCATCTTTTCATATGTGTAGTTTTCAAAGAAGCTGTACCCTTAAATCTGTAGAGAAAAGGGTATGGCGGAATTTGATGAAATCAATCCTAACACTAGAAAAAGCCAAGGTACTTAAATGAAAAACTGTTGTTAACTATTTGTAGAGTTAATTTCATAGTCAATTTTTTCATAATAAAAATTTTACAAGGTGCAAACTGTTTTTATGTGTCAGTTTTTTTTTCTTTTACATTTTTAGCCCTGTAGTTTCTCAGTAAACAAGATATTAAAAATCATTTATCCTACCGTCCTCTTCTTAATGCCTCAAGCAAACGTTCTTCATCTTGCATGCCATCTCTCATTAAGAAAAAGTAAACCTGTACAAGACTGTTATCAACAGTGTTCCTTTTTTTCTACTTTTGGTAATGTTTAAGACAAAGGTGAGTTGTTTTACACATGAAGAAACTAATGAACAAAGAGGGCAAGGGGCCTCCTTAATGTTAAGGAACACATCAAAAGGACATAAAGGAGATTTGGATATTAAGTTCCAGGCAACTGTTAGCCCAAGCGAAGGGAAAGAAGGCGCACTCAGTACACAACCTAATACTGCCCCCAGTCTCACTAGGAAACTAACAGGCAAAGTCACAGCCACGTGCTTCTGATTTTTCACCTCTCCCTTAAACTTCTCCCAAACCTTGTCATTGTCCTGCTTCGCAGTGAGGGACACAGGAGTCAAGGGTTTGGGTCCTGGAGGGGGACAATAATTCTCATGTCCACTCAGATCAAATGAATTTGGGGGCAGACGGGTTTACCTCATTTTGGTGATGCCCAGCAGCATTGAAGGGCGGAGCGGCGTGCTCCAGCCATATCGGGGCTCCCCCATGGACGATCTGCTCTCGTAGCCACACCAGGCTGATGAACGCGCACAGCGTGCACGTCACCACAAAACAACCCTGCAAACAATCCGCCAACAAGTTGTCCCTGTTTAAAAAAAAAAAAAAAAAAGAGGTATACAGAACTACTCCAAAGAACACTTCAAGAAACCAAAGGTAACATTCACTTTAGACAAAAATCTAGAAAGAACAGCCAGAAAAGTAGTAACTTCTTGGTAAAAACCAGTCTCTCAAAAAGTTATTTCTGAGGATGGTGGCACTTTATCTATAAGAGGATCAAATATATGTATTTACGTATTTCTATTATATGTGTATATGTGTTTATGGAGAAGGAAATGGCAACCCACTCCAGTGTTCTTGCCTGGAGAATCCCAGGGACGGGGGAGCCTGGTGGGCTGCCATCTGTTGGGTCGCACAGAGTCGGCCAGGACTAAAGCGACTTAGCAGTAGCAGTAGCAATGTTTATATTATAGAAGGCAAGGAATAACATCAGAACTACATAAACCAGCTATCCAGCCTCTCTTTGAGGATGACTGAGAAAAAGGAAGGCAGCAAGCAAAAAATAAGAGTAGCCAAATACTTGACAAAGGTCAAGTATTAAATGCATGAATTTACTAAAGATAAATGACTCTGCCCAACACTTACTAAGAATTTCCTTATCCTTATTTTACACACAAGTTTAACCAACTTGGTTGGCTCATACTTAAACCTATGAAAATGAACAGAAACAGCAAATCAAAAAGAAGAGCCTCTAGTAAGGTCTAAAGACACTACAGGAAGATTGAGAGACACACAGCTCACAACTCATGAGGCAAGAAGCCTGTGGGAAGCACTACCAACGCCTCATTCAGAAGACAGACTGAACTTCAATGCTAACTGCAAATACACTAAAAGTATATTAAGCTCCTCAACAAATTCTAACAGATCATGTACAATCCACATGACAATACACAGAGTATTACCCTATTGAACACTTCTTTGTTCTTTTCCTCTCTGAAGGAGCATATCCTTCCCTGATCTTTGTCTGATTTTAAAATAATTCAAACCTAACTCAAGAATTTGGGGAGCCTTTGGAAAATTCACTACCATCATAAAATGACATTTTTCCCTTCATGGAGACTTAAGGAAGGGTCAATTTGGGAGACCTCAGCCTTTAAGCTCCAAACTGAAATAATGTGGTCCTCAGATACTATCTGGAATATATCTTAGTAGAAAGAGGAATGATAATCACTCCCCTGGTAAGGAAACCTCCAGACCATTAAAATTTTGATAGGTGGGGACTCCTCTTGCCTCCTGCCTTGTCATCAGTAGTAAGAACAGCAACCGGTCACCGCAGACTTTAAACAGTGACAGACTCCTCTGTTAGAGGTAGAATCTGCTTTTCCCTCACATCTTAACTCTGGGCTGGTTTGGGAACCATATGGCCCATAAGTGAAAATTCCTGAGTTCCAAAGCCTAGGAGAGAGCTTTCAAGCTTCCATACTCACCCTTTTAGAAGGGTGCCCTGAGACCACCATGTAAAGAAGCCCCACTAGCCTTCTGGAAGAGAGGTCGTATGGAAGAACGAAGTACCTCATCTTAGACCATCCCACCCCAATGACACACAGGCATAACTGAGGCAAGTCCAACAGGTAAACCGATCCACTGAGCCCAATCCAAACTGTTAACCCCTGGAATTACGAGTGAATTAAAACGCTTGTTGTTTTAAGTCACTAAGTTTTGGAGATAGCATGTTTTGTAGTAATAGTTAACTGACAGACTGTGCCTTGAAATGTTGAAGACCTGGGCTACGGAATACGTAGCACCTGCTAAGGTACTAAGAAATTTTAAGTAAACTTTCAGAAAATATATTCTATAGAGACAATGAAACATTACTCAGAAAAAATAAGTCATTTAAGTATAAGTGCTTTCAGAAAAACTGGTTCAATTCTTCACATTCTAAAAGGCAGCACGAGATTACAAAATCTACCGATGCTTACAATTTCTTTCAACGATCCCCACCAAGCCTCCAGCATTCTTCCGGTATCAGTTGAGGAAGCTCATGAAGGCAATTCAGGAATGGCCCTAACCCATCAGGCTGATGTGAAAGGGGGAGCCTGCCAACGTAAGGCAAGCAGCAGCTCTGTGTTTTGGTGGTAACTGTGCTACTGAGTAACACAGTGCTCAAAATTCACACATGGTTTTCACATATATTTGTGAATTTAATCTCTGAACGTGCCTCAGGGAGTGAGGTTCAGCCCACTTTGAAGAGTGGGCTGTTCAAAGATTAAATTCACAATACACAGATACATTAAGTAAAAACTTAATGTGAATTTTATCTGATGAAAAAAACAAGGGTTCCGAACTGTCCAATGATTTGCCCAAGATCACCAAAAAGTTGCAACTTTATTCCAGTGCCAGGGTTCCTCTGTTACCACCTCAGTGCACTACCTAATGATCACACCAGCCGAACAATCTGATGTTTAGCGGTCCCACCAACAAGCAGTAAAGGCGGTAGGCAAGTAGAACACTGCCCTGAGACCAAAACACGGAAACTTCTCTGGCACGGTGGTTTCCATAAGCACCTGGCTTTCACAAAGTCAAAGCCTCCCAATTTAAGCTTTGGCAAATACTAACATATTTTGCCACTCAGAAACAATAAAAGAAGGAATACACCCCACTTTACTGAACAGCACATACGGGACCTCAAGTCATCCTTTCTAAACAACTGGGATACTGACTGGCTGCTACACTGTTCTCTCAAAAGCTACAATGATAAACACAACTCAGCCTCAAACTAAATGGAGCAAGACCACCCTGTTTGAAACAGTTATTTTATTACTTCATAGATGTTAAAAATGTAACTTCCATCACTTTTAACTTGTTTCTGACCTCCCTTGATACTTCTAACATGAGCTTTTCTTTAGTATACAATTTCTGAAGGAAAGCCAGAGGTGAGTTATGTCATAAACACCGAGACATAATGAATGATACTTCAGCCATTTAAGATTGATTTTCCTTGCCTCCATACTAAAATTGTGTTCTGGATGGCTGAGATAAAAATCTGATGTCCAGATATAGGAATGCTGTCATATTTATTTCCAGTGAATCATTTCAAAGGTTAGTATTTTCATACAAAGGGTAATATTATTACACTATTTCTAAATTGTCCAGTGTGTCAAATCACTGCCTCTCCTTGTTATCATGGCCACAGCCATTAGTGCCCTATTTCCAAGATTCCTATCTACTTATGAACATTACTTCAGAAGCTGTTCTAATGTGAATAAAATTCAAAACCTTTTTTGTTTCCTATACTGCCAAAGACACAGAAATAAATAGCTTGCCTGTTTTATCCAAAGAGGTAAAACCAGCAGGTAAAACCACCAGTAGGAAAACCAAGTTGCTGACACATCTCATGTTTCCACGTGTTTTCAACCATAATTCAAAATAATGATGCAGAGACTTGATTTCTTGTTTATCAGAAATGAAACATGCTCTCCTGCACTCTTCTACTGTCATTTGGCTTGTTTTCATAATATAATCTGAATGCCTCTATTCTAAAATAGTCTTATATTGTTCTTTGCCTTTACTGAGTAGAAATCAGAAACCTAAGGTCAGTTGGGTACAAAAGAAGATTTAGCAAACAGAGGTCCAATCTTTTGCAAGCTTAATATTCTAATGATCTTGATACAGTTAATCATTCACAGTATTTCTAATTCTAACATCAATAATAAAAATATAAGTCACATCTTTCCCAAGAAACTGCAATTATTAATAATGCTTCATGTCAAATTAAAATATAATAAAGCTACAGCCAACACGTTTTTAGAGTCCATAACCTAACAATCAAAAAAAAATTTTTTTAAGATATCTGGCTTCAAACATCTGTGTTGTTAAAAACACGTTTAAAGGAACTCTCAGCATCTACGTGGAACAACACATTTTCTCACACTATGTGACAGCTTATTTAACTAGCTTTCCCACCATTACCAGATACTCCTTTAAGATGGTATGCTTTAAAACATCATTTACATGTATCAGTTGCTTCCCCTGTAGCTGTTAGAATAGGTAAGAGGAATAGAAGGACTTTTCCAATCACAACAAATCCAAGCATGTGGAAGAGAAGATGAGCACCATTCCCAGCACGCGGTCTTCCACAGCTGTGAGGTTCAATACTCACGTGGACAGCATGTCCAGCGGCAGCGTCAGGAGGGAGCTCACAGAGCCAGTAAACAAGCACTTGTAGATGCGGCCTGCCAAGGAAGGGCGACAGCACACAGTCACAGCCCCCACCGTAACTCTCAGTCATTCAGACAGAGAAGTGTGAATGCCACTGAAACAAACACTTGGTCTTTGTGAGTTTGAATCGCAAAATACTAAACTAAAAAAAAAGATCAAGCATTAAAAATAGTGATAGTAAAGAGTAAGTGTTACACAGTAATGTTTAAAGTTTAGATTCTCTCTAGATTTACTTACTTGCGTTTACTGAATGAGCTTAGATGTTTGAAAAAAAAAGGGGGGAGGGAGGAATCCAGAAAAGATCTCCAAAATTATAATACAGAGAATTTTTTTTAACCTAGAATTTCAAAATTCATTGAATCTGTTCATGAAAATGAAGTTTTGAGGCTATATGAGTTCTGAAATTAAAAGGACTTTTCAGTGGAGTACATGCTTCAATGCTATGAATAGCAAACTAACAACCAATTTTTAAAAAATACAAATTCAAGAGTCTTCAAAAGGACAAAATCTTCAATCTGGCCTGAAGGGAAAATATGAAGTAAGGGTCAATATATAGCCATTCCCTATCCTCTTACCAGAACAGGCAGGAATAGATTTGGAAATGGGGCCCAAAAGTTGAGGTTTTCTTTCAAACCAGTACTTGGGTGTTAGTTTAAGTATCCTCTATATAGCCTTGTACCAAAAATTTACAGTAACTTTAATGGCTGTTTTCAAATGTCAAGTCAAAATAGAAAGATAGGAACAGATTTTCTGTAATACAAATTGCTTATATCTGTGTATAAAATATTCAAAGCAAATATGTTTATAGCAAAGTAAAACTGACAGAAGGCCAATTGTCTGTAGATAAGAAAACAGATTCATAAATTAAAGGCCTCCTTACTAGTGTGCTTAAAAACAGGGTAGTTCAACACATTCCTACATGAAGACAGTCACAGGCACACTGCTAACTTAAAGAAAGAAGCGTGACATAGATTTTAATTGTGTGTGAGTGTATGTGCAAAACAAGTCAGAACAGAAATCAAGCTTGTTACCTGTTACTTAAATCCTCAAAGTCCTTACTTAATTTTTGATTATTTGATCTACTGATTTCAGAGAAGTGTGTTAGCTTTCCACTATGGCTGTGAATGTTTTACGTTCTAAGTCCTGTTTGCTGATGCATAAAAATTCTTACGTTTCCTTTTATTAATATGAAATAAAATGCTTTTCCTCATTTAAAGTGTTTCATCTTGAAGAATACCTGGCTGGTGAATACTGTTCCTGTGTTTTGTTAGCTAACAAATCTCTCTAACATCAGCCCCGGCTGTTTGGAACTTCTTTCTCGTAGTGGAACACTTTCACATGTACACAGTGATCACAGCTACCGTGATCACTTTTACTCCCCTTTCTCTGTCCTCTCTTCTTGTCTTTCCTGTCCTTTGGTGGACTTCAAATTTTATTAACTGTCTCTTATTCCTACTCCCTAGGATAAAAACTCACCATCTTACTTCTACTCTCCAAGTGGTTACCTCTAAGTTTCATTACTTTTTTATAAAGGTAAAATTCACATAAATCTTAAGTGTATCTGCGTGAATTTTTACATCACTATAGATTCAAGTAACTGCCACGCAGATAAGATTCTCCACATTTCTAGCTCTCCAGAAGGCTCCTTCAAGCCACTTCCCAGTCAATATCCCCAGCACAAGGTAACCACTATTCTGATCTCTACCACTGCAGATCAGTTTGGTCTGTTTTAAAAAGTCACATAAATGCAATCATACAATTCATACTCTTTGTGCCTGGCTTCTTTTTCTCAAAGAAGTGAAGTTCAACCATGTTATCCTATGTCACGACAGCCAGCTCTTCTGTCATTACTATGTAGAATTCCATTATAGGGTAAGTGCACAGTATCCATTCTATTGTTACTTGGTTGGTTCCTGTTTTAAACTACTATCTGCAGAGCTGCAGTGATCACACTATAATATACAAGTCTTTCATTGGACACAAGGCTGCATCCTGTGAATATTCTGCAAGCAATATTCCCAGAAACAGAACTGCTGGGTCATAATGTATTTAAAATATTAACCACTGACAGATAATGCCAAACAGCTTTCCAAGGTGGTTATACCATATTTATATTCATTACTACTGATGAATACATGTTTCAGATGATCCACATCCTAATAAAAAGCATTTGGCACTGTTTTTTTCCCTTAATTTCAGCCATTCTGCTGATTCTGTAGAGTACCTTTCTTGTACCTTCCCCTGATGACTAATGATACTAAGCATCTTGTCCTGTGCTTACTGGCTATTTAATCTTCTTTCCAGAAACACCTGTTCACACCTGCTGTCCATGTTTTAATTGGCTTGTCTGCCTTTCTCTTAGATTTAATAGTTCTTTTATTACATGCTCCTTGCATATATCCTGGATACAAGTCCTTTGTTAGATATGTGAACTGCAGATACCTTCTCTCACTCTGTAGCTTGCCTTTCTCTCTTAAGGGTGTCTAAGCATGAATTAAAAACCTTAACTTTAATTAAGTCAAATTTCTCAATGTTTTCTCCTATGGCTATTCTAGTATATTATCTTTTTGAAATTTTTAAAATTTTAATGTTCACAATCAGACTTATGATCTATCTAAAATTAACTTGGGTCAGGTGGGAGATGATGGTATGGTTCGTTTTTCTCCATATGCCCAACTGGTTGATGCTATATCGTTTATTGAAATGACCATCTTTCCTCCCCTGAACAGTGGTGGCATCTCTGCTCTTAATCACTTTTGCTAGTTCAGTACTCTTACTTGGCTAGGCCTATATTTTCTTATTTTGTCTAAAGCATCTATAATTTCCCCACAAGTGAGACAAACAATCTAAAAGGCTCTCATTTCTATCCTCCCCTCACAAGATTCTTTCATGTGAAGATCACCTAGAATTTTAGTTTCAGACTGACACTTAAAAAACTGTAGTGCGTGCATGCTCACTCGTCTCCAACTCTTTGCAACCCCATGGACTGTAGCCACCAGGCTCCTCTGTCCATGGAATTTTCTAGGCAGGAATACTGGAATGGGCAGCCATTTCCTACTCCAATTATTGTAGATTAACAATTATAATTTAGCTGTAAGAAGTACTTGTTTTTCTTTGTAAATCATACCTTTCTCTTTGATTCCTTGCTCTCCTTCGTAAAATATGTCTTCAAACACTATTCCATAAATAATTTAAAGTAGTAAACTTTCCAACTCCTTGCCTTTATTGAAATGTCTGTATTTGTCCTTCTATCTGAGAATAATTTTAGAAGATTTTAGGTTCAAAAATTTTGTCAAATTTTGAAGCTTCAGCTGTCTTCTAACATTCAGTGAGCCTGACTGTCATTACTTTATAGGATAATCTGAAAGCATAATATCTATACCCTACCCTATTGAGCACTGGAAAACTTCAGAATGGGCCTAGCTTTGCCTTTTTCCTTTATCTGAGTCAGCTCTCTCTCTTTCACCCTCTGGAACTAGTTACTAGTCAGATACTGAAACAACTGGATGTGGCCTCTATCTCTCAATTTTTTCCCTCATACTTACAACTTCTTGTCTCTGAATCATATCCTAGAGAACTCCTTGCTCAATCTTCTAGCTCACTAATTCATTCTTCAGTGAATAGTACCTATTCTGCTATTCTCATAAGATTTTCATAATTCATCAAGCTTATTTAAGAAGATATGAAGATATTAATCACACTTATGTAAAAATCTTGTTTGCATTTAACTCTAAAGAATCCTATCTACATACTCTGGAACATATACTACTGACTCCTCTCCATGTCTTTAAGAACACAAAGAACCTAGAGAGAATCAACTAAGAGTTAGTACACCAATTTCCCAGAAGTACTCCTATATTCGACAAATACACTTCCCAACTCTTCAGGACCATTGAGGATGTGTTTTTTAAAGGGGGATTACAAAAAAAATCTCAAAAAAATACATCTTTTGCCATTTTTGAAAGCTCTGATAAACTTCAAAGAGTAAAAGTCAATTTCCTTTCAATTATGCTTTGATTTTCATTTTTCAGTTCTCTCATGAACTTTCATTATTAGCCTCTGTATGCTGTGTTTCTTTCCCACATTCATTTAAGAAGCTCACCTGTTAAAAAATGGTTTTTCATTCAGGTAATAACATGTTCTAAATGACACTTTCCTAATACACAACATTATAATATCTAATAAACATCACTGAACAAAAATACTTTATAATATTAAACAGTTGTGTAATATTTAAACAACTCCAGCAACAAGGAAATGAATACTCACATGCTGTAAGAGGAACAACTCCCAACCATGCAAAGGCCACAAGTGTATAATGAAACCAATATCGTATTGCAGTGCCAATACTTGTAACCAGTCCAGCAAATATGTCCTGGATTGGAAGCCGTGAAGGCATATCTGGGGAATAAACTGTAAGGGGGGGAAAGGAAAAAGTTCACACAACTTCATGAAGATTCAAAAATAGGTTACTTGTAGGCATACAGAACTATCTAACTTTTGACCTTTGCATTGCATTTAAGTATTTTGTCCCATATGAAAAATAATTCAAATAGTTACAACATAATACTACATTTACCCAGAAGTCATTTATGAGAGCAAATTACATAAATATAAAAGCCAATAAAATAGGCCTCTGAGCAGGAAAAAGATTCAAGAGATGTACACACCCCCTTCACTCAAGAGCCAGGAACTTTATGCAAGGCTAACTCACACACATTTCAGCATTCAAACAATATAACCAACTAGTTCCCAGAGTTATCATAGATCACATAAAGCAGACAGGCGCAAACGATGGAGCTGACAGAGGTCCTCAGGAAAGAACCCTCCCCCAGTGCTAGCCTCAGCAGCAGCGCTCAGTGCGCAGGATCTGCAGCAGAGCCACTTCCTACAGGAGCAGCAGCCCACTGGGGTCCTTAGCCACCCCCCGCTCCCATTCTAGCACAGCCAAGATTCAAATAGTAAACTGTTATGATTTTAATCATATATACTCATTACGTGAAAACAAAGTAAAATTAATACTAGTTCACAGAATTTACACTCAACACTTCAAGATCCTTAAAGCAAACAAACACCAAAGCATAAAAAGCTTTGGGGGAGGGGGCAGAAGAGGAAGAGCAATGTACTAGGATCCCAGAATGAAAATATGCTTCAAATTCTTGATACCTTGCCAGTATGAACATCTACTTATTTATAAGGTACATAATATTAAGTATAAATCAATAGGCAAAAGACTTAATGGAATTCTAAAGATCTGCAAAATATTTACCATAGGTTTACAAAATACTGAGCTTAAAAAGTCTTGTTTTTAAAAAGTGAATTAAATATTTGTCGTTATTAGTGTTATTACCACCGACACAATTTTAACTCAAAAGCTATCCCAAATTTTAATAGGGATAGGATATTTCACAAATTTAAGGCATCACTAATTACTCACTTTTCTGGGTAAATAATGGTATTATAGCTGTTTTTTCTTTTTTTTTAAGAACCCTTGTCTTGGAGGTACAGATGAAATCATAAATAGGATTTTCTGTAATAAGGATGGAGATGTGGGAACAAGAGCACAGAGAACCAGCAGAGAAGCCCACATGCAGTTGAGAGAGGCCCCCAGTCAACGGCCTGCAGAGGCCTGAACCCTAACACACACCCGAGCGAGCGAGCGAAAGACCTCACCCCACAGCTTCCAAGCCAAGCCTTCAAACGGCACTGGGGCTCTAGCTGACAAGACTGACTACAAGCGTATGAGAGAGGCTGAGCCAGAGACATCCAGCAAAGGCCAGTCCAGATTCTGGACCCAGAGAATCTATGAGATAATAAATGTTTGCTGTTAAAGAGCACAGGGGACTACATGTAAGGGCTATGGGTTGCAAATGGATGCAACTGAGTGATGGATACACATAGGTTCATTATACCTTTGTCTATGTTTGAACTCATCTAAAATATAAAAAAGAAAGAAAAAAATATCTCGCAAATTAAATCACACATGCATGTGTTAAAAGCTAACATGTAGTTTTAAAAAATGCTTTCCAAAATGTTATAGCAATACCTTCTATTACTATCAAAAACAAATTAAATCAAACATAGTTGCTTTAAAACTGTTTAAACATCTGTAGGTAGCCAGTTATAATCTAGAAATGCAGTGTAAACTTCTGAAGAACTTACTTGGTGTGAAAGCAAATCTGTGCTTGCATAATTCACAGTATTCTTTTCGACTGTGTTTCAGCCACTGAACTAAGCTGCAATTACAAACATATTCATAAGTATAGTATTTATGACAAGGAAATTTTGAGGTTTCACTGAAAACTAATATTGCTGTACTAAAGTTTTACATATCACAGAACTTTTACAATTTTAAATTCAGAGTATCTTTAACTTTTTTTTAATCACTGATGCCCTTGAAGAGTATAGAATTATAACAAATAAAGATAAAAAACACATGTTTCTACTACTAAAAAGCAATTGAGATTAAACTGAACTATTGATTAATGTAAACTGTAATCTCCTCAAAGATAACTGAATATAAAAAGAATCTCCAAGCATCAGCATCAGTTCTAACACTGGTTTAATAACACTGCTGCCTGGTGGCCAGGCCTATCACTAATTGGCTGGCTGTGCCACCGAGAAGTTAACCTTTCTATGCTTCAGTTTCCTCATGTGAATGACAGTAATATGCCACCTCACAGTTCTGCTGTAAGGATTAAATGAGCTAAAATGTACAGAAGCACTGAGTATTCCCTGACACAAAGCATTTCCTCAATGTAAGCTATAACCATCCTAAGCAAAACCAGAAAACCGTAATACTCCCCATGAACATATGGGCAAAAGACAATATATCAAAATGACATGGCTTGGTAATAAGGAATAGGGATAATCTCCAAACACAGCAAAAAAAATTTTTTTAACATCTAGTTACAGAAAAAGTCATTGAAACAATTCCCTTTATTATACAGATGACAAAAGTGAAGCTCAGGCAAAATTTTCCAAAAGGATGACTCACCATTCTTGATGGATAAACTTAATACTGCCAGTACACACACAAGGATGATAAAGAGGTTTCTCAGGTGTTCCTTCTGACCGACACACTCTACATATGTCTATTAATGAAAAAAGAAAAATTGAATTATTTTGGTTGTAACTTATAAAAAATTAATAGACCACCAAAAACTAAAATATTGTTTGTCCAAGTAAGACTCTGTCACTACATAAAACATCATCAACATCATGGAGAACTGAAAAGGGTGATCAAGATGATAATCAAATATATCTGAAACTTAAAATCCCTATTATATAAAAAGGTCAATTGCTTCTTTGTATGAGAGTTCTGTAAATAAAAATTGAAAATGACAGAAACAGTGGTTTTCTTTAAAATTGCATCGTGCTTAGTCGTTCAGTCGTGACACCTCTTTGCAACCCAATAGACTATAACTATCCAGGCTCCTCTGTCCAAGGAATTCTCCAAGCAAGAAAACTGGAGTGTGTTGCCACGCCCATCTCCAAGGGATCTTACTGACTCCAGGATCAAACCCAGGTCTCCTGCAGTGCAGGAGAATTCTTTACCGTTTGAGCCACCAGGGAAACTGGACTTATAGAAATGAGCGGCCCTGTACACACACACACACACACACACACACACA
>SJYQ01001836.1:47493-66147 GCA_006410935.1 Redunca redunca | reverse complement strand
CTCATCCAATCAGCCTCGGCAAAGTTCCAACACGAAACAGAATCACGGTCCCATGCCATGATTTCCAGCGGCAGTGGGCAGGCAGCTCTCGCACTTCAGCTCAGGGAAACCAGGCTAGGAGCCTGGAGGGCGAGGAGAAGCAGGGGGTGGGGATAGGGGTGGAGGAGCCCCATCCATAAACCCGCGCAGCAGATCACACGGTATTTTAACTGCACGGAACTCAACACCCTGCCATTGAAGCTGGAGACTACCTCGGCTGCTTCCCTCATAGCTCAGTCGGTAAACAATCGGAAAAGACCCAGGGTCAATCCCTGGGTCAGGAAGATCCCCTAGAGAAGGAAATGGCAATCCACTCCAGTATTCTTGCCTGGAGAATTCCAGAGACAGAGGAGGCTGGTACAGTCCATGGGGTCACAAGAGTTGGACACGACTTAGCAACTAAACCACCACCACCTCGGCTGCAGGTACTAGACATGCCATGCAGCGGATCTGCCTTAAAGAATTTTAAGTGGACTCATTCCAATCACCAGACCTCCAGAGACCACTTCTGTTTTTCATCACTGCCTCCCCACCCTTGGGTCGAGAGTAACAAGTCTGCTACCCCTTGGTTGGGGTAGTCCATTACCAGGCTTCCACTACGGAACCAAATCTGGGTTCCCCATCACCCAATTCCCAATTGCCTTGGTTGGCACAACAACTTAACTGGGCCACAGGACATGCACTCCTGGTGACCTAGAATCATCAGAGCTGAGCTGCAGATGCCCATGGACATGGATGAGTTCTAAAATGACCATGGTTCTGCAGGTAGCAGCCAAACCTGCACTCAAAGTCATTCGCAACGTAGAGGTACCAGCGGAAATGCCTAGACCTGTGTGGATTAACTTTAGAGACACGCATATGCCATCGCAAGATCCCCACTTACGGGACATTTGAGTGCAAGTGTGGGCGGGCAGGTGCAGTCACAGGGCAAGTGGTTCCACCTCTTCCTGTCTCCTCCACCAGCTCTCAAGCAGCCACGGGGGCAGGAAGTAAGGGGCAGCAGAGACAGCGTGGCAGGCAGGACACAGGGCAGAGGGAAGCGGTGGCAACACCGCTGGCCTCCCATCGCCCTGCAGAAACATGGTGACTGGCAGCCAGCAGTTATGCAGCGAAGGACTGGGGTTGGGCTAGGGAGAGTCTTTGCTGGGCCAGGGAGAGCCTTTGTTGGCACACTCAGCCAGGGGAACACAGGGAGGTAACACGCAGACCACCACCAAGGAGCTCGCAAACGGCTGATGGTCAGCCTGACTTCTCCTAGATACGCACGCCGCCGAGGCCCCTAGGGCTCGAGGGCGCTGCAGGCGGGAATACCACGGAGACTGCGGGGTGCGCCCATCCACCCGGGCACCACAGTTCCCCACACTCCACAGGACGGCCGAAAGGGGCAGGCGGGGCTGGAGTTGAGCGTGATTCGAAGACCGGATCTCCATTAGATCCAGACACTGATTTTCAGATGATTCCACCCTTCTAAAGGACAAATCAAGGAACACAAAACTAAGCAAACACAACAAATCTAAATCAAGCCCCAGAGCTCTGCTCAACAGAGTCTACAGTACAGAACTGGGACTCGCCCGGGCCCTGCAAGGTCAAAACTCTCCGCTCTAACACTAGGAGTCTCCTCTCACTGTCTTGCCAGTGTACAGTGGCGGTTTCCAGAGGCTACAGAACACAACTGTTCGAATGTAGCTGCTTCCCACTAAACCAAACATTTAAAAGACATGCAAATATAAAACAAATCTACTCTCCTTACCAATGTTCCGGCTTTACAATATGTGGTTATTTTCATGAAGAAAAATGTATATTAACACATAATGAGTGTGTTAAGTGAATAAAAATTTCTAAATGTTTTTATTCTCTTATATGGCAAATAAAAAGTTCTTCTGAGTCTTTCAGAAGAGTTTACAGGGCTCCTGAGACCAAAAAAGTTTGAGAACCACTGCCCTATATAACTTTTTCCCCCACAGTAAAATTGACAGTAACTATGACTCTCTCAAAATACACATGTAAACAATATTATTATTTTATCAGGGACTTCACAAGCTCCACTGATTATATAAAAGGAAAGAGAAGGGAACATTTAGGCTTCTAAATCATCTTGTTTTAGAATCATGGAACTCTTTTACATAATAATAAAAGTGGGAACCAAACAGTCAAAGTAGAAAATAAGCCAAAAACAAATGAACCTGTGTATATCAAGCTTAATCACAGAAAATAATTAGAGACTTTATAACATGATCATACATCCCTAGTAGGCTATATCCAAAGACAAAAGGGACTATAGAGATAACCTAATGAGAATTCAGTAATCATCATGTTAATAGCAATAATACTGACAGGCATTTTTATTTTTTTAATTATTTATTTTTTTTGGCTGCACCAAACAGCATGTGGGGTCTTAGTCCCCCAACCAGGCATAGAACCTGTGCCCCCTGCAGAGGAAGTGTGGAGTCTTAACCACTGGGCTGCCAGGGAAGCCTCTTGACAGGCCTTTTAAAACTCGGGAGGATAAACACAGTAAGCAGTATGATAGTGGTATTATGGTTAGTTTTTTTAATAAGTTATTATCTCTTAGAATACATAAGCATTTACTGATGAAAAGATATCATATTTGGGATTTCCTTTAAAACAATCCAGTAGAAGTGTGGGGAAGCAAGAGGGAAAGAGTTGAGATAAAAGAACTGTCAGCCCTGCTTGTATCTGTTGAATCTAGATGCTGGCAATATGATGGGTTACTACAATGATCTACTTGTGAGAGTTTGAAATTTATATAATTAAACTTTTAAACTATATAAATCAAAGATTAAACATGTAATTTGGAAATACCATAGCTTAACTTTTATTTTACTAAACACTACCAAGTCCAATTTTATCACGAAGTTCTTTAGTGGGGGACTCAGCATGTGGTTTATTTAACACACACACAGATGTGAAAACTTTTGTTAGCAATTTTCCCATTTTAGTGATCATGTTTTAAAAAATGTGTTAAGGGATTTCCCTGGTAGTCCAGTGGTTATGATTTGGAGCTCCTAATACAGGGGACATGGATTCAAACCCTGGTCAGGAAACTAGAATTTCACATGCCACACAGCAAGGCCAAAAAAAATGTGTTCAAACTTCACTGTCTATATCCTTATCAGGGAAAGAAAGCAGAATAAGATCCAAGTAATCTGTCTCAACATTCCTAACGGTCTATTTCTATGAAACCAACAATCCAATTCTAATTTAAAACCATTTAATCTAAATGACTCTAAAAAGAATCTGATCCAAGAAACAATATCACACATCTCTTCTGTAGTATCCTTGTCTTTTCCCACATGATAAAGTTGTGACTACATGAGTTTTGTTCAAGCGTACCTTCTGTATGAATATTTCCCTAAATGGAAAGGCAAAGATCGTTTCTCTACATCAACCAGAATGATGATAAGCCTCAGCTATACAACACTTTAAGGCAAACACTGACCGTTTAGTAGGCCCCAAGCCACACACCTGATTAGGTGTGGCTTATCCCCTTTATCAAGGAACTGGAGGCCAAGAAAAGCTGCCTAAGAGCGAGGCTGCACCTGGTCTATATCCTCAACTAAGTCTCCTTCGCTAGTCTGTGTGCATGGAGTAGAAGGCATGGAAGCTTCTTCCCTGCCAATCCATATTTCAGCAGAAAAACCTGAAACAAAACATAGGTCATGGCTGAACATTTATTCTGGAAGAATAAGCTAAGCTAAGTCACTTCAGTCGTGTCCAACTCTGTGCGACCCCACAGACAGAAGCCCACCAGGCTCCCCCGTCCCTGGGATTCTCCAGGCAAAAACACTAGAGTGGGTTGCCATTTCCCTCTCCAATGCATGAAGTGAAAAGTGAAAGTGAAGTCGCTCAGTCGTGTCCGACCCTCATCGACCCATGGACTGCAGCCCACCAGGCTCCTTCTTCCATGGGATTTTCCAGGCTAGAGTACTGGAGTGGGGTAAGAGCTATTAACAGTTGCTACTTTGCAGGGATCACAGTTGGGGAAAGAAGTTCTTTCCTTAATTTACATGGGTATGCTGCTTATACTACAGCTGTACCTCAGTATCCCTGGATGGATTGCTTCCAGGAGGCCCCACGTACAGCAAAACTCCAGGGCACTCGAGTCCCAAAGTGAGCCCTCGACATCTGCAGGTTCTGTCTGCATCCACGGATTCAAGCAAAGGCACGTGAAAATTTTTATCTGCAGTTGGTTGAGCTTACAGACATGAAACCCACGAATGGGGATGAGGGGCAACACCATATAATTACTGGAAGAAATCTGCATAAAAGTGGACCTAAGTAGTTCAAACCAGTGTTGTTCCAGAATCAACTGCATATATTTGTGTATGTGTCCATATATAATGGACATGAATTCGAGCAAACTCAAGAAGACATGGAAAGACAGGGAAGCCTGTCGTGTTGGAGTCCATGGGGTCGCAAAGAGTTGGACATAACTTAGCAAATGAACAGCAACAACACAAAATGATGTTGAGTGATAAAGAACCCCAGACACAAAAAGTTACTTACTCTTTTTAATTCCAAATGTAAAAAAATACAAAAATGTGAAAAACACATATCACTAGAAAATCAGGATAAAGTTTCCTCCTGGAGAAAGACAGCAGTAAAGACTAGAAAAGAACGAAAAGTTCTAGATCAAGATAAAATACTCTCTCTATTCCTCCTGCCAAGGACAGCTAAAAACACAGGATATTATACACGAAACACACATAAGAAGACTAAAGAGTGAAGGAAAGGCAGACCAGCAAAAGGAGCTGGGGCCACAAAGAACTACACACACAGCAGTGAGTAGTGAGTTCTCTGCGTTTTGTGTTTTGCCTTAGGTAGCCTGGACTAGTCAGTTCTTCACATCAGGTGGCCAAGCTATTGGAGTTTCAGCTTCAGCATTCAGGACTGATTTCCTTTAGGATGGGCTGGTTGGATCTCATCAGAAAAGACCCTGATGCTGAGAAAGATTGAAAGCCTGCTCCCTCTAGCCAAAGGACCAGAAAAGGGTCAACTCAGTAAGCCAGAAAACTTGATAAACAATAACTGCCGCTGTAATCCAGCCAAACAGTACAAGAAAAACTTCAACCCTACCACTACCTCTGACACCAAGGACAAGTGGGGAGCAGACAGAGATCAGTTAACTCCAGTTCTAAACTAACCCAACGATGTTATCAACCAAGTTTATGAAGAAATGAGGATTAAAACAGAGCCCCAAATTCCAAAAAAGAACTTTTCAACTTTATCATGCATACCTCGGTTATATGATCAAGTTTTCTAGAATGTTTTATTTTTTCATAATTTAATGTCAATATCCTATATATCTCTATCTACCCCTCCAACTTTATTTTCTTGCATCTGATTGGTAGATTGCTCCCTCTAATAAAAACACACTGCATTACCGAATATAAGGACAAAAATAACTTGTATAATAGCTAATTAAGTAGCTTTATTACTAGTGAAACTAGATTGTTTCCACATTCTGCCATGTTCTTTTTCTCTGTGAACTAGCCAAGTCCTTCATCCACCTTACTAATTAGTGTTTTAACAATAGAAAATAACCCAAAAAGTTTCAGCAAAAGATTTGAACAGATACTTCACCAAAGAAGCTTTCTGATGCTAACCTAGAGAAGTCAGCATCATGAAAGCAATGCAAACATCATTAAGAAAATGCAAATTAAAATCACAGTAAGTTGTTGGTAACTGCACAACAATGTGCCTGTATTTAATGCCACTGAATTTTACACTTAAAAATGGTTAGGATGGTAACTCTTGTTATGTATGTTTTTCCACATTTAAAAAATGTTTAAACCACCGTAAAGTACCACCAGACTTCCCTGGTGGTTCAGCAGTAAAGAACCCGTCTGCCAATGCAGGAGACACAGGTTTGATCCCTGTCTGGAAGATCCCCTGGAGAAAGAAATGGCAACCGACTCCAGTATTCTTGCTTAGGAAATCCCATGGACAGAGGAGCCTGGCGTGGGCTACAGTCCATAGGATTGCAAAAGAGTCACACATGACTAAGTAACTAAACAACAAGATACCACTACATACCTGTTAAAATGACAAAAACAGAAACATATATACTCTTATCTCACACTCAAGAATCCTATTTCTAGGTATTTGACCTAGTAAAGTGATAACTTACTTTCACACAGAAATCTATTTAAATTTCATGTGTAATTCTGCCAAACTTGAAACAAGCAACCCCAAAATTCCACAACTGGGGAATGGATAAACTGTGGCACATTCCTACAATAGAATAACACTCAGTAATTTAAAAAAAAGATAAGACTACTGATATATGCAACAATGTGAATAAATCTCAAAGGCATTATGTTAAGTTGAAAGAAATCAGACTCAAACAGCTACATACTGTTTAATTCCATTTATAACATTCTGGAAAAGGCAAAACTATTGGGGTGGTGCACAAGTAATTGCGGTTTTTGCATTGTTGAAATTTGCTGTTTGATGCTGGAATACATTCTTAAATGTGGTTACATTATACATCATTTTAATGCACATTTCTTGGTTTTTGGTTGTTTTTTTTTTTTTTTGCTAATGACATTACTCGCTGTTTATATTTATTTTAGACGACGGAGATGATGTTAGACAAAAAGCAAATTTGAGCTATCTTTTTATTTGAGTACAAACTAGAGAACTCACAACATCAACAACGCATTTGGCTCAGGAACTGCTAACGAATGTACAGTGCAGTGGTGGTTCAACAAGTTTTGCAAAAGAGATGAGAGTCTTAAACATGGATGTAGCGGCCAGCCATCGGAGGGTGACAACAACCAACCGAGAGTCATCTTTGACAATGATCCTCTTACAACTACACAAGAAGTTGCCCAAGAACTCAACGTCAACATTCTACATTCGTTTGGCATTTAAAGCAAACTGGAAAGGTGAAAAACGTGGCTGCCTCATGAGCTGACCAAAAATCAAAAAATAAGAGTCATCTTCTCTTATCCTACACAACAACAAGGAATCATTCCTCAATCAGATTGTGATGTGTGATGAAAGGTGGATTTTATATGACAACTGTTGATGACCAGCTCAGCAGCTGGTCCAATAAACTCCAAAGCACTTCCCAAAGCCAAACTTGCACCAAAAAAGAGTCTTAGTCACTGTTTGGTGGTCTGCTGGCCATATGATACCCTACAGCTTTCTGAATCTCGGCATAGCCCTTACATCTGAGACATATGCTCAGCCAAGCAATGAGAAGCACCAAAAACTGAAGGCCTGAAACCAGTATTAGTCAACAGAAAGGGCCCAATTATTTTCCATGACAACGCCCATCCACATGTTGCACAACCAATGCTTCAAAAGTTGAAGGAATTGAGCTATAAAAATTTGCCTCATCCACCATGTTTACCTGACCTCTGGCCAACCAACTACCACTTCTTCAAGTACCTCAAACAACTTTTCGTAGGAAAAATGCTTCCACAACCAGTAGGAGAAAGAAAATGCTTTCCAAGAGTTTGTTGAATCACGAAGCATGGACTTTTATGCTACAAGAATAAACAAGCACCTCCCACTGGCAAAAAACATGTTGATTATAATGGTTCCTATTTTGATTAACAAAGATATGTTTGAGCCTAATTATAATGATTTGAAATTCAAGGTCTGAAACCACAATTATGTTTGTACCAAACTAATGTATAGGCAAGGAGATCCAACCAGTCCATTCTAAAGGAGATCAGCCCTGGGTGTTCTTTGGAAAGAATGATGCTAAAGCTGAAACTCCAGTACTCTGGCCACCTCATGTGAAGAGTTGACTCACTGGAAATGACTCTGATGCTGGGAGGGATTGGGTGCCAGAAGAGAAGGGGACGACAGAGGATGAGATGGATGGCATCACCGACTCGATGGACGTGAGTTTGAGTGAACTCCGGGAGATGGTGATGGACAGGGAGGCCTGGCATGCTGTGATTCATGGGGTCGCAGAGAGTCGGACCCCACTGACCGACTGAACTGAACTGAATATATAGACAGAAACGGATCAGTGGTTCCAGGGTCTGGAGGGAGAGCTGACCATAAAAAGGCATAGAGATATTTTGAGTAGTGAAAGAAGTATTCTATATTCTTGATTGTGGTGGCTACATGACTGCATGCATTTGTCAAAAACTCACAGACATTAAATAAGGTAAATTTTACTTTAATTATACTTGGAGGGGGAAAAAGATCAAAAGATTTTCTACAGTAGTGACTAAACAGATGTAGGAGACAAGAACAGGTAATGAGAAACGAGAAAGAGGAAATGAGAAAAGGTAATGACATGGAAAAAAATTGGTTCTCTCTCTAAAATGTGGTCTAATGAAGTTGTAGACTGAAACATATGGCAGTGAGCACATTTATTGCACCCAGCCACGTTGCAAGGGACTGTGGGAATCATCAGTGCTGGTCATCAAATGTGACTGCACTTCCTTGTCACCTCTGAAATCCTACATGGACATGTGACCTGCTATGGGCAATGCAATATGAGGTCTAGCGATGGGCATCACTTCTGGACAGAAGGCTTTGGGCACCGATGAACACACTCCATCACACTGCATGCTCCTGCCTCAAGGACTGTGGAATCAAAAACACAGTCTCCCATCTAGATCTCCAGGTGATCCAACTTAGGATCATTTCGAGATATGACGTCAGTGAGAAATGTCAACCTTTTGTTGGTTTAAGCTGCTCAGGTTTGGGGGTAGTTTGTGACTAAGACACAAATTAACCTTTCCTGTTTTATAAAGGATCTTAGCAGATTCACAAAACTAAAACAAGCATAACTACCACCAATAGAGAAATTCAAAGAAAACTCTTTCCACCATCTTTCCATGCTCTCAAGAGCATTAACAATGCTGAAAAGAAAGACCAATACTAGGTCCTTATCAGGCTATGCTCCCAAGTCATCATCTGGTTTCTGACTGTGATGATGAAGCATGCTTACACTGGTGAATTTCCAATCACTGATGATCTGGGAAAATTACAGTGAATCTCACAGGCAAGTTAACAAGCGTAGAGTGACCAGCCCTAGATTTGGAAGTGCAAGTTGAAAACCAAGAAAAATGGCAAAATAACCTACTACTTCCATCTGACCACCTCAGGTGGCATGAGGACCATGAAGAAACAAGACAAAAACACACAGGAGAGAAATCCTGGAATTTCTTTCCCAAAGGAGTTTAACACATGCAAATAAAATGCCTCAAAGGGGAAAGGGGGAGCGGGGAGGGAGTAAAAAAATAATCTATTTTGTTTAGTAGTATCAATCCCACCACCTGAAGCTTCAACAGAATAACAAGGCCAATGGTACAAAAGGAGAGCAAAGTGTACAAAAGACGCAGCCTGAGGCCCTTCACTAAAAATGAAATGCGGTGGAGTAAGGCTCCATCAAATTTACACGCAGTAAAATTACAAATCTTGTCCAGGCCAAAGTAAAATCAATGCACTTAGCTGGTTATGAACACAACCTACCTAGAAATCAAAGCTCTGCAAACCTACCTAGGAAAAAAAAAGCTCTTAGTGGTTTTCAAGGGCAAACTTCCGTTAAATCCTGTAGCAACTTTTGTTGCTTAGTTGGTTTGCTTATTTGAATACTTAGTATCTTCACAAAAGGAAATCAGCCCTGAATGTTCATTGGGAGGACTGATGCTGAAGCTGAAGCTCCAATGCTTGGCCACCTGATGCAGAGCCGACTCACTGGAAAAGACTCTGATGCTGGGAGAGATTTATGGCGGGAGGAGAAGGGGACAGCAGAGGACGAGATGGTTTGATGGCATCATCAACTCAATGGACATGAGTTTGAGCAAACTCTGGGAGACGGTGAAGGACAGGGAAGCCTGGTGTGCTGCAGTCCATGAGGTCGCAAAGAGTCAGACACAACTGAGCGACTGAACAAGAAGTATCTTCACAAAGCATACCTTTTGAAAGTTTCTAGCCCAGTACCTAGCTCAATTAAGGTACTCTGAATGAAACCTTCAAATCCTGAGTGACTGAGCAAGGAGACAGCCTAGGAGATGAAAGAGAGAGGAGGGAAAGCCCAATAGTGTGACAGGTTACCAAGTCAGCACCCATTTAGGGCTAGCCCATCCCTTTAGTTTTTTTAGCCAACAATCCAGTTCACCACATACATTCTAAGTATCTACTCTAAGGAAAAATACAGACCAACTCATAGCTTTGGGGACATCCTAACTCTTAAACCACTGTCTACCCGGAAAGCTCTTTAAGACTTCAAAAAGTTTCCACTTTCGTTCTGGTGATAAATGAGTCATGATTTTAATAAACAATGGTTTAACATACTTTATTTTTTAGAACAGATTACATTTACAGAAAATGTGGGAAGACAGTACAGTGTTTCCACATACCCAGTACCCCTATTACTAACACCCTACATTAGGATGTCACACTTCTATTACATTAGGGTGTTACTTTTATGACTCTTAATGAACCCATACTGACACATTCTCATCAACTAAAGTCAACAGGCTATTCAGATTTCCTTGATCATTACCTAAAGGGATTTTTCTGTTCCAGAATCCACATTACATTTAGTTGTCATGTCTCCTTAGGCTCCTCTTAGCTCTGGCAGTTTCTCAGACTTTGCTTGTCTTTGACAACTTTTATCATTTCAAGGAGTATTGCAAGATCCCCTTCTATCAGAATTTGTTTATGGTTTTTGCTCATGATTAGAGTGGAGCTATGTATTTTGGGAAGGAAAATCTCACAGGCAGAGTGCCATTTCATCACATAATATAGAAGGTACATATTATCAACATGATTTGTATGACTGCTAAAGTTGACACTGATTCACTTGGTTGCAGTAACAGGGATTTTCAGTATCTGATTATCGACAAAAATCTTAAAATTAGCAGCTATGATTACAGTAAACAATTATTGAAAAGTATTACTCAGGACTTCCCTGCAGTCAAGTGATTAAGACTCCACGCTTCCAATGCAGGGGGTGTGGGTTCGATCCCTGGTTGGGGAAATCCCACATGTCTCTTGACAGGGCCACAACACTCAAAACATTACCGCCAAGATCAGCAGTGTGGCTATATAAACTGTGGTACATTCAGTACTTGGAATGTCTATTTGTTGCTGTTCAGTCACTCAGTCATGTCCGACTTGGAATGTCTATAAGTCCCTTAGAAACAGCAAATTTAACAACTATATGACAATATAGAAAAAATGTATAATGTTAAATAAGCAAAGCACAAACTTAAAAAATGAATATACACTGTTCTTCCAACTAGGTAAGAAACCTAACACAGCCTAAAAGAGAAAACACACACACACAAAGTGGGAGCCACTACAATTGGTTAGATGAGAATACGGGTGATTTTCTTCTCCTCCTTCCCCAGTTTCTACTGTTTCATTGCTACTTTTACAACCGTAAGAAAAAAAATTGAACTAAAATTTTGTGGAAAACACTTCCTTTTTGACTGTGGAAGTATATCTATATATATATACACATACTTTTTAAATGTGGATTTGGTAATTAGGTCTTGAAAATTTTAAATTCCAATTTAAATTGGATTTAAAATTCCAATCCATATATCCCAAAGCTTAGTTATTTCTTATCCCTTCAGATTACAGGTCATTACAAAACTAACATTCAGCTGCACTACTGCTCCTGGAAGCCCAAAAACTAGTTTCCAGCCTGAAAACTACTACCAGGCTTGAGTTACGTTCTGTCAGTGAGACGCTCTTCTGTGGGATCAGAAGACAGAGGGAAGGGGCACCATCGTTTTCTACTTCTGGCTTTGCCCAGCAGTGGGCAAATTGAAGTTCAGCAGCAGAGGCAGTAATTCCCAAGCGTCAGCAGGAGTGTGCTGAGTATCAGTCTGATTCCTCTCAGCTCCAAATTTACCATTCAGTACTACCTGTTCAGTAATAAGAGACTGACTCTCTTAAACAGTTCTCAGAAAAGGATTTGACAGTAGAGGGTGCTGGAGGGACAACACAGGAGGCGTGGAGCAAGCTGCTCCTGCTGCACTCTCAGTGGGTTTGCCAGCTTCTCACAGCCCCATTGATAAGACCTCAACACACTCCAGGCCCTGCACCCACAGCAGTACCCTAACTCTCCGTGCACGTCTACCCACCCACCAACCTTGGGTTTCCTGCATGCACCCTGGGACTGGGGGAGGGGGAGGGGGTGTTTCCTGCTCACCCAGAACCTGTGGGCTGGCTCTGGCTTGGACTCTGTCCTTCTCCAATGCAGTCTGAACCACAGCTATGAGGAAGAGTCCCACCCATCCCAAGTCTTCCTACCTGCACTTTCCCTCAGGCCCAGCGTAACCTTTACAGCAGTCCTGGCATCTTTATAATTATTCTCTTACCACAGCTTAATAATTCTTTCAACTTCCTCTAATTAAGTTACTGTTTTCAGTCTCCTCACTGGATCCAAAGTACAAAGAAAAAAGAAGATTTAAAGAACAAGTGAAAATTTTAAGAACTGAAAAATACAGGGAGTCTAGGCTCATTCTTGGGCTCAGGCTCAACAGCAATGATTGTCTCAAGAAAAAGCACTTGGATTATTCTTTAGTGTGACAAGTTGGGACTGCGTTTACCCCACTGAAACACCATTTTTACTATGGAAGAAAAAAAAAAGCCTGACAGACAACAGTTACTCAGGCAGGTATGTGGCAGGCACTGTCACAAAAGAATAAAGTGAGTCTAAGAACCAAAGAAACCAACTGACAATATTTGTTGCCAATGACAAACTTTTAAGCAAAAATTAGGATTTTAGCAAACCTGTTTCCACCACAATAAGCATGACAGTTTCCCAAATATCTAAAGCCCTTCTGAGATAAGTGGTGTCCTTAATCAATGTGACTTTTATATTATACAGGAAAACATGTCAATATTTGGGAGATTTGCATAACTTGAATCAATAGCTACCAAATGATCACTACATGATGATACAAAGTCATGCATAAGTAAAAGACAATGGATTTTTTAAGACAGCTTTACTGAGGGATAACTGACATACAATCAGATGCACTTAAGAGGATACCACTTGATATGCTTGACACTGGTAAAACTGTCACCACATTCGAGATAATGACAGATCCATCACCACCAGAATTAACTCAGGCCCCTTTGTAATCCTTCATCTCTCATCCTTCTCTCACCCATCTCATTCCCGCTGAACTGACTGTTCTCCACAGCACGTATAACTGTCTTGTCTTGCCATATAATTTATTACATGTTTATTTTCTGTTCTCCCTTCCTCCTTTACGAAGCCAAAGACAAGATCGCAGGCTCTATGAAACAAGGGATTTTGTCTATTTTGCTACCCGCCTACCCCAGGTGCATAAAATAGTGCCTGGCTCACAACAGCTGATCAGTAAGCATCGTCAAATAACTGCATGTATGCCTGGCCATAGGCATGCCAAAGCAGTGACAGCTGATTTGTGGCAAAAACAATGAAGCAGACATTACTGGAAGCAGATAAAAGGCCATGTGATTCTAGAAAGACAGTAACTAGCTGTCTGCTTCTGACAACTTCCTATCCTTTGAACTCACTGCTTCCAAATCTAAGTCATCTCAAGGTTTTGCCATACTAGAGAACATGATCAATATGATACACTTGAGCTTCATCCCTTCCCAATGAATGCAATTCACAAAGCATTAAGAATTGCTTTGGCAGTCCATAAAAAACTGCTAAGATTTTATATTATGTTTTGCTAGTTTGAGCAGTAATTTAGAAAAACGAAAAAGAAAAATGTCAGCTCTATGTATCACTAGGCTGAAATAAGAGCACTCTACTATGGCAAAATGTTTAATATCTTAAGGAGAGTTTCATACATCAATACTTGCTTGCAACATCAATTCCAATATGGCAATCCTTTTACTTTTTAAAAGTGCATACCCTTTGGCAAAGGACAGCATTTTTTCTTTGAAACTGAAAAACCTCAGTGCGTTGCAGAATCAGACTCCTGACTGACAAAATGAGAAAGATACAAGGTCTTCTCAAGCTCTGACATTTAAAGATTTAATGAGACAGCAGTTTACCTAACAGAACGTCTTTCAAAAGTGGAATCAATTCTCTTAAACCCTGCCCCTGCTTTACCAACTAGGTTTACATAATATTTTAAATGCTATGTTGTCATTGCAACAACTTTCATTAACATCTTCACTAGGAGTATATTTTGTCTCAAGAAACTACTTTCTTTGCTCACTCCTTTGCAACTCATTTGTTAGTACTTTACCATGAAATTACAAAATTCAGTCTCATCTTCAGGCTCCACTTCTAAATCTAGGCTTTTTGCTATTTACACCACATCTGCAATTACTTCCTCCACTGAAGTCTTGAACCCCTCAAAATCAACAAGGGTTGGAACCAAACTGTTCTAAATTCCTGTTGACGTTGATGTTTTTACCTCTTCCTGTGAATCATAAATGTTCTCTTTTAAAATTTTTATTTATTCTTTTAATTGAATGATGGTTGATTTACAATGCTGTTCTAGTATCACAAAGGTTCTTAATGGCATCTACAATGGTGAACCCTTTCCATAATGTCTTTAATTTACTTTGTCCAGATCCATCAAAGGAATCATTATCTCCACATCAGCTTGCTGAAGCGACAGAGGATGAGATGATTAGATAACATCACCAACTCAATGGACATGAATGAGGGCAAACTCCAGGAGACAGTGAAAGACATGGGAGTCTGGCATGCTGCAGTCCATGGAGTGGCAAAGAGTAAGACATGCCTTTACGACTGAACAACAACAACAACAACAACAACAAATGGCAGCTATAGGCTTAAGAAATTTCTTCTTAAATAATAAGACTTTGACTTTCCAAGTCAAAATTATTAGTACTTTTGATCCACTGGCTACAGAATGGATTTTGTTTGTCAGCAGGTATGAAAACAACATTCATCTCACTGCACATCTCCATCAGAACTCTTCGGTGATGAGGCACATTGTCAATGAGCAGTAATATTTTGAAAGGAATCTTTTTTTTTTCTGAGCAATAGGTCTCAGCAGTGGGTTTAAAATATTCAGTAAACCATGTTGTAAACATTTGTGCTGTCATCTAGGCCTTGTTGTTCCATTTACAGGGCACAGGCAGAGTAGAATTAGCATAATTCTTAACAGCCCTAGGATTTTCAGAATGGTAAATGAGCAACAGCTTCAACTTAAAATGACCAGCTACACTGGCCCCTAACACAAGTCAGCCTGTCCTTTGAAGCTTTGAAGTCAAGCACTGACTTCCCTTCTCCAGCTATTAAAATCCTAGCTGGCATTTTCTGCCAATATAAGGCTGTTTCATGGATACTGAAAATCTGTTCTTCAGTGTGACCCACCTTCAAGAATTATCTCAGCTAGAGCTTCTAGATATCTGGCTATTTCACTTTGCACTTTGCCGTTAAAGAGAGAGCTTCTTTCCTTAAAACTCATGAACCAAGCTCTGCTAGCTTTAAACGTTTCCTCTGCAGCTTCCTCCATTCTTTCAGCCTTCAGAGAACTGAGGAGTGAGAGCCTTGCTCTGGGTAGGCTTTGGCTTTAGGGAGTGTGGGCCTGGTCTGATCTCTCCAGACCACTAAGACTCTATTAGTAATACAGCTGCTTCTCTTTCTTATCATCTGTATGTTCACTGCAGCAGTACTCTTTTCTTCAACAACTTTATCTTTGCATTCACACCTTGGCTAGCTGGAGCAAGAGGCCTAGTTTTAGGCCTATCTTGGACTTCAACATACTTTCCTCACTAAGCTTAATCACTTCTAACTTGTGATTTAAAGTGAGAGACAGACAACTATTCTTTCACTTGAACACTTAAGAGAGATCATTACAGGGTTATTAAATGGCCTAATTTCAAGTGTGTTAGGGAACAGCGAAGCCCTGAGGAGAAAAAAAAGAAATGGCAACAGCAGTGAGTGGGGCAGTCAGAAAACACACACTGATCAGTTAAGTTTGCTCTCTTTGTGGGCACAGTTCATGGTGTCCCAAAACAACTGTAATTGTAGTAAATCACAGATTACTATAACAAATACAGTAATAATGAGAAAGTCTGAAATACGAAAGAATTGCTAAGATGTGACACAGACATGCAAGTGAGCAAATGTTTTTAGAAAAACAGCACCTACAGACTTGGTGCAGGGTTGCCACAAACCCTCAATTTGTTTTAAAAAAATCATTATCTACAGAGCTCAATAAAGTGAAACACAATAAAATCAAGGCATGCCTTTATGATGAGAATGATGATAAACCTGCTGGTTTTGCAAAAATAAGATTTAATGTACTGAACACTTTAATACAGAACAAACAATTAATACGAAGGGTCAAAATCTGACAAATAGTCAATTCTGTAACAATTCAGGGTTTTTACTACAAATATGAAACATTCTGAGAATATACCATCATATATGGTACCATTAGGGGAAAGCAACAAGCATTTTTAAAAGAGATGGAAGAGTTAACACTATTTGCTGGTTGGTATTTCAGTAACAATCTATTCATATTAACATAATAAAAAAAACAGATAAGTAAACAATGTCCTCGGTGTTATTAACAACGAGTGATAAAATTTAAAGATTTAAAAAATTTTTATGTTCTTTATGTTTAGCCATATTTTCCAAGTGTCCTACAAAAAGAAAGTTTCTTTTATAATCAGATAAAAATCCAACTGCATTTTTTTAATTTAAGAAATAACCTGTAGTAACTCATTTAGCAAACAGAAGTTGCTTCCAAGCTTTTTGGTATCGTCACTATATCATTTTTTCATGAAATCTGTAATCCTCCCACTCTTTCCAGCCTTTTTTCAAGTTAAGTTTACATTAATTTGAAAATTTCAGAAGACTTCTAATTTGGAATTTTGCAAAATTAGGCATGAGAAGTATTAAAAGTCACTTTCATTTCATAACTAACAGTGTCATAAAACAAATGCAAAGTGACACTTTGCCAATCATGTAAATAATTCATCTTATAAACGGAGTGACAAAAATTCAGTTATCTCAACATTGGATACAAGGTGAAGTGAAAGTTGCTCAGTTGTGTCCAACTCTTTGTGACTCCATGGACTACAGTCCGCCAGGCTCCTCTGTCCATGGAATTCTCCAGGTAAGAATACTGGAGTGGTTACCAATTTCCTTCTCCAAGGGATCTTGCCCACTCAGGGATCAAACCCAGGTCTCCTGCACTGCAAGCAGATTTTTTTTACCACCTGAGCCACCAAGACAACACAGGGTATCCACTTATAAATATCTAATTTAAACATGAAGTCTGAAATATCTAACATAATCACGAAGTCCAACAGAACTGAGTTTGAATCTTGCTTCTGACATCGGTCACCTGTTATGACCCTGGCAAAGTTACTTAACCATACTAACCCTCAGTCTCCTCATTTGTGAAAAGAGAATGCTAGGCTACCTACCAGTAAGTGTTTGTGTGTAAAATGTGAGTTGTGTAAAATGTTTAGTGAAGGACATGCCATACATCAATCCCTCAGTAAATGTTAGTTATTTCAATAGAGAATAGTGTTCGAGTTAGTACATAAACATCATTTATACCTCATCCTGATTATAATTTAACACAGAAAAGAAAAAAAAAAACAGTGCACTAAGAAGCACACTGAAAATATGTCTTCCACGATTCCACATAGACTGAGATTCTGCAATTCCTCAATCACCACTAGCGTATGGTAAGTTTATGCAGGTACTAAGTACATAAGCCCAAAGAATGAGAACTTAATAAAACATGCCAGTATATATCAAGTGATAAATCAATAAACACATGTATTACTAGGTTGAGTCATTAAAATTTGAACCCAAAAGGATGTACGGATGTAGACAGAAATTTACACACTAGGACCACCTATCCAAAAATGTCATTCGATTAAGAATGACAGCAGTTTCACTTGACTGTTTCCAAAGGAGTCTCCTGTGGCAATGACCTTTCACTCACAGTACATAATAGAAACAGCCGAAACACAATGAAAGGAAAATTATTTGTAATTAGAATACCTAGGTTTAAATCTTTCTTATTTGGGTGTGAAACCTGGACAAACTTTAATGAAAATAACTACCAATAACTTCCACATCTATAAAAGATAATAATACCTACTCCACAGGGCTCTTAGTAAGATCAAATGTGAAGGCATGTAACTATGCTTTGTAAACTGTCAAGTATAACATGCAAATATCATTACGGCTGAGGTTCTTTTATTATCCAAGGAAAGACTTCTTTAAAAAATGATACACTGATCCCCTCCACTCATTACATATATGGACAATATCATATTTTCTACCACTAATTATTGCATACCACAATAGTCCTCAACGATCTTCATCTAAAATCACCAAGAGTCACAATCTGAAAGGCTGAAAGACGCTTATCACATCCCCACAAAAGATACCTCAAGCATAAATGTATCTCCATTGATAATCGAAACAAGAAACAAATTAGTAAGTTCATCTATACGCTCACTCAATATTCGATAGACTGTAGGAAGATAAAATTGCTTAAAAACAACCTAACTACCTCCACTGAATAAAGCAAACGCATGTCAATAGCCACAGATGTTCAGTTGTGTCTTCACTTCTGTATTCTGCTTACGAGTCAGCTGGTGTCAAAGCACACGCACCCACCAGGCAAACACACACACACACACACA
>SJYQ01001836.1:0-31978 GCA_006410935.1 Redunca redunca | reverse complement strand
GTGGACCATAGACCACCAGGCTCTTCTGTCCATGGGAAAACTGGAGTGGGTAGCCACTACTTCCTCCAGAGGATCTTCCAAACCCAGGGATCGAACTCAGGTCTCTTGCACTGCAGGCAGACTCTTTGCCATCTGAGCTAGATTATCCGGATGGACCATGAATCCACTGGCAGGTGTCCTCATTAGAATGAGGTAGAAGGAGATCTGAGACACACAGAGAAGAAGGCCACGTGGAGATGAAAGCAGAGATTGGCGTGGTGCAGCCACAGGTCAAGGAACACCAGCAACCACTAGAAGTTGAAGGAAACAAGGAATGAATGCTTCTCAGGGCCTCTGTAGGAAACGTTGCCCTCCCAACACCTTAATCTCAGACTTCTCAACCCCAGACCTGTGAGAGATGAATTTCCATTGTTTTAAGGCACCCAGTTTGCAGCAATTTGCTACAGCGGCCACAGGAAACTAATATGCATGTCTCACCACCCATCTGAACCTCAGTGTTGACTTACTGGCTCCAGGGGCTACAACCAAATCTCCAGGGTCAACCCCTCTGCCACATGTGGTTACATGCAGCCTCCAGAGGCAGCTCCCGGGGCCCCAAGGGATGGTGGTCTCTGTAATCCATGAGTCTGCTGAAATATGCATTTTCCTCTGATACTTTGGATTGTAATCTGAAATTGTGTAGTTGCCCTAAAGTGAAGTTCTTCCCAGAAATTTTTATCTTAGGTGGTGTGGAGCCCAAAGTAAACTTCAGGGGTTACCTGGCACCCCTCACTCCTGTATTTATGGACACCATTATGCTCTTAAGCTGAATCTCTTATGTTGTCTTCTTGTATGCCTTCATTATCATTAAACATTTACTGAGCATTTATTTTGTGAAATACGTTTTTAAACCCAGAAGATAAGCCTGTCTGGTATGTCTAAGACCGGATTCCTATGCTCAAAGGTTATCACTGAATTAGGACGACCATCTAGTTTTAAGGGCATCCCTGGTGGCTCAGACCGTAAAGAATCTGCCTGCAAAGCAGGAGACCAGGGTTCAATCCCTTAATTGGGAAGATGCTCTGGAGAAGGGAATGGCAACCCACTCCAGGACTCTTGCCTGGGAAATTCCGTGGACAGAGGAGCCTGGTGGGCTACAGTCTGTGGGGTTGCAAAGAGTAGGACACAACTGAGCAACTTAGCATGCGTGCACATACACACTCACACATCTAGCATTACTGGGGAAAAAAAAAAAAAACTTTTTACAACCTCACTCTGGAAACCCATGTCATGATTAACATTCTGACTGCTTAGATGTAACTATGGGGTCTAACTAGAATTTCTACACTTCTTAGGTTCTAAATTTCTAGATTTCTTAGGTTGAAGTCTTCTTTTTGCACAGACTTTAAGCATATGACCGCACAGACACGTTATCCGTGTGTGTAAAGCTCTTCATCCCCCCTTCTCCTAGCAACAAGATGGGCCTCTCTTTCAGAGAATGGCTCCTTCTTCACCTTAAACTCAGAGTTTTAGGAGACCTGCTAGGCTTCCCACTGGCCTATGCCCCATTTTCTCCTCTGCCCCGGGGAAGGCATGCAGTCTAGGCTGAACCAAACATATACCCTCCTGGTGCCCACGAATGACGTGTTTCCACTGCTGGCCCCTTCAATCCACTCATCACCAGCCTTCTTCACCCTAGTCTGCGGCTAGATGTCAGCCACTTCTACTGAAATGGATCTTCATGGTACACTTAATTTCATTTTTTCACCAATTATTCAGAAACTCTAAAATAATATTTTAAAAAATTTTAACATTGACTAATCACTTGCCGAGTGCCAGGCACAGTCCAGTGAACTTGACCCACATTCAATTTTCCACAGTCTGAAGGGAACACTCAGGTCCAATGAGTTACTCAGTGAAGTGGCCTCACATGGCGTTTAGAACCTGTGTCAGTAACAAGCTGTGAGTTCCGAGCTCACAAGAGACTCTGTGAGTCCCCATCAGAGGTGCCCTACACCCTATATCTCTGAGTTCAGATGGGTGTTTAACCTGTGATGCTTCAGACCCACTTCTCCTGGGGTGGTCCTCAGAGGTGCCCCCCCTACACTGCACAGTACCTCACTCCCTCCTTAACAGGACCGCAAGGACTCCTCTCCTGACTATCTCCCATGTAGGTATTCATTGAGACCCTGAATATACAAATGACAACAGCCAGGCCGTATATGACAATAGAACTCTGACTACAACCTGCTGCAAACACCCGGGGAAGCCAAACCACAACCACTGCGGCAGGCAACCCAGACGGTCAGCATCCCTAATTTTGGGCCCTGTTTCCAGTGCAGGACCAATCAGAGAACGCCAAATAAGCACTCCTAGCCAATCATACAGGATAACACCCCCCACCCCCACCCCCTTAGGCAGCCTCCAGTTTCCCCATGACAACAGCCTCGGATCAGGGCACACCTGCAGGCTTCCCATTTTCTTTTTTCGCGCTCGGCCACTCCTCCCCGTGTCTTTGAGCCTCTGCCAAACACTGGAGGGTGGCTGACTGCTCCATCAGCAAGCTCTGAATAAGCAGCCTTTGTTTTTCTCCTTTGGGTGATCTTTGCTTATGTCCACCTCTCTTTGGTTTTAGCTGGCTCTCACCTCCTGTTGATGCCCTGACGGCCCCTGCCCTTCAGATAACCTTCATCACTCTCTCTGAGGCCTGGGTCCCCCCAGTCTCAAATCTGTCCCGTTTCTGCACCAGTGACCCAGTCTAAGAAGCGTCTCATCAATTTTCCTGCAGTGACTCATCAATTCCCTCCTCAGGCCCCACGATTCCGCAGGCAGGTGAGACCACCAATCCCGGACTGACACCCACGGAGCCTCATTTTACTCCCAGAGCCCAGCGAGCAGTTGCCATAGCGATAGATGAAGCAGGCAGGCGGGATGGCGGCTAGCTCCAACCAGCCCACTTCCGCCGGGGCGACAGAGCAGGTCCACCCGGGGGTCCTCACCTCCTCCCCGCCCCCTACCACAGAGCACAAAGGGGCTGGGGGTGGGGATTGTTCGTGCGGAGCACTCTAGGATCCTTGGCTTAGCAACATCCCCTCGGTTGGCTATCAAAGGCAGGCGTCGCTTGGTTGGGCTGTTTAGACTGTGTTGCTTAGCAACAAAACAACAAACAACCTAAATCGAATCTCTATCGAGTGTGAGCGAAAGTCTTGTTTACGTGGACTCAACCTCAGCGCGCATGGCCGCGGTGGGGATGGGGGCGGTCTAAACCTATTCAAACGGAGCATGCACGCAACAGGGTAAAAAGTGCTCAGAGCTTAAGTGCAGCGTCTTGGAAACTTGTAACTTGGGCACCCAGATCAAGACACAGAACATTTCCAGGATCGCTCAGAATTCACTCCTGCCTTCCCAATCAGTAACCATTGCCCCGCACATGGGTGGGATTTCCATCACCATCCATTTGTTCTGCCTATTATTATTACTATATATTTCAGGTGTACAGCATTGCAATTCGACGTTTTATAACTTTTATACTCTACAGTGAAGTGAAAATCGCTCAGTCGAGTCCGACTCTTTGCGTCCCCATGGGCTATACAGTCCATGGAATTCTCCAGGTCAGAACACTGGAGTGGCTAGCCTTTCCCTTCTCCAGGGGATCTTTCCAATCCAGGGATGGAACCCAGGTCTTTCGCACTGCAGGCAGATTCTTTACCAGCTGAGCCGCAAGGGAAGCCCTATACACTACAAGGTGATCACCATTATAATAGTTACCATCAGTCACTGTACAGTGGACCCCATTTTACCGATTTCCCTCACTCCCAACCCACTTCCCCTCTGGTTACTGCTAATCTGATTTCTGTAATCTGTGAGCTGGTTTTTATTTTGCTTGCTTGTTTGTTTGTTTTTAAGATTCCACATATGAGTATTTGTCTTTCTCCATCTGCCTTATTTTTTCCCCACCAGTCACTTCTGAGCCTGAGAGTTAGAGCATCTCAGGGCCAGGGGGGCCCAGACAGCTCACTGCATCTCCGCAGACACTGGAAGTGTTTCCCCCAGACGGTGTTTCATTTCTTTCCAATTATGTCCCTCTTCTAATTTAAAAAACAACTAATTTTGAAATAATTTTAGACATTACAGAAAAGTCTGGGTAATTGTACAAATTATCATATACATTACACCCACGTTCCCCAAATGTTAATGCTGGCTTTGCCAGTCTCTCTATCCAAACATGGATAATTTGTATATAAGTGTATACATTATATACTTTTAAAATATGTATAATATAAACCATTTGAAAGTAGATTGTAGACATGTTGCCTCTTTACCCCTAAATACTTCACTATATGTTTCTTTTCTTTTTAAAGGACACTTTCTACATAACCGTAGAACACTTATCAAAAAGAAAAAATTAACATTGGTACACCATTGTTGTATAACCTACAGACCTTATACACATTTTGCCATTAAGAATATCCTTTTACTAAGTTGCCATTTTTAAAAATTATTTTTATTATGGTAAAATACATTACATTTTACCATTTTAGACATTTTTAAATGTACAATTTGTGGCATTAAGTACATTTCTTGTGTTATGCAACCATCACCACTGTCTTAGTCCGTGTGGGATGCTACAATAAAAATAAAAATACCACAGGCCAGCTGGGTGGCTAGAAACAGAAATCTACTTCTCACAGATCTAGAAGCTGGAAGTCACTGACCAAGGAGCTGGTGAACCTGCTTTCTGTTTCACAGACTGCCGTCTTCTCACTGTGCCCGATAGTGAGACACTGCAATATTAGATACTTCTCAGGTGTCCAATACTTTGACCATCCGATCTGAAGAGCTGACTCATCGAAAAAGACTCTGATGTTGAGAAAGATTGAAGAAGAGAAGGGGATGACAGAGGATGAGATGGTTGGATGGCATCACTGACTCAATGGATATGAATCTGAGCAAACTTTGGGAGTCGGTGATGGACAGGGAAGCCTGGCGTGCTGCAGCCCATGGGGTCGCAAAGAGTCAGACACGAAAGAACACCACCAATCCATTTCTAGTACTTGCTCGTCGTCCTAAATTGAAACTCTGTACTGACTGAACCATGACTCCCCGTCCCTGCCCCCGCCACACACACCCTCCCGCCAGCCCTGGTAACCACTGTCTATGCCGCCTCTATGAATCTGACTCTTCTAAGTAAATACTTTATAAAAGTGGAATCGCACAATATTTGTCATTTTTTGGCTGGATTATTTCATTAAGCATAATGTCCTCGAGGTTCATCCATGCTGTGGCATGACTAATGTCCTTTATAAAGAAAGGAGGAAAAAAATGTTTTTTCCTGGTCTGAGATTCAATGCAGAATTCATCTTGCATTCAGCTGTCATGCCTCTTCAGTCCCCTTGAATAAGGTACAATTGCCATACTTTTAGATCCTTTTGGAGGGTGCAGGCCAGTTGCTTTGTAAAGCATCTCTCACTTTGAGTTGCTTGGTGTTTCCTCACAATGAACTCGGGGTGTGTGTTTTGGGCACGCTGCTTCCTTGTGTTGCAATCGTATCAGAGCCACCTGTTGTCAGTTTGTCTCATCACTGGTCACATTCACTTTGATCACTCGGTTAAGATGGTGGCCAGGTTTCTCCACTGTGAAGTTATAGTTTTCCCTTCTGTAGTATCCTTTGTGGAGAAGGCATTGGCACCCCACTCCAGTACTCTTGCCTGGAAAATCCCATGGACGAAGGAGCCTGGTAGGCTGCAGTCCATGGGGTTGCTGAGAGTTGGACACGACTCAGTGACTTCACTTTCACTTTTATGCATTGGATAAGGAAATGGCAACCCACTCCAGTGTTCTTGCCTGGAGAATCCCAGGGACAGAGGAGCCTGGTGGGCTGCCGTCTATGGGGTCACACAGAGTTGGACACGACTGAAGTGACTTAGCAGCAGCAGCAGTATCCTTTGGGGAAAGAGGTTGAGACCATGTACAAATCCTGTTTCTCATTAAATTTTCACCTCCCGCTGTAGCATACATTAATGATTCTTCCTGACAGGATTGTTACTATGGTAGCTCCAAATAGTATTGTCTAACCCTATTATCCCTTTATTAGTCAACATTCTACCATAAGGAAGTACTTTCCCTTCTCCCTATGTATTTATTCTTTTTATTTACATAATTATGTCCATATGGACTTGTGGATTCTTACTTTGGCTTATACTTATAATAGAATCAAGGAAGAATAATTATAATTTAATAATATCATTATCTCAGATTTTCCAATGGGAGCTGTCCAAGCTTTTGTCCTTCTAATATGTTCCTCAGATTCTTTGGCACTTCCTTACTGTCTGGAGAAATAATACTTGGGGGGCATGTCTTCTATCTTTTCTGCCTGAACCTTGAAACCAGCCATTTCGCTATGGAGTTCTGATTCCTTTTAATGGAGCACGGTATTCGGAACCACCAGATTTGGGCACTAGGGAAGCATCAGGTCCCTCTGAGTGGGTAGAATGGGAGATGCCAGCATTAGCTCTATGACACTTAGCTTTTACAGATGACTTCTCACAGTTCTGGTCCTCAGTTGACTGCTGAGCTGCAGATACTATAAATTGTGAGTTCGCTCTAGGAGGCGGACTATCGGTGACTGATTTTCTTTTTTCTTTGGCTATAGGGCATGTGGGATCTCACTTCCCTGAGCAGGATTGAACCCATGCCCCCTGCACAGGACTTGCGAGGTCTTAACCACTGGACTGCCAGGGAGGTCACTGATTTTCTTCATTTTCAACGTATATGTATTCATGTTTCCAGGCCTCCCAGGTGGTTCAGTGGAGAAGAATCCGCCTGCCAATGCAGGAGACGTGGGTTCCACTCCTGGGCCAGGAAGATCCCCTGGAGAAGGACATGGCAACCCACTCCAGTACTCTTGCTTGGAAAATCCCATGAACAGAAGAGCCTGTCAGCCAACTGTCCATGGAGTCACAAAGAGTCAGACATGACTTAGCGAGTGATGAAACAAAACAAAACATTCCTGTATTTATGTCCCATTGCTGCTGTAACAAATTGCCACAAACTCAGTGGCTTAAAATGACGCACATTTGTGATCTTCCAGTCGTGGAGATCGGAAGTATGAATGGGTTTCCTGGCCTGTAGTCAAGGATTTCTATAGCCCTAGGTTTCCTTTGTAAGCTCTAGGGGAGAATCTTTCCTTGCCTTTTCCACCTTCTAGAAGCCATTTGCTGGAGAAGGAAATGGCAGCCCACTCCAGTATTCTTGCTTAGAGAATCCTGTGGACAGAGGAGCCTGGTGGGCTGCCATCTATGGGGTTGCACAGTCAGACACGATTGAAGCGTCTTAGCAGCAGCAGCAGCAGCAGAAGCCATTTGCAAAAGGTTCTGTCCCCCATCTCTGACCCCATCCTCCGAGCTGGCAACCGCATCACTCCGTCACTCCGGCCTCTGCCTCTCCTGCCGCCCCCTGCTCAGCACCCCAGCAGGTGCTCTGTCTGCCCCTGGATGGTCCAGGGTAATCACCCATCTCAAGATCCTTAACTCAATCACATCTGCAAAGTCTCTTAGTGTTTTGGTTTGCCGGAGGGGTTGGGGGTGGGGTAGGGTTGGCGGGACCTTTAGCAAATGTACAGGTTGTTGGTGGGCATCTTTGGAGGCTCATTGTTCTATTCTGTATATTTTATGTATTGTTATTAATAAATAATGAACACAAATTATTGTGGTGATAAAAAAGTTATAAGAAAGACCAAAGAGACAGCCGCCCCCTTGCTCCTCCCTCAAGTCTTGATGAATCTGCCACCAGCTCCTGAAGCATCCAGCCACTTGGAGGGCAGCAGAGACAGCAACTTGTGACAACTTGTGACAAGGAGGCCCAAGCTGGCCTCAGAGGCAAAGCCCCAGGGTCACCGCCGGGCTGAATGACCCCAGACCTGGAGAGGCTCTCCTTTCAACCCCCAGCTCACCAGTGGCTCCCTCTTCTCCAGTCTCAGATTCATGGCTGGTGAGCATTTCAGAGGCAAAGTCAGGACCCTGTGGGGCGCCTGGGGCTGGGTTCTACCTGAGTGGCTGGGCTGCCGGCGCACTGTGGTGGAGTTTAACCTGTACCTGTGCGCTGCGTCTACAGTCGTCCACACTGCTGTCTCCCTATGCAACCCCTCCGCTGGCCCTCCTGGGCCCACCCGCCCGGCTGGGGTCCCACGTGACCCCGGGGCCCCCAACAGCACCACCCCAACTCTAGCTCCCGTCCGCCTCGCTTCTTCTTTCTCCGCGACCCCCAATCCATAGTGCTCTGGACGCTGCTGTTTGCTTTTCTCCCTCAAGCAAACATTGTCTTTCGGTGAACCTCCCGCCCCTCGGCCGCCCCTTTGATGTGAACCGGTCGGGCTGGGAGGGTTGGGAGGGTTCCGCTGACTCTGTGCCCCTTTCCCTGCGGCCCTCCCCCCTCCTGGGGGCATCGCACCCACCCGAGGACACCACCCCTCTCGGCCCCAAGGCGCCCGCGGGTCTCCTTTCTCCTCTCGCAGCCGCCGGAGATCGGCAGCCACCCACCCCGCAGGGACCCGATCCAGGGGTTGCCGCCGCCACCTGCGCCCTCGAGAAGCCCTTTCTGGAATGGGCGTCTGGTTACGGCTGGTTCCAGGGGTCTCCCGGGACAGCTGGGATTGCGCCTGGGGTCAAACGCCTTCGTTCGTGTCGCTGTCCCCCTTGGCCACGGATCTCAGCCCCTGGGGCTTGGCAGGGGGGAGGGGCCCCCTGTACCGGGTATCCTGCCCCCCAGGGGACGCGGCTAGAGGCTCCTCAACCACCCTCTGCCGCCCCCAACCCCACCCTACCCCAGCCCATGTCGGGGAAGAGAGAAAAGGGAAAAGGGAGCCTTGCAGAAAGGTGAACAACAGCAGGAGGCTGTTTCTAAGATGATTTTCTTGCACTTAGACCTGTTAGACCATGCACATCCCTCCAAGGACCAGAATACCCATCTTCAGTGCTCAGAGGACAATTATGTTTAGTCCCTTTCCTGAGACATAACTCACATAACCATGCCATTCATCCACCCAAGTGTCCGCTTCAGTGGCTTATACCTTCACAGGGTTGTGCCCTCACCATCACCATCAATTTTATAGGGTTTTCCTTCCCATGAAAAGAAATCTATACCCATTAGATGTGGCTTCCCATTCCTCCATCCCCCGTATCCCCTGGCAACCTCTAGTTTACTTTTGTGTCTGTGGATTTGACTTGTTGTTCAGTCTCTCAGTCGTGTCCGACTCTCTGCGACCCCGTGGACTGCTGCACGCCAGGCTTCCCTGTCCTTCACCATCTCCCGGAATTTGCTCGAACTCATGTCCATTGACTTGGTGATGCCATCCAACCATCTCACCCTCTGTCGCCCCCTTCTCCTCCTGACCTTTTACTTAAAGGAGATCATATAACATGTGATCTTTCGTGACTGCCTTCTGTCCCTGAGCACAATGTTATCAAGGTCCATCGATGCTGTAGCATGGAACAGCACTTCCTTCCTATCAGCAAATAATCTTTTGCTGGGAGCCAGCTTGAGGAGTCCTGCACATGGCAAAGGTCATAAGGTTAAGGAGTCAGACAGGCAAAGGCGAGTCTGGCCTTAAGGGAGCCTCGCTGAATCTGCTCGTGCATCTGCCCCAAAACCAGAGTCTGCCTGCCTTACTGCATTGTGCTTCTTGCCTACTTTTCTGACATTAACAGGGGGCTGTCCCCCCATCACCTTTTTCTGGAAAAAGTTAATTTAGAGCTTTTAGATAATAAGTCTGGGCATAATGAGTGTTTCAATCCAAAAACCCCTCTGATGGCTTTCTAGCCTGCCTATAGGACTCTTACAGCTGTTCATGTGATTGTTTGTGGCCTCCCAACCGTGAGAGGCACAGGAAGCTCAAAACATCCTAGGAATGTAGAGGCTTCCGAGGAGTCAAAATCATTAGAATAGGACTGATTAAGGGTTTCATTTGTTGAGCCAATACTTGCTGTCAAATTTTCATATCTTTTATTTGTTGATATAGTTGGTATATAGAAAAAAAAACAAGTAGCAACATAGATCTTTGAGTTAAGTACCTTCTTTGTTGTAACCCACTGCACCTTTGTTCTATAGGGATGTAACTTTAGTGCTTTGAGGGTGATGCAGATTAAAGAAAAACACTTCAGGGGAAATGAGATTAACATTCATTAAGGAAGAGAGCCATAAAGTGCTAACAGGCCTCTTGGCCAGAAGATAATGTGAATCACCTGAGACCTTTTGTATACAAAAAGATATACAGAAAGGGTCAGGACTGCTGCCCCTGCATGACTCTGTATCTTCCATTATGTAAAACTTAGGGTATATAAACACCTTTTAAAAATAAAGTTACGGGGATTTTTGCACAAGCTTGGCCTCCCCCATGTAGACTCTCTCTCTCTTTCTTCCTATCCCTCCCGCTCCTTTTCAGGCTGATCCCTTGGAATGCGGAGGCTCTCTACTTATTTGCCTGGGCTTCTAAGACCCACGTGAGAGGGAGCCCAAGGCAGGGCACCCTCCGCTATTCAAGCGGGCGCCTGTGGCCTAACGTAGACGGTGCAAGTTTCTTGTCTTGAGACTTTATTAGCTTTCCATGTAAACCAAGGAATATCAGCCTTTTTTCTCCACTAATTTTCCTAGTACACTATTTCTTTCTAATCTTCCTCCATATCTTTAATTAAGCACTTAATTCCTCAGACACCGACTCTGTCCCCCCTTCGAATTCCCTGGATCCACCGGGGCTGGACCCCGGCAATCTTTCCTGGTGACTCAGAAGGTAAAGAATGTGCCCACAATGCAGGAGATCAGCGTTCAATCCTGGGTCAGGAAGATCCCCCGGAGAAGGGAATGGCAACCCACTCCAGTCTTTTTGCCTGGAGAATCCCATGGACAGAGGAGCCTGGTGAGCTACAGTCCATGGGGCTGCAAAGAGTCAGACACGACTGAGCAACTGACACACAGAATATTCCACTGTCTGGATACAGAACCCTTATTTTTCTCCATTCATTAGTTGATACACATTTGGATAATTTCCACTTTTCAGATATTGTGAATGATGCTGTTATAAACATTTATGTATACATTTTTGTGTGGACATGTGTTTTCAGTTCTCTTGGCTATATTCCTGGGAGTGGAACTGCTGGGCTCTGTGGTAACTCTGTCATTTCAAGTAACCATCAAAGACCTAATTCTAGATATCTGGGGAAGAAGGAGGTGGGGCAAGGTCAAAAAGCAGATGAATAGACCTGCAACAGCACAGAATAAATGACCTCCCAGGTGTTGACAGAGAGCCTCCTATACAAAAAGCCTACTCTATGGGGACCTACAAGAGGAATAGCTCACTATACTGAGAGGAATAAGACCCAGGTCAGGGAGGACCCTGTCCAGTGTGGGCATCCTCCTCCCGGTGTTGGGAAGGGAGGCAGACACTCCAACTTTCACCCTTTTACACACAGAGGGCAGAAATCCACAGGAATGCTCAGCAGTGGCTGGTTGGAGAGGGGGGTTCTGGTGAGGGCATGGGGAAAGCAAGCTGAAAGCTGAAATAATATTTGCCTCCACCTCCAGGAGACTTTGCAGCAGGATGGGGGCTCAGCATGGGTGAAAGCCCAGCCGTGGGAGAGCATTTGATGCACTTGGCCATGAGAAAAGGAGGACCAGAGTGGGGGAGATGGGCCATGGGGTGGGGACAGGGAGACAGTCCCAGAGGGCAGACTGAGACCTGACTCAGATGCCACAGTAGGGAGTTTGAACTTGAATCCTGGGAGCCACCCCAGGACTTGGAGCTGGACAGGGTGGTCAACCCATGACCTGGACCCCAGCCTTGGGAGGAGAAGAGGGCAGGGGAGGTTGCCATCAGGAGAGAGGACAGGAAAACACGGGCGCAAAGACCTGAGAGGGAGGGTGGGGAAAGGGACGAGGAGGCAGATGGGGACCAACACAGCTGAGAGACACCTGAAGCCATAAAGGTTTAGTCGTTTATTTCCCAGGGAGAGAGAATGGATGAATATTGGCAGTGCCCAGGGCACATACAGTCCAGGTGGTGCTAATGGCAAAAACCTGCCTGCCAGTGCAGGAGACACAAGAGATGCAGGTTCAATCCCTGGTTTGGGAGGATCCCTGGAGGAGGAGATGGCAACCCACTCCAGTATTCTTGCCTGGAAAATTCCACTTCAAAGGAGCCTGGTGGGCTACAGTCCTTGGGGTGCATGGAGTCTGACACGACTGAGCGCACGCGCACTTGTTTGTGTCTTCCAATTGAGCTACAATAAGAAAATAGCTTCGGGTGAAAACTCAGATTCTTCTGGTTTGGGACAAAGTCTTCACTATCCATCCCCGTTGAGGGGGTGGGAGTGCCCATTACATGGGGCACTCCCTTCTGTGGTACAAACACCCCGAACCCACGCCCAGCCCCACATTTGCAAAACCCCTCCAAGCTCCTGGTGGACAACTATTTAAGGGTCACCTTTGGATCAGCAGAAATGTGAAAAGAAATACTTGTCTCCAGAAGCATGCTTTTTCCTCCTTCTTTCTGTGTTCATCTGTTTCTGCGCCTCTCCTCTCTGCTTGCCTGTTCGTCTGCAAGCACTCAGAAGCCCAGCTGCCCAGTATCTCTGCAGTAGCTGTTCCCAGGGTGCTGTTATTTCTTCTTCAGCACTAAGGTTCAGGCACAGGACGGGGGCTGCAGAAAGGACCCCTGACTCAAGGGAACAGAAAAAAGAATTCCCTAAGGATGGATGAAGGCAGAAAATCTGGGCTGGAGGCAACAGAGGAGCAAAGCAAAGCACTTCCCAGGATGCCGAAGCTCTTGCTAAGGTTTGAGGTACGCTTCCTTACCTACCCTTGGGGGTCAACTTCAAGGTCAGGAAGGACTGCTAATGCAAAGGCTTTGCAGTGGGGGAAGGGAGCACGATGAACTTGGTGAGGGTGAGTAACGGGGCAGGTGCGGGGACAGTTCCCAACTTCGATGTTTTTGCATGGTGCTTTCTTCCCAGGGAATTTTTGGAATTAGCCCAAACTAATTCAAAAGCACTAATTCATGCTAGGTCGCTTCAGTTTTGTCCGATTCTTTGAAACCCCATGGACTGTAGCCTGCCAGGCTCTTCTATCCATGGGATTCTCCAGGCAAGAATACTGGAGTGGGTTGGCATTTCCTTCTCCAGGGGATCTTCCTGACCCAACCTGCATCTCTTACGTCTCCTGCATTGGCCGGCAGATTCTTTACCACCAGCGCCACCTGGGAAGCCCAGACTGCAGAGGTGGTCAGATGTCGGTACAGCCCTGGTCCTCACCCAAGTGTTCCTCCTTAGTGCCAGCGTGTGACAAGATTTGGCAGCCTGCAGTGATGAGGTGCCAAGTCTGAGCAGTGGGCACAAAGATTATCCCAGGTTTCTCTGTACCTGCAGCTCCAGGGACCTTCCAGCATCACAGTCCCAGTTCGCTTTTATGTTCAGCTTTGCTCGCATCCTCTTGGGAATGGGATCTCATCATGATTCTACAACATTGTGAAATGTTTAGACATCAGGAAACCTAAGGGAGTTGACATACAATTAGATAATAATAGTACATTTAAAAATAGCTGATGGATTCACATTACTTTTCTCTCAGTTGATGGTTAAACGCTCCATAAAAATTGCAGGGTCAGATTTCTCTGGCTCTTCTATGAGTGGTTTCTGATAGTTTTAAATAAGGATTAACTGCATCAAAGCTGGACTGAATGCAAGCTTCTGATCCAAAATAGATCTTTAGTCTGATTTCATCCAGGTTACAGTTTCAAAGCTGAGAGCTAATTTAATTCATGTTTACATGAGCTTTAAACGTTACTTCCAACAGTGTGGTGCACTGTGACGCTCATGGGCCCAAAAATGGGGTCTTGAGGCCTCCCTCCTTTGCAGTATGATGTGGCTGCTCTTCCCTAAATCAAGAAAGGAGACCTCTTTCTCCACCCCTTTGACTCTGGACAGATCTCCTGGTTTACTCTGGCCAATAGAATACAGCAGAAGTGACTCTGTGCAATGTCGGAGCTAGGCCTTCAGAGGTATTGTAAATTTCATGTTCAGTGTCATGTACAGCCAGAGACTATGTGGAGGGAGAAGCCCATCCTGCAGCCCAAACAAGGTCCTGGGATCTGAGGCCACGTTTGACTCCAGCCTCAGCATCTCCACCAGCAATCTAACCCCAGGGAGGCTGGCAGAAACTTGACAAACAACACATTGTTGCTTTAAGCCATTAGATTTTAGGGATGTTTGTTACACACAAGAGACAGCAAATACAACTAGGACCCTAAATGGTGTCCAAATGCAGTCCTTTTCTAGAAAAATAGATCTCAATCCAAAAAAACATTTCCCTGCTTTCCTGTAAGGTAAAGTAGCGTTTTCACCTTTGAAAGAAAGAAAGCAAGCTAGCAAACAGAGTCATTCAAGAAGGTCTGTGCCTTCCAGTTTGAATGCCAAAATATAATGATATTTATCCACTTTTAAAAATTAAGATTTATTATTCAGACCAAGAGCTATTATGGTTGTAGTAAAAGTGAAAGTGTTAGTGGCTCAGTCATGCCCGACTCTTTGAGATCCCACAGACTGTAGCCAGCCAGGCCCCTCTGTCTGTGGGATTTCCCAGGCAAGACTATTGGAGTAGTTTGCCATTTCCTTCTTCAGGGGCTCTTCCCAACCCAGGGGTTAAATCTGGGTCTTCTGCATTGCAGGTACAGTCTCTTACCATCTGAGCCACTAGGGAATAGTCAGGGAGAGAGAAAGGGAAATTGGTAAATGGGTTCCATGAAGTTCTGGTCAGTGCTTTGCTGGCTTCCAGTTCGAGGGTTTTGGAACCTGCCCTCCTGGCACCTGACTTTGAATGAGCAGAGCTGGGCTGTCCCTTTCTGCCCTCTTTCCACACTGACACCGTGATGGTAGATACTGCACCTTCACCCTGACGTTATGACCTTTCTCACTTGCAGGAATTTAAATTAAAATTCATCTCCCAATACCTGCTTCACTGGCCAGATGGATGCATAACCTGCCAAATGCTGAGATGCAGGGATTTGCAGCAGAGAAAGGGTTTGTTCAAGAGGCGGTCAAGTGAGGAGAGGGGAAAACAAGTCTTGAATCTGCTCCACACGAAGGCGAGGGGCTGGAGATTTTATGGGAAAAAGAAGGAGGCTGGCCTGAGGTGTGAGGAGTGATGATGGGAGGCAAGAAAAAGGTTATGTAACTGGTGTTCTTTCTACGCAGGCGTAACTATACATGTACGTGCGAGTTACGACGTACTTCTTTATGGGATGCATGTTCAGGAAACGTCAGTGTTAGCCTGATCTAAGGGTGGAGTTCTTGGCTCTCTGATCTTAAAAGTTCATGCTTTTGACTCCAAGGCTCAATTGGAGGGTTAGTGGTCCCAACCAGTCTTAACTGATTCAAGTTTGGAGAGCTGTCCAATTTCTGAAAAACAACTCAAGCACCCATTAGTGACTGTGGCTCAGATCATGAACTCCTTATTGCCAAATTTAGATTTAAATTAAAGAAAGTAGGGAAAACCACTAGACCATTCAGGTATGACCTAAATAAAATCCCTTATGATTATACAGTGAAAGTGAGAAATAGATTTAAGGGACTAGATCTGATAGACAGAGTGCCTGATGAACTATGGACGGAGGTTTGTGACATAGTACAGGAGACAGGGATCAAGACCATCCCCATGGAAAAGAAATACAAAAAAGCAAAATGGCTATCTGAGGAGACCTTATAAATAGCTATGAAAAGAAGAGAAGCAAAAAACAAAGGAGAAAAGGAAAGATATAAGCATATGAATGCAGAGTTCCAAAGAATAGCAAGGAGAGATAAGAAAGCCTTCTTCAGCAATCAATGCAAAGAAACAGAGGAAAAGAACAGAATGGGAAAGACTAGAAATCTCTTCAAGAAAATTAGAGATACCAAGGGAACATTTCATGCAAAGATGGGCTCAATAAAGGACAGAAATGGTATGGACCTAAGAGAAGCAGAAGATATTAAGAAGAGGTGGCAAGAATACACAGAAGAACTGTACAAAAAAGATTTTTACGACCCAGATAATCACGATGGTGTGATCACTCACCTAGAGCCAGACATCCTGGAATGTGAAGTCAAGTGGGCCTTAGAAAGCATCACTACAAACAAAGGTAATGGAGATGATGGAATTCCAGTTGAGCTATTTCAAATCCTGAAAGATGATGCTGTGAAAGTGCTGCACTCAATATGCCAGCACATTTGGAAAACTCAGCAGTGGCCACAGGACTGGAAAAGGTCAGTTTTCATTCCAATTCCAAAGAAAGGCAATGCCAAAGAATGCTCAAACTACCACACAATTGCACTCATCTCACATGCCAGTAATGCTCAAAATTCTCCAAGCCAGGCTTCAGCAATACATGAACCATGAATTTCCAGATGTTCAACCTGGTTTTAGAAAAGGCAGAGGAACCAGAGATCAAATTGCCAATATCCGCTGGATCATCAAAAAAGCAAGAGAGTTCCAGAAAAATATGTATTTCTGCTTCATTGACTATGCCAAACTCTTTGACTGTGTGGATCACAATAAACTGTGGAATATTCTGAAAGAGATGGGAATACCAGACCACCTGACCTGCCTCTTGAGAAACCTATATGCAGGTCAGGAAGCAACGGTTAGAACTGGACGTGGAACAACAGACTGGTTCCAAATAAGAAAAGGAGTACGTCAAGGCTGTATATTGTCACCCTGCTTATTTAACTTATAGGCAGAGTACATCATGAGAAACGCTGGACTGGAAGAAAGACAAGCTGGAATCAAGATTGCCGGGGGAAATATCAATAACCTCAGATATGCAGATGACACCATCCTTGTGGCAGAAAGTGAGGAGGAGCTAAAAAGCCTCTTGATGAAAGTGAAACAGGAGAGTGAAAAAGTTGGCTTAAAGCTCAACATTCCGAAAACGAAGATCATGGCATCCAGTCCTATCACTTCATGGGAAATAGATGGGGAAACAGTAGAAACAGTGTCAGACTTTATTTTTCCGGGCTCCAAAATCACTGCAGATGGTGCTTGCAGCCATGAAATTAAAAGATGCTTACTCCTTGGAAGGAAAGTTATGACCAACCTAGATAGCATATTCAAAAGCAGAGACATTACTTTGCCGACTAAGGTGCGTCTAGTCAAGGCTATGGTTTTTCCAGTAGCCCTGTATGGATGTGAGAGTTGGACTGTGAAGAAGGCTGAGCACCAAAGAATTGATGGTTTTGAACTGTGGTATTGGAGAAGACTCTTGAGAGTCCCTTGGATTGCAGGGAGATCCAACCAATCCATTCTGAAGGAGATCAGCCCTGGGATTTCTTTGGAGGGAATGATGCTGAAGCTGAAACTCCAGTACTTTGGCCATCTGATGCGAAGAGTTGACTCATTGGAAAAGACTTTGATACTGGGAGGGATTGGGGGCAGGAGGAGATGGGGAAGACAGAGGATGAGATGGCTGGATGGCATCACTGACTCGATGGACGTGAGTCTGAGTGAACTCCGGGAGATGGTGATGGACAGGGAGGCCTGGCGTGCTGGGATTCATGGGGTTGCAGTCGGACACGACTGAGTGACTGAACTGAACTGAACTGAGCAACATCTTTATGACTTACTCTGTCCCCACAGATTATGACAACTCGAGGTAAAGATCAAGTCTATATAATGTTGCTGCTGCTAAGTTGCTTCAGTCGTGCCCAACTCTTTGTGACCCTATGGACCATAGCCCACCCAGTTTACTCTTAGTTGTACCACATGATACAAGATATTTAGTAAAGGAAACAAGTGATTAAACTTAAAATGACTCACCATGGGGCATCTACCATTATGTTCCCCCTGCTATCCTAGAACATGAAATTCTTCAAACAACCTATAAAGACTCTTGCCACAAATGTTCAACCTGAACCTCATTGACCCTCTAAACTTACCCTACAGTTTACAGGAAATAGAGGGGAGGGTAGTTAAATGTACACTGGCTTGGTTAACTGTTGCTGAGTAACTAATTACCCCACCTGAGCTACTTAAACAACAATGAACAGGGATTTCCCTGGTTGTTCAGTGGTTAAGACTCCACACCTCCAAGGCAGGGGACGTGGCTTCAACCCTGAATGAGAGAACTAAGATTCCACATGCTGCACAGCAGGGCAAAAAAAAAGTAGTCTGCAACAACAGTGAACAGTATCTCACACAGTAATCCAAGAGAAGACAAGGAGAAAGTCACAGTGTCTCATATGACCTAGTGTTAGATGGCACAAGCCGTCACTTCTGCCATATTCCATTTATTAAAAGTGAATCAGTGAGGATGGTGACTGCAGCCACAAAATTAAAAGACACTTTCTCCTAGGAAGAAAAGCTATGACAAGTTTAGACAGTGTATTAAAAAGCAGAGGCATCACTTTGCCGACAAAGGTCCATATTGACAAAGCTATGGTTTTCCCAGTAGTCATGTATGGATGTGAGAGTTGGACTGTAAAGAAGGCTGGGTGCCAAAGATTTGATGCTTTTGAACTGTGGTGTTGGAGAAGACTCTTGAGAGCCCCTTGGACTGCAAGGAGATCCAACCAGTCAGTCCTAAAGGAAATCACCCCTGACTATTTATTGGAAGGACTGATGCTGAAGATGAAGCTCCAATACTTTGGCCACCTGATATGAAGAGCCAATGAATTGGAAAAGACCCTGATGCTGAGAAAAATTAAAGGCAGGAGGAGAAGGGGACGACAGAGGATGAGATGGTTGGATGGCATCACCAACTCAATGGACATGAGTTTAGGCAAACTCCAAGAGAGAGTGAAGGACAGGGAAGCCTGGCGTGCTGCAGTCCATGGGGTCGCAAAGAACTGAACACGACTGAGCAACTGAACTGATCTGAACTGAACTGAAGGTTAAGCTTCATTTACATTATTACAAAATACTGACTATATTCCTTGTGTTGTACAAAAGGTCCTTGTAGCCTATCTTAAGGGCTTCCCTGGTGATTCAGATGGTAAAGAATCTCCCTGTAATGCAGGAGACCCAGCTTTGATCCCTGGGTCAAGAAGATCTCCTGGAGAAGGGAATGGCTACCCACTCCAGTATTCTTGCCTGGAGAATCCCATGGACAGAGGAGCCTAGTGGGCTACAGCCCATTTGGTTGCAAAGAGTAGGACCCAACTGAGCAACTAACACTTTATGGGGCTTCTCATCTTATACCCAATGGCTGGAATCCCCCGTCCTCCATTCCTACATTGCCCCTTCTCCCCTCTCTGCTGGTAACCACCAGTCTGTTCTCTCTATCTGTGAGTCTGATTCCCTTTATTAGCTTGTTGTACTTTTTTAGATTCCACATATAAGTAATATCATATTTGTCTTTCTCTGTCCGAATTATTTCACTTCGCACAATGCCCTCCAAAGCCATCCATGTTGCTGGAAATAGCAAAATTTAAGGCTGAGTCACATTTCATTGTATATGCAGCACATCTTTACCCATTCATCTGTTGATGGTCAGTGAAGGTGCTTCCATGTCTTGGCAATTGTGAATAGCAGTGCTATGAACACTGGGGTGCATGTATCTTTTCAAATTAGTGTTTTTCTTTTTTGGGTATCTATATCTAGGAGTGGAATGGCTGGGCATATGGTAACTCTATTTCTGATTTTTTGAGAAACCTCCGTACTATATTATTCCACAGTGGCAGCACCAATTAACATTCCCGTCAACAGCATATGAGGGTTCCCTTTTCTCCACATCTTAGCCGACATCTGTTATTTGTGGTCTTTTTGATGATAGTGGTTCTGACAGCTGTGAGGTGATATCTCATTGTGGTTTTGATGTGCATTTCCCTGATGATTAATGATATTGAGCATCTTTTCACACATGTCTGTGAAAGCCGAGTTCTGTCCCCAGTAATTGGCTAGCCCTGGGAGGGGCAGTCTTTCCAGGCCCCAGAGATCAGTTCAGTTCCATTCAGTCACTCAGTCGAGTCCGACTCTTTGGGACCCCATGGACTGCAGCACGCCAGGCTTCCCTGTCCATCACCAACTCCTGGAGTTTGCTCAAACTCATGTCCATTGAGTTAGTGATGCCATCCAACCATCTTGTCCCCTTCTCCTCCTGCCCTCTATCTTTCCCAGCATCAGGGTCTTTTCCAACGAGTCAGCTCTTTGCATCAGGTAGCCAAAGGATTGGAGTTTCAGCTTCAGTATCAGTCCTTCCAATGAACATCCAGGACTGATGTCCTTCAGGATGGACTGGTTGGATCTCCTTGGAGTCCAAGGGAATCCCAAGAGTCTTCTCCAACACCACAGTTCAAAAGCATCAATTCTTCGGCGCTCAGCTTTCTTTATAGTCCAATTCTCACATCCATACACTACTACTGGAAAAACCATAGCCTTGACTAGACAGACCTTTGTTAGCAAAGTAATGTCTCTGCTTTTTAATATGCTGTCTAGGTTGGTCATAGTTTTCCTTCCAAGAAGCAAGCATCTTTTAATTTAATGACTGCAGTCACCATCCGCAGGGATTTTGGAGCCCCCCAAATCAAAACATCTTCATACAAATGGTTAATACACATAGTGACTTTAAAAATTTTAGTGTGAGAGTCAGGAATCTGGGAGTGGCTTAGCTGGGTGGCTCTGGCTCAGGGTCTCTAGATTATCATCCAGATGCTGGCCAGACTGCGGTCATCTGAAGTTGGATGGGGCCAGAGGATCTGCATCCAAGATGGCCCAGGCATCTTGTTTTCTCTGTTGGAAGGAAGCCTCCATTCCTTGCTGACTTTGGCCAGCAGCCTCGGTTCTTCACCACATGGGCCCCTTCAGAGGGCTGCTGTCTTCTCCCAGGGCAAGCGATCTGATGGTGAAAGAGATAAGGCACAAAAGTCAGTTAATATCAGAAGTGACGTACCATCATTTCTGCCGTGTGCTGTTGTCAGACTAACCATTGTGAGGGGATATGAATCCCAAGCAGGCGGGATCTCCGTGTGCCAACTTGCAGACCACCATGGTCTACCAAAGATTTGTATCCTTCCCATGTGCAGAATACAGTCAGCTCCCCCCAGAGTCCCCAGAAATCTCACCCTGCGATAGCATCTGCTCAATGTCCACAGTCTCACAGTGCACATCAGGTCCGGGTGTTATCGTAGCTCCTTAAATCCGATTGCTCCATTCCAGTTCTTCTTGCTAAGTTATCTGCTCCGCCCCAACCCCTTGTGTATTAGTCAGCTCAGTCTACTGTAGCAAAATCCCATAGGTTGGGGGCCTTAAACCACAGACATTTATGTCTCACATTTCTGGAAGCTGGAAGTCCAAGATCAGGGTACCAGTGTGGTTAAGATCTGCTGAGGACTCTCCTCCTGGCTTGGAGCTGGTTTCTTTCTTTCTTTTTTTTTTTTGATAGCCTTTTTACTGTATCCTCACATGGGAGAGAGAGAGAGACAGAATTAGTTCTCTGGTCTTTTTACAATCTTATCACGAGACTCCCACCCTTGTGGTCTTATCTAAACCTAATTACCTCCAAAATATCCACCTCCAAATGCCATCACATTGGGAGTTAGGGCTTCATAATGAACTTTAATGGGCCACGGATATTCAGTTTATACACCCTGCCCTACTGAACATACGGTGGGACAGGCACAGAATAACCACTCTAGACAATCCTGCTCAAAAAGGGAGAAGATGAGAGCATGGGGCAGCTGCTGGTCCATATAGGTTCCAAGCCAAGCAACTGGTGTTAAATTCCTTAAGTTATGTCTCAGGGTTTGAGACCCATACTACAAGGCTCTGGTATACATATAGCTGAGTCCCTTTGCTGTTCACCTGAAAACATCACAACATTGTTAATTGGCTAATCAGCTATGTATGTGTGTCAATTGCTCAGTTGTGTCCGACTCTTTGCGACCCCCTGGACTGTAGCCCCCAGGTCCCTCTGTCCATGGAATTCTCCAGGCAGGAACACTGGAGTGGGTAGCCACTCCCTTCTCCAGGGGATCTTTGCGATCCAAAGATTGAACCTGGGTCTCCTGCATTTGCAGTCAGATCCTTTACCACCTGAGCCACCAGAGACTATACTCCAATACAAAATAAAAAGTTTTTTCAAAAAAGGGAGAAGACCAGAGTATGAAGCAGTTGCTGGTCCATGAAGATTCCAAGCCAGGCAAATGTTATAGGTTCCTTGATCATGTCTCAGGGCTTGGAAACCATACTCCAAGGCTCCTGACTGCCCTCTGGGCTCTTGGTCCTTCCCTGTGACTCATCCTTCCCTTTTCATGAAGGTATCATGTGTTAGCAGCTGGGGAATATTCTCCGCCTGCTTCTTGTCAGTAGAACTTTGAGGGTCCAAAGACCTCCCTCTTTCTTGCACTACCTCTGTCCCTTTCAGTCCAAATCGGTAATGTATGCATGTAATTCTCACAAAAACGTTATGGATTCTCTGCTAATCTCCACTGATCTCCTCCATTAGACAAAGGCAACATGCCCAGATCTCTTCGAGATGAGATCTTCTCCACAAAGATAGGGCTTCTGAAGACAGCGGAGGGACAATGGGCTAAAGCTTCTGGGAGCACTAGGTAATGTTTTGGCTGCACCGTTTGACAGGCAGGATTTTAGTTCCCCGACCAGGGATTGAACCTGTGCCCCTGCAGCAGAAGCTCAGCATCTTAACCACCAGGAAAGTGTCAAGGAGCACCATCCTTTGATCGTGAGGCTCTGTGAGTGTCTCAGACCATTGGAGCTGCTGTAACAAAACACCACAGACTGGGTAACTGATAAACAACAGGTATCTACTTGCACAGTTCTGGAGGCTGGAAGGGTTGAGTCCAGGGTACCAGCTTGGTTGGGTTCTGGTGAGGGCCCTCCTCCAGGCTGCAGATGCCTCCTTGTGCCCTCACATGGCGAAAAGGGCTAGAGAGCTCAGCGGGGTCTGTTGTATAAGAACGCTAGTCCCATTCAGGGGGCTCCACCCTGTCAACCACAGATTGGCACTGGGCATGGTGCTTGCTGGGCTCCCCTCATAGCTCAGCCAGTAAGAATCCACGTGCAATGCAGGAGACCCTGGTTCAGTTCCTGAGTCGAGAAGATCCCCTGGAGAAGGAAAAGACTACCCACTCCAGTATTCTGCCCTGGAGAATTCCATGGACTTTATAGCCCATGGGGTCACAAAGAGTCGGACACGACTGAGCGACTTTCATGGTGCTTGCCATCTACCTCCTCAAGGATTAGGTCATGTACCACTGTAGCTGCTGACCTCCAACCCCCGCTGAAGGGGTTCAGGGTGGAGAGCAGAAATGAGGCACTCTGTGCTCCTGGAAAACTGGCAGGATGGGTCTTCAGATAATCAGATATTCTCAGGAGCTGACTTTATGAGCCCAGTTCTTGTATCACCTCATATCTAGAAAAGCACTAAAATCCATCATGGCGATGACTGTTTCTCATGACTAGCAGAAGCTTCACGAGACCAGTAGAAATGTTCTAAAAAGTAAATAGGCTTGATCGCATGTATTCTCAGTTCAGTTCAGTTCAGTTGCTCAGTTGTGTCCGACTCTTTGCAACCCCATGGACAGCACACCAGGCCTCCCTGTCCATCACCAACTCCTGGAGTTTACTCAAACTCATGTCCACTGAGTCGGTGGTGCCATCCAACCATTTCATCCTCTGTCGTCCCCTTCGCCTTTCGCCTTCAATTTTTCCCAGCATCAGAGTCTTTTCAAATGAGTCAGTTCTTCACATCAGGTGGCCAAAGTATTGGAGTTTCGGCTTCAGCATCAGTCCTTGCAATGAACAGTCAGGACTGATTTCCTTTAGGATGGACTGGTTGGATCTCCTCGAAGTCCAAGGGACTCTCGAGTCTTCTGCCTTCACCCAAAGCACACATATACTGACCTTCCCCCTGCTTCTTTGGAGCAGTTTCTCAGAGCTAGTTGAGGTGCTATCTCCCAGACTGCAGTCCTCATTTTGCCCCAGATAAAACTTAACTTGAAACTCTCACATGCGTTTTTTAAGTTGACCTAAGCACCTTCCAAACGCCCCACCTCTTAATGCCATCGTGTTGCGGGGTTGGGATTACAATGTAGGAATCTGGGGGAGACAGGAGCATTCAGGCCACAGCAGTGAGGCACTTTTAATCTTGTTAGAGGGCTTTTTGTCTGACAAAAGTGCTCTGGGGGTAGGGCTTTATGTCTTTCTGAAACTTTTCAAAATGATTTATAGGCACAGTCTAGGGTCTATCACTGGACCACGGTTTTTCTGGCAGGGCTTTGAATTTGACCTTTTGCTTGGAAGCCATTCCTTGATTCTAGCATAACTTGTCTTTTGGCCGAGATGAAAACCATCCAGTCTGAGCTCCTTTCAGCTTAACGGCCTTTCTGTTCATTTCTCTCTCCCCCTGACATCTTATTATGAGTAACTAGTGGAAACCAGGCATCCCTGGCTCCAAATCTCCTTGACTAGATCTCGAGCCTGCTGGATGCATTTCCCTCCGTCCACATGACTGCAGGCAGTGGCCTCACCAGCATCTCCTTCCTCCAATCTCTGACAACACTTCCCTCACTTTCCTGCCAGCTCTCACCTGAGTCTTTAAAGGCCTTGGCTCTTTTTTATTTTTTTAAATTACTTTTTAAAAGTGCTTGCCTTAAAAAAACATTTAGAGGTCTTCCTTGGTGGCTCAGTGGTAAAGAATCACCAGCCAACGCAGGAGACATGGGTTTGATCCCTGGGCCAGGAAGATCCCACATGCCCTGGAGCAACTAAGCCCGGGCGCCACAGCTAATGAGCCCACGTACTGCAACTACTGAGGCCCGAACACCCTAGAGGCCGTGCTCCGAAACCAGAGAAGCCACTGCAATGAGAAACCCTTGCACTCAGCGAAGGGTAGCCCCCAGTCACTGAAATCAGAGAACAAAACCCATGCAGCAGCAAAGACCCAGCACAGCCAAAAGTAAAAATAAATAAAATTATTTCCAAAACTATGTATTTATTTACTTGGCTATGCCCGGTCTTAGTGGCGGCAACTTGGTCTTCCTCGTGGCATGCAGGCTCCTTTAGCTGAGGCATGAGAACAATTAGTTGTGGCATGTGGGATCTAGTTCCCTGACCAGGGATTGAACCCAGACCTTCTGCGTTAGGAATGCAGAGTCTTAGCCACTGGACCTTCCCTTGTGGCTCAGCTGGTAAAGAATCCACCTGCAGTGTGGGAGACCTGGGTTTGATCCCAGGGTTGGGAAGGTCCCCTGGAGAAGGGAAAGGCTACCCACTCCAGTATTCTGGCCTGGAGAATTCCATGGACTGTGTAGTCCATGGGGTCACAAAGAGTTGGACACAAGTGAGTGACTTTCACTTTCACTTCAGCCACTGGACCACAGGGAAGTCTCAAGACCTTGACTTTTTTATTCACAGCTTCTTCAAGGGCTCCAGGCTTTCACCAATACTCTCAATAAAGCCCACTGCCAGGTGCCAAAGCCACCCCCACATTTTGAATTTCCATCACAGGACCCTGCCTACAAATGGGTCCTCTCTATGCTACCAACTTAGTCCCCAACTGTGCAGCTTAAAGCAGTAGAAATTATTACCTTGCAGTTTCTGAGGCTCAGGTATCTGAGTGGCTCAGCCAGTGGTTCCCATGCAGGGTCTCCCAGGAAGCTCCCATCCAGACGTTGGTGGGTGTGGCGGTCATCTGACACTTGACTGGGTCTGGAGCATCTATGCCCATGAGGCTTTCTTTGCTACCAGGGCCTCTCCATGGGGCTGCTAGTGACTTGGCAGCTGACTGCCCCCAGAGCAAGTGATGGGGAGGGGAGGGAGTGAAGACAAGATGGAAGCAGCCACGTGTCTGTTGTAACTTAATTCTAGAGGAGACCGGCATCACGATTGATATATTCTACTGGACCAACCCCGTACGAAGTGAAAGGATGTGAAATCCCAGGAGCACGGAGCATTATGGGTCGTTTTGGAGGCTGATGATCACATAATTATTTAGGGGTGAAATGTCATGCTGTCTATAACTTACATACTTCCACAAAAAAAAAGAAGAAGAAGAAGAAGCAAGCTTAGTAACAATACAGTTAAGTCCCTGCATATGAACCTTCCAGTTGTAAACTTCAACGATGCGAACGTGCATTCACATGTCCACTCATGTTAGCTGGTTCACGTGTCTGATGTACATCGGGCTCACTCAGCTCCTGGAATTTCGGGCTGTCGTATGCATGTATCCTCTGCAAGAGGCTGGGCTTTCGTGTACTTTACTGCACAGCACTATATGGGGCACAGTAGTGCAGGCCCAGGATGTTAAGAAGCAAGCATAAAAGCAGCGGCGATGTAGCCTGGTGATCGGGCGTGAGTGAAATCACAGCTGGCCCTCCGTCTCCTATTGCTGGGTATTCTTCAGCTCTGCCATCTCTCACCTCTTCTCCCTCCTCCAATCAGTACCCCCTTTTTGCCTGTTCTCTTGATGCCAGCTCCTGTATGCCAGCTGTTGTCCTGCGCCACTGGACTTTTCAGGATATAGTACGGTAAGATTTAAAACATTTTCTTTATTTTTTGTGTTTGTTTCCTATGTATTATTAGTGTGAAAAGTATTATAAACCTATTAATTGCATGCTCAGTCACTTCAGTCATGTCTGGCTTTTTGCAGCCCTACAGACTGTAGCCCACCAGGCTCCTCTGTCTATGGGATTCTCCAGGCAAGAATACTGGAGTGGGTTGCCATGCCCTCCCTCAGGGCATCTTCCCAACCCAGGGATCAAACCCAAGTCTCTTATATCTCCTGCATTGCCGGTGGATTCTTTACCACTAGCGCCACCTGGAAGCTCCTGTTAATAGTACAGGACTATACAGCCGATGGTGTCAGTCAGGTACCGGCTAACACTGGACTGGTGAACAGATTTCACTTACTCTTGGAATGGAGATCCTTTGTTTGTAGAGGCATTACTGTATATGACCCTTTGTGATCTTATGGGTGTAGCTCACCAGTCTCCTCTGCCAATGGGATTCTCCAGGTAAGAATACTGGAGTGGGCTGCCATGTCCTTCCCCAGGAGATCTTCCCAGTCCAGGGATCCAACCTGCATCTCCTGTATTGGCAGGTGAGTTCTTTACCACTAGCGCCACCTGGGAAGCGCCAGGGGACTTCCTGTGATTATATCTAAATCCATGGGACTTTACTGAGCTTTTCTTTCTACTTTTCTACATATTCACATATTTTCATAGTAAACAGTGAGAAAGAAAAAACGCCAATTTAGGTTTTCTGTGTGGGGGTAACCAGATGGCTTACTGCTTCAAGTATCATCTAGAAATCAGCTTTCCTTTCTCCCCAGCCTTCCGACATTCAGCAGCAAAGCCTGCGCTGCACAGAGGACTCAATGCTTTCCCAGCTGGCTACCTGCAGCTGCACACAAAGGGGGGTCTGGCGGGGGAGCTGAGTCAGCAACAGGGCCCAGAAATAGGAGCAGATGAACCGCAAGACGCTCTCCCCCAGGTATTCCTGGGAGATGTTCTCAAACACACCAGCGCTTTTTGTGATTTCGCTCCTAAATTTCTTTAGAAGAGCAGTTACACAGAATACTTTTCCTGACCTTGCCTTCAAGGTCAGTGTTGATCCCGGGGCTTTAGCAGAGTCAGCAGTCTTGTTTAACTTTGCCTTTGCCCTGTTTGTTAATTCAGCTTGGGTTCACTTAGTTCCTGGAATTTCGGTCCTGATTTCATAATAATAAATAAAACAACTTTGGAGGGATAACCAGCTGTGACTGTTGAGTCACAATTCTAGTTTATTAAGGAACTCTGTGAAATCCCAGTGTTCAGTAAGAGTTTCTATAAGAATAGAGTTAAAAAAGAAATTCTTTTTAGAGTTAAATATTAACTTGTGATCAATTTTCCAGAGGAGTTTGAAACTGAAATTGGTGAAGGTGAAAAACTGCCCTTTGGGGTGTTGTGAGCAGTTTGTACATTTTAAGATAGAAGCAAAAATTTATGTTTAGAGTTGACCCTCAATTTGTCCTGGGTGATAATACTTTGGTGACTTCTTTTACTTATTCAGATATTTTTAAAAAATACCTACACATTATTTTGGAGAAATCCTGAGGAAGTTTGAAATAATTCAATTGCAGATGTTTCAGATTGGCATGTGAAGGGTTCTGTTTAATGTTAAACTGGTGTATCTCTAGCAGGACACCTTTGCAGTGGGGAGGATCAGAAGGGAACCAGCCAGGGGTGATGGTTGCTAGCTCAGCTATATTTCCCAGGATTCCTTTTCTTGTATGTTTCCAGTTTGATTGAGCTATTGAGTCACGCAGTTGTGTTTGACTCTTTGTGACCCTGTGGACTGTAGCCCACAAGGCTCCTCTGTCCATAGGATTTTCCAGGCAAGAATACTGCAGTGGGTTGCCATTCCCTTCTCCAAGGGAATCTTCCTGACCCAGGGATCGAACCCAGGTCTCTTGTGTCTCCTGCACTGGCAGGCGTGTTCTTTACTGCTAGCGCCACCTGGGAATGATCTCTAATTGAGCTATAAGAGATATTTTATCCTGAGAATTGCACCTGCCTTCCTCCAGCCAGGCTTTCCTTGCCAAACATAAAATCATGGAAGGTTGACACTGACATGGCCTGTACAGATTACCTAGTTCAACTGGATCCTAAAGTTGGTCCATCATAAGACTCATCTGGGAAGTATTTTTTGAAATATGGTTTCCCTAGTACCACCCTGGAAGATTCCAGGTCAGTAAATCTAAGCTCGGGACATCTGAATTTTATGAAGTCCTTAGGTGGTTAAAATGGTCAGCTAAGTGGGTTTGCTGGTCATTGGAATTTTCAAAATGTGGTCTTTGGACCAGGACTACTAGGATCATCGCCTAGAATCTGGTTTTGGACACACAAATTTCTGCACCACCTCCCAACCACACCGTGGACCTTCTGAATCAGAGGCTCTGTGTTTGGGGGCCTGGCACTCTGTGATTTAACAAACCCGCCAGGGGATTCTGATGCATGATAAAATTTGAGAACCAAATCAAGTTTAATCCCTCATTTCATAGTTAATGAAACTGAGTTAAAGAGAAGGACACATCTTTGGCTCAATATAAGGAGACAAGTCACTCTTTCCACTTTCTGGAAACAGTGACAGAACTTTATTTTTGGAGGCTCCAAAATCACTGCAGATGGTAACTGCAGCCATGAAATTAAAAGACATTTGGTCCTTGGAAGAAAAGCTATGACAAACCTAGACAATGTATTAAAAAGCAGAGACATCACTACGCTCAGGAAGGTCCATAGAGTCAAAGTTATAGATTTTCCAGTAGTCATGTATGGATGTGAGAGTTGGACCATAAAGAAGGCTGAGTGCTGAAGAATTGATGCTTTTGAACTCTTGTGTTGGAGAAGACTCTTGAGAGTCCCTTGGACTGCAAGGAGACCCAGCCAGTCCATCCTAAAGGACATCAGTCTTGAGTGTTCATTGGAAGGACTGATGCCGAAGCTGAAGCTCCAATACTTTGTCCATCTGATGTGAAGAGCTGACTCATTGGAAAAGACCCTGATACTGGAAAAGACTGAGGGCAGGAGGAGAAGGGGACGACAGAGGATGAGACGGTTGGATGGCATCACTGACTAAATGGACATGAGTTTGAGCAAGCTCTAGGAAACAGTGGCCAGGAAAGCCTGGTGTGCGGCAGTCGATGGAACTGCAGAGTTGGACATGACTTTGTGACTGAACAACAACAGCAGGGAGAGGAGAAGAACAAGCAGCCTCTCAGGGCACTCCGGTATTTTGAGGAGAGAACACTCATAGCCTTTGTTTTGAGAAACCTCGGGTCACTACACTTGTGAAAGCCCAGTTGTCATCAACTAGAATATAACACACGATTCAATGAACCAGTTTGTAGTCCAAGATGCCAAAGGAATCGTTTTTTAGGAGTGCATATTGCCAACATCCACTGGATCAGTGAAAAAAGAAGAGAGATACAGAAAAACACCTATTTCTGCTTTACTGACTATGCCAAAGCCTTTGACTGTGTGGGTCACAATAAACTGTGGAAAATTCTGAAAGAGATGGGAATACCAGACCACCTGACCTGCCTCTTGAGAAGCCTATATGCAGATAGGAAGCAACAGTTAAAACTGGACATGGAACAACAGATGGTTCCAAACAGGAAAAGGAGTACGTCAAGGCTGTATATTGCCACCCTGCTTATTTTTATATGCAGAGTACATCATGAGAAACAATGGGCTGGAAGAAGCACAAGCTGGAATCAAGATTGCCGGGGGAAATATCAATAACCTCAGATATGCAGATGACACCACCCTTATGGCAGAAAGTGAAGAGGAACTAAAAAGCCTCTTGATGAAAGTGAAAGAGGAGAGTGAAAAAGTTGGCTTAAAGCTCAACGTTCAGAAAACTAGATCATTGCATCTGGTCCCATCACTTCATGGGAAGTAGATGGGAAACAGTGGAAACAGTGTCAGACTTTATTTTTCCGGGCTCCAAAATCACTGCAGATGGTGATTGCAGCCATGAAATTAAAAGACGCTTACTCCTTGGAAGAAAAGTTATGACCAACCTAGACAGCATATTAAAAGGCAGAGATATTACTTTGCCAACAAAGGTCTGTTTAGTCAAGGCTATGGTTTTTCCAGTGGTCATGTATGGATGCGAGAGTTGGACTGTGAAGAAAGCTGAGCACTGAAGAATTGATGCTTTTGAACTGTGGTGTTGGAGAAGACTCTTGAGAGTCCCTTGGACTTCAAGGAGATACAACCAGTCCATTCTGAAGGAGATCAGCCCTGGGATTTCTTTGGAAGGAATGATGGTAGAGCTGAAACTCCAGTATTTTGGCCACCTCATGGAAGAGTTGACTCATTGGAAAAGACTCTGATGCTGGGAGGGATTGGGGGCAGGAGGAGAAGGGGATGACAGAGGATGAGATGGCTCGATGGCATCACCAAGTCAATGGATGTGAGTTTCAGTGAACTCCGGAAGTTAATTAACTAGTGTTAATAAATAAGAAGTCACTAATGATGCTTGGAGAGCAAAACTCAGGAAATACAGGAAAAATGCTGCCTAATCAGTGACATCTAATCCTTCCTTGTAAATGGTACTTACAAGATGCTTAGAAATAGTCTTATAGAAACAATTTTGTGTTTCCATGGAAACATATGCTTGTGTAGAGGTCACCCTTCAGGCTGTCTGATTTTTGTCTTCCAGTGTCTGGGAGCTATTTTACAATTCAGTAAGTTGTATGGAAATGACAGATAAACAAACTGACCTTTGCCTCTGTTTTGTGGGAAAAAAACCAGTTTTGCCTTCATTTGCATTTTCCTTTCAACATTCCTTTACTCCACATATGTGTGGACTTCCCCAAAACTTTCTTTTGAACTAGTTTTAACATGTGCCTGGTGTTCTCATTAATTCATGAATAAGTAAAATCTTCAACACATGTCATTTTTATATCTGTGTGAGCATTGTTTTCCCTTTTTTGAAAATTACTCTTTAACAATCAGATTAAGTCTCACAAACCTTATTGCTGCAGGCTTTTTATATTATTGACTCATCATCCCTCTGCGGAAAAAATGTCTTATGAAAAAGGTCACCCTTTATCTGGATTCACAAGTTTTCCAATTAGAAGCATCTTAATTAGCAAGGCTCTGGTCTCTCTGGCCATCAGATTTTGGATGAAATTCTTATGGTGTCAAAAAAACTGCTGTTCCTTTTCGCTCTGCCACTTATTTAACCCTCGTTCCCTCCTGTTTTCTTTCTCAGCCTTCCTCTGTGGCCAGCTGCATTGGTTATCACACTCGCAGGTGACCTGAAAGGCAGAGGGCAGGAGGTCAGGTTTGAATACCTAGTCACCTACTTTTTAAAAGAGCCTAATTTAGATTTATAGTAAAGAAGCCACAGGCGAAGAGAAACGGCGACAGAGGATGAGATGGTTGGAGGGCATTACCCATCCAATGGAGGTGTGTGGGAATGTGGAAACTAATCTAAAATTTGTTTTTGATCAAGGACTGTTTTTGTGGTCAGTTTGCCATAG
>SJYQ01001834.1:140067-151122 GCA_006410935.1 Redunca redunca | reverse complement strand
TAATTTTGCTGGACTGAATATATTAGGTTGCATGTTTTTCCCTTTCAGGACTTAAAATATATTTTGCCACTCCCTTTTGGCCTGCAAAGTTTCTCTAGAGGAATCAGTTTATGGGGCTTCCCTTGACTCTTTGTTTTTCTCTTGCTGTCTTTAGAATTCTGTTTATCTTTAACTTTTGCCATTTTAATTATGATATGTCTTGGTGTGGGTCTATTTGTGTTCATCTTGTTTGGGACCCTCTGTGCTTCCTGTACCTGGATATTTGCTTCCTTCTTTAGTTTTGTGAAGTTTTCAGTCATAACTTCTTCAGATACATTTTCAATCCCCTTTTCTCTCTTTTCTTTCTAGGACCCCTATTATGTGTAGGTTGGAATACTTTATATTATCCCATAAATTTCATATGTTGATTTCTTTATTATTATTTTTTTCTATTTGCTTTGTCTGCTGTTTTGATTGGGTGGTTTCCATTATTTTATCATCCAAGTCACTTATTCATTCTTCTGTTTTATTTAATCTGTTATTCATTGCTTCTAGATTTGTTTTTATCTCAGCAACTGAGTTGGCTAATTTTTATTGGTTCCTGTTTATAGTTTCTAGTTCCTTGTTACAGTGATCTGCATTTCTATTGAGAATCTTTCTTAATTCCTTTCACATTTTTATTACCTCCTTTTTGAACTTGGGGTCTATTTCATTATTTGTTCTTTCATGGGATTTCTCATGTTCTTTTAATTAGGAGTAGTTCCTCTGCTTTTTAATATTACTTAAATCTACCTCCATGAATTTAGGAGAAACAGTTATCTACTGTGGTTTTGCAGGGGTATGTTTATGTGGGAATGTCCCTGTGTAAATTGTGTGAGTCCAATATTATTGGTGCTGCTTTCTGTATGGATGCCAACCATATCTTTCCTCAGAGTCTACTGGCCATTTAACCTTGATAGGGGATGTAATTGATGTTTTGGTGTCCAGAGCCTACACTGGATGTTGACCAGGGCTTCCTCATTGCTTCATGGCTGCCACACCTTGTCAGGGACAGGGTCTGCTCCCCAGTTATTTGGAGTAGAAGCACTGATGTTCAGTTTTGATCAGTCTACATTGCCCTGTCGTGCATGCCCTGCCCCAACAGAGGTGATTGCTGAAGCAAGTGAATCCCACCCATATGGTCACAGCCAACCTATTCACTGCCTGTGCAGAGATCCACAGGTCTGCCCATAAGCAGCCCAAGGTCATGTCCCTTTCTCTGTTATGTTCATCCCAGACCTAGCACTGGGCTATGGTGTGGAATGGGCTGGTACTGGGGGCCCAGGTGCTGGCTGCAGGAACCTAGGTACTTGTGCTGCTGCCTGGGACCTGGGTTGCTCTGGGGCAGACCTCTCTCAGAATCTGTCCACCCCAGATCCAGCTCTAAGCTGCCATGTAGTTGGGGCAGAGCCAGAGTACTCCTGCCAGGAGATAAACCACTGTCTATTTTCCCCAAGGGCTGTCCACCTGAAAGTTGTGTTTCTGTGATGCCACTTGTGTGCACACCAAAGTCTACTTCAGCCCAACCAGTCCCTGCCATGAGTTTGTTAATAGTGGACTCCGCAGCCAGATCCACCCCTACCATGTACACACTGACAAAGGGCTCCATGGTTCTGGCTGGACCAAACTCCAGGTCCTCCATGCTGTCCCCATGTAGCTAGATGAGTCCTTTCCTAGGGCCTGTCAGTCCGAGATTCAGTGCTTAGCAGCTCTGCATAGTTGTGGCCCCAACTAGTGTGCACTTCAGATTGGGAAGTCGGGGAAAGTGGTAGCCGGTGCTGGTCTCTTTCTGCCCTGATTGTTAGTAACCCGGCATGTGCACACTCACAAGTAGATTTTGGGCTACTCCAGCCCCTCTATTTGGCCCAGTGGATTTCTTAGGAGGCAAGGAAACTCCCAAGGGTGAGGATATACCCCTATAGATTTTCTGCTTTTTACAGATACTTCCCACGGGCACTGATCCTGTCCTGATGACTTTTTTTCCCTCTGTCCTACCTGGTTATAGGAAGATATTTCTTGCAGATTGGTTGTTTAGGAGATCATATGCCAGTTTCCAGTTGGTTTTCTATGACATTCCACATGTAGATGTATTTTTGATGTGTTTGTTGGAGAAGGTGAGCTCCATATTCTTCTACCCCTCCATTTCAATCCCCCTCCTGCCTCACTCCACACTGGTCTCCTTTCTATTGCTGAACTATCCAAACCCTTTCCTCCTGCCCTTTGCTATTTCTCTTCCCTGTGTCTGCTGTGCTCTTTCTCTGGCTCTTCACATGACTAGCTCCTTTCTCTTTCCAGCTTACTACCTCAGAGTGACCTTCCCTGACAATCTAAAATAGACCCATTTCTATTTTTTCTCTGGCAATAGCTCCCTATTTGTTTCCTTCATCATACTTATCACTTGTATGAGTGCATGTGCACATGTGGGTGTTGTCTGCTTCTCCCATTAGGCTGCAAACTTCATTAATGTCAGGGTAATGGCCATCTAGTGCCCAGATCAGTAAAATGTTTTGAATAAATGAACGGGTAAAGGGTTTTTGGATATAAGCATCATGAAGATCTGAAGAAACTAAAACTATGAATGTTCTGGGGTCTAGATCTTCATACCAAAGACTCTTGAGATTAGGCACAAACTTTCAGAATAGGGTCAAAGCCAGAGATTATCATGGCCAGGGTGCATGATGTGGAGGTCGGAAAGTGATTGTATCTATACTAGGTCAAGAATACTGAAATTACAAATTCATGTGTAGCTTGAATCTGCCCTGATAACTTATGTCCCAGGGACACAGAATTTTCTTTCATCAGAGGCAGCTTACTTAGAAGAAATAAATACTTTGGCATCAGACAGACCTGGGTTTAAATATCTTCTCAGTCGTTGACAAGCTGGGTGACTTTGGGCAATTTATTTAAGCCATCTAAGCATAAGTTATCTCATTTTCAAAATGGATATGATAACACAGTTACTGCATAGGATTATTGTAAGGACTAATGAGTTAAAATGTATAATAGGACCTAGAGCATAATACAAGTTAGCAATGAATAAGAGAGGAAGAAGAAGGGGAAGAAGAAAAAGAAGAAATGAGTTCTTGCAAGATTATACAGTACTAGGATTCTCTCTGTCTATATTATTGGTTGGCCTGGGATCTCAGGAAAGTGATTGTGATGACCTGGGCATGATTGTATGGGTTACAATCTTGAGGGCTATGGTCGTAGCTCCATAACTGTACCAAAACCCAGTCAATTAAATCAAGAAAAAATAGAATCATTCAAGCTATTATAATTGTATGTCCCAGGGCTCAGACCATGGGCCATCAGTGGTTTACTAGCCCAACGGTTCCATGCCACCTGTATCCATATGGGTCCCTATAGACTGACTCCTCCTTGTACTTTGAGGTAGAGATGTACTGATGTAGCATGGAATTACAGATGGCCAGGGAGCCAGGACAAGCTTCAGTATGGCTTCCTTCAAAGAATGCCACAAAGGCAATACAATAAGAAAGAAGTCACTTATCTCCTGAATGAGGGCATCAATTCTGAGAAGTAATCATACTTCTAGTTGTTCTTGGTGCACAAAATAGAAGCAGCAATGAATTATCAATCCTAAAATTAGAAAGGAATATTTTCTATGAATATTTGTAGTTCATTATTGACTTTTGAGGCTCATTATATGGGAACTAAAATATGGAATTTTGTGATTACTTTGTATAATTATGTATAGACAGAGGGAGCCAAACTCCCTTTAAAGTCAGTGGGAGATATGCATAAAGAATGAGAGCTAAAATTGGCCCCTCTGTATCTTTCAATTTTGCTGGATGTAGAATTCAATATTTTAAAATGACAAAAGACTCATCTTGTTTTCAAATTGACTATAAAGCACAATAACAATAATTTATGTACATAGCTGTGTTCTGGGAGCTTATAGCATTTTGCAGCTGTTCTCTTAGTTATTTTCATGATGGAAAGAGTAAGAAATCTAAATCTCTGCTTTTTTCCAGCTATGGAAACTGAGTCAGAGAGTGTCCAAGTCATTTACTAGTAATAGCACAGTAGATTGTTGATACTTTTAGAATGAGAATAACAATAATGCCCACCCTATCTTATAGTGTTGCTATAAGGGCATGTATAGGACACTTCTTGTATAGTATCAAATCATCTCGACCTTACCTCCTACCTTATCCACTCCTGCATTGTTTATTTCCTCATAGACTTTCAATCTGACACTGCTTCACATTGGACTCATTGCGCCTGTCTATTGTTCCCTACTCTGTGATTTTGAGGACATCTTGGAATTGAATATTCTTGGAACCACACTTGACCAATGGAAGTCATAGTTTATAGATAAATGCTTCCCTGGTGGCTTAGACAGTAAAGAATCTAACTGCAGTGCAGGAGTCCTGGGTTTGATCTCTGGATCAAGAAGATCCCCTAGAGAAGAGAATGGTTACCTGCTCCAGTATTCTTTGTGATAATAGCTACCTACTCCAGTGTTCTTGCCTTGGAAATCCTATGGACAGAGGAGCCTGGTCGGCTACAGTCCATGGTGATCTAAAGAGTTGGTCACAATTGAGCAACTAACCTTCACTTTCTTTTCCTCATTTTCCCCTGGGCTAGTAGTTCTGAGACACCATCTTTGAGTTTCCTCAGCTTCCCAATTATCCATGAAGATAGTCCGTTCAAGAATGTATCATTTTTCTCTCCTTTTCCATTTCACTGCCCTATCTCTCTCCTTTGAATTATTTTTCTAATATACTACCTTCACCCAAACCTCTCCCTTAGTCTCTGTTTACAGATTAACTAAGGCCAAAGAGAATGACATGAAACAGTAACATATATGAGAAAACTTGAAAACCCCAAAATGCTATGTAATATAAACTATTACTATGACATATAATAGTAGTAATATTTGTACCAATTATAGTCATTATAATTAATTTTCAATTTGAAGCTATTGAAGCAATGAAATAAGAATTGTCAGGTCTTTCTGAAACTCTCGAATCATCGTAAAAAATCAGCAGTATTCCTTTCTTGGGTAGGCACAATGACCCCCTAAGGGATACACAGGCAAAAGAAGTATTGAAAATCAATTTTCAGCATCATTTCAACTTCCATATGTATAATTCTTAACATTTATCTGCCTGAGAATGTGCCTGCAGTTAAGGTGTCCTACTAAGATATTTTTTTCCCACCTGCCCTTTCAGAGTTGTCCTCCTACTACACAAAAGAAAGGCAGAACATGCATCCTGAAACTTCTGATCATATAATTCATCTTCTGACTACTGCTTAGAAACAATAGCAGCATTCCTGAGAAAGAGTCCTATGAGAGAAGACCAAAGAGAGCACAGGTAAGAAATAACTTTTGTCAACCTGGTATTTCTTTTTTTAAAAAATTTATTGAAGTTTAGTTGACTTAAAATGTTGTGTTAATTTCTACTGTACAGCAAAGTGATTGTTATACATGCATACATATATATATTATTTTCATATTATTTTCCATTATAGTTCATTGTAGGATATTTTCTATACCATTTATTTTCCTTATTATAGAATACTGAATATAATTCCCTGTGCTATACAATAGGACTTTGTTGTTTATCCATATATATAATAGTTTGCATCTGCTAAACCCAAACCCCCAATCCATCCCTCCTTCATCTTCTCCTCCCTCTTGGTAATCACAAGGCTGTTCTCTATGTCTGTGGGTTTGTTTCTGTTTTGTAGATAAGTTCATTTTTGTCATATTTTAGATTCTGTGTGTAAGTAATATCACATGGTATTTGTCTTCCTCTTTCTGATTTACTTCACTTAGTAAAATAATCTCTAGGTCTATTCATGTTGCAGTAAATGGCATTATTTTACTCTTTTTTTATGGCTGAATAGTATTACATTGTATATATGTACTATTAATTCATCTTTATCCATTCATCTGTCAATGGCCATTTAGGTTGTTTCCATATCTTGGCTACTGTAAATAGTGCTGCTATGAACACTGTGGTGCATGTATCTTTTTGAATTATAGTTTTGTCCATATATATGTCCAGGAGTGGTATTGCTGGATCATATGGAAACTCTATTTTTTTGTTATCTGAGGAAATTTCGTACTGTTTTCCATAGTGGCTGTATCAATTTACATTCTCACCAACAATGTAGGGGGATTCCCTTTTCTCCATACCTTTTCCAGCATTTATTGTTTGTAGATTTTTTAAATGATAGCTATTCCGACTGGTGTGAGGTGGTAACTCGTATTAATGTACCTGTTGGCTATCTGTAGGTCTTGGGAGAAATGTCTATTAGGTCCTCTGCCCATTTTTCGATTGAGTTGTTTGGTTTTTTGTTGTTGAATTGTATAGCTATCTGTATATTTTGGAAATTAAGCCCTTGTCAGTTGCATCATTTGCAAATATTTTCTCCCAGTCTGTGGGTTGTCTTTTCATTTTGCTTATGACTTCCTTTACTTGTGAGCTCAATTAGATTGTGGACCTCTCACTTCTTAATGGTTCTATAGTGTCTCTTTCATGTGCTGTTAACTTCTATGTATAGATTAAAATTGCCCTTATAAAAGTGAACATCTGCCTCTGTACAAGTGTAGGACAAAAGATTTCTAAAATGCTTTAGAATGTGATATCTAGGACTTTAGGAAACCAGTTGGATTTAATTAGGGGAAAAAAACTCTTTCATCAGCTTATATATGTTTTTTCTGATTCTGTCAAGTGAATAATTATAAGCAATAATTTCAACGATAAAATTACTAATCTATATATAAAATTCTTAAGTGTCTTTCACTCTGTCTACCAATTTTAAAGGCATTTCTAGGATAGTTTGATTATCCTAGAACTGAAGTAGAGCGTACAGAATATGTATGTATGTGTTTATGTGTTTGTAGCCCATGAGACTAGAGAAGGCGATTGCGCCGCACGCCAGTTCTCTCGCCTGGAAAATCCCATGGGCGGAGGAGCCTGATAGGCTGCAGTCCATGCGGTCGCTAAGAGTCGGACACGACTGAGCGACTTCACTTTCACTTTTCACTTTCATGCATTGGAGAAGGAAATGGCAACCCACTCCAGTGTTCTTAACTGGAGAATCCCAAGGACGGTGGGCTGCCGTCTATGGGGTTGCACAGAGTCGGACACGATTGAAGTGACTTAGCAGCACCAGCAGCCCATGAGACAAATCTTAAAAGTACACAGCTTCCAGTTTTTAAATTTATTTTTAACTTTTTACTTTGAAATAATTTTAGATGTTCCCTTTGTAATTAATACATATCTTGGGAGAGATACTTTGAGACTGCAAATGTTTAGGTCCTCCTTAAACTTTTGCCCACTATTTTTAGCATCCATTGGTAGATGTTGTCTGTTACAGTTTGGTGTACTAATAGTGTTTTTGTAGTTCCCATATTCCTTCTATATTTATTACCTGGAATTCTTTCTTTCTTTCTTGTATAAATATGGACTTAACAGATATTTCTTGTATTCAATGGGCTATAATCCTGTACCATTATTTATTTTCTTCAAATTGTTCTAGCTTTGACCATTGGGATTTCCAGTAATTGGGAAAGAAATGTGTTTGTAAGTCAGATGGTTTATTTTTTTTTATTTTTATTTTTTATCAGAGATTTCTGCATCTCTCTGACCCTGTGAGTCTGTAGAAAGTTTACAGATATGATACAGCTCTCATAAATACTCATGACACCTCTTCAGCACCAAGTCAAAGGCAATTGATCTGGGTTGGCCTTAATCTGTATGGTGCCAGGTGTATATAGTACTTTTTTTTTTTATTTTAACTTTAGTTTACTTTACATTACTGTATTGGTTTTGCCAAACATTGACATGAATTCACCACGAGTGTACAAACGTTCCCAAACATGAATCCCCTCCCACCTCCCACCCCATGCCATCCCTCTGGGTCCTCTCCTTGCACCAGTCCCAAGCATCCTGCATTCTGCATCTGACATCAACTAGTCAGATGGTTTAAATTATTTACTTTCAACAAAATGGAAGGATTAGTCAGTTTATGAGCTGATTGATCATTAAAAGGAATGTTGATAGAACACTGTGAAATTTGTCTTTTTTGAACTTTAAAACATGTTTATACCGTTTTAAAGGTTACTTTCCATTTATCATTGTTATAAGATATTGACTCTATTCCTTGGGTTTGTACAATACATCCCTGAGCCTTACACCCAGTAGGCTGTTCCTCTCACTCCCAGACCTCTGTATTGCCCCACCCCCTATTCTCCTCTGGTAATCACTAGTTGAACATTGTGAAACTTTTTATATGTAATACAGACAGCCTTCAAACAATTAAGTGACACTGTAATAAGAAACCTTTATTCCAGTATGCCTATCCTATGGCCCAGAAGTTCCAGTCTTCAGTATTTGTTGAAGAGAAATGAGCACATATAGTTACCCATACTTGTAGCAAATGTTCATAACCATTTTGTTCATAACAGCCCCAAACTGGAAACAACCCAAATATCCCTGAATAATAGAATAGATAATGAAATAGTAGTCTTTTCATAAGATGGAATAAAAGACAGTCATTTTTTGTAAAGAAAAAACTGCCTATATACCCAAAAACATTGGTGAATGTCAAATATATTAAGTGAAAGAAGTAACACAAAAGAATATAACTTGAATGTTTTCATTTCTATGGAATTCAAGAACATGTTAAATTCCATTTAGGGTGATAGAAATGAGAACTGTATTGTTTGGGGAAGGGCACAAGGAAAACTTCTGGTGTGCTGTAAATGTCCTCTGTCTTGATCAGGATGGTGGTCACAAGGGTGCACACTTTTATCAAAACTCAGGATTTGTTCACTTTTTTGGTTTATAAATTAATACCTCAATGAAAATAATAGTGTATAAAAAATATCAACTGAGAAAAAAGTGTTTGATGCATATAGGATGCAAAGGGGCTATATGCAAAAAGTCTAAAGAGCTCCTAAAAAAATAAGTGTCCAGTGAAAAAATGGCTAAAAGACAGAAATAGGCCAGTCACCCAAAAGGAGTTGTATGTCATCAAAATGTCTATGAAACAATTCACTAGTAATCAGAGATATGGCAAATAAAACACAAAACTATACAACTCTATTTTTTCTTCTTTTTTAATTTTTATTTTTACTTTATTTTGCTTTACAATACTGTATTGTTTTGCCATACATTGACAGCAATCGGCCATGAATATACATGAGTTCCCCATCCTGAACCCCCCTCCCACCCTATATCATCTCTCTAGATCATTCCCGTGCACCAGCCCCAAGCATCCTGTATCCTGTATCGAACACAGACTGGCAATTCGTTTCTTACATGATAGTATACATGTTTCAGTGCCATTCTCCCAAATCATCCCACCCTCTCCCTCTCCCACAGAGTCCAAAAGTCCATTCTAAACATCTGTGTCTCTTTTGCTGTCTTGCATACAGGGTTATCATTACCATCTTTCTAAATTCCATATATATGTGTTAGTATACTGTATTGGTGTTTTTCTTTCTGGCTTACTTCACTCTGTATAATAGGCTCCAGTTTCATCCACCTCATTAGACTGTTGGTGGGAATGCAAACTAGTACAGCCACTATGGAGAACAGTGTGGAGATTCCTTAAAAAATTGCACATAGAACTGCCTTATGACCCAGCAATCCCACTCCTGGGCATACACACTGAGGAAACCAGAATTGAAAGAGACAGGTGTACCCCAATGTTCATTGCAACACTGTTTATAATAGCCAGGACATGGAAACAACCTAGATGTCCATCAGCAGATGAATGGATAAGAAAGCTGTGGCACATATATACAATGGAGTATTACTCAGCCATTAAAAAGAATACATTTGAATCAGTTCTAATGAGGTAGATGAAACAACTCTATTTTTAACCCCAAACTGGTAACTTTGTTGGGAGGATAGCAGAGGACTGTAAAAAATTCTCCCTTCTCTTTCTCCCAGAGAATTATTACAATGTTATAAATAATCAGTTCAGTTCAGTTGCTCAGTCATGTCCAACTCTTTGCAGACCCATGAATCGCAGCACACCAGGCCTCCCTGTCCATCACCATCTCCCGGAGTTCACTCAGACTCACGTCCATCGAGTCCGTGATGCCATCCAGCCATCTCATCCTCGGTCATCCCCTTCTCCTGCCCCCATCCCTCCCAGCATCAGAGTCTTTTCCAGTGTGTCAACTCTTCACATGAGTTGGCCAAAGTACTGGAGCTTCAGCTTTAGCATCATTCCTTCCAAAGAAATCCCAGGGTTGATCTCCTTCAGAATGGACTGGTTGGATCTCCTCGCAGTCCAAGGGATTCTCAAGAGTCTTCTCCAACACCACAGTTCAAAAGCATCAATTCTTTGGTGCTCAGCCTTCTTCACAGTTCAACTCTCACATCCATACATGACCACAGGAAAAACCATAGCCTTGACTAGACAGCCCTTAGTCAGCAAAGTAATGTCTCTGCTTTTGAATAGACTAGGTTGGTCATAACTTTTCTTCCAAGGGGTAAGCGTCTTTGAATTTCATGGCTGCAGTCACCATCTGCAGTGATTTTGGAGCCCCCCAAAATAAAGTCTGACATTGTTTCTACCGTTTCCCCATCTATTTGCCATGAAGTGATGGGACCAGACGCCATGATCTTCGTTTTCTGAATGTTGAGCTTTAAGCCAATTTTTTCGCTCTCCTCTTTCACTTTCATCAAGAGGCTTTTCAGCTCCTCTTCACTTTCTGCCATAAGGGTGGTGTCATCTGCATATCTGAGGTTATTGATATTTCCCCAGCAATCTTGATTCCAGCTTGTGTTTCTTTCAGTTCAGCGTTTCTCATGATGTACTGTGCATATAAGTTAAATAAGCAGGGTGACAATATACAGCCTTGAAGTACTCCTTTTCCTATTTGGAACCAGTCTGTTGTTCCATGTCCAGTTCTAACTGTTGCTTCCTGGCCTGCATACAGATTTCTCAAGGGTCAGGCCAGGTGGTCTGGTATTCCCATCTCTTTCAGAATTTTCCACAGTTTATTGTGACCCACACAGTCAAAGGCTTTGGCATAGTCAAGAA
>SJYQ01001834.1:123081-137405 GCA_006410935.1 Redunca redunca | reverse complement strand
GAAATATCAGTAACCTCAGATATGCAGATGACACCACCCTTATGGCAGAAAGTGAAGAGGAACTAAAAAGCTTCTTGATGAAAGTGAAAGAGGAGAGTGAAAATGTTGGCTTAAAGCTCAACATTCAGAAAACGAAGACCATGGCATCTGGTCCCATCACTTCATGGCAAATAGATGGGGAAACAGTAGAAACAATGTCAGACTTTATTTTGGGGGGCTCCAAAATCACTGCAGATGGTGACTGCAGCCATGAAATTAAAAGACGCTTACTCCTTGGAAGGGAAGTTATGACCAACCTAGACAGCATATTAAAAAGCAGAGACATTACTTTGCCAAGTAAGGTCCATCTAGTCAAGGCTATGGTTTTTCCAGTGGTCATGTATGGATGTGAGAGTTGAACTGTGAAGAAAGCTGAACACTGAAGAACTGATGCTTTTGAAGTGTGGTGTTGGAGAAGACTCTTGAGAGTCCCTTGGACTGCAAGGAGATCCTACCAGTCCATTCTAAAGGAGATCAGTCCTGGGTGTTCACTGGAAGGGCTGATGCTGAAGCTGAAACTCCAATACTTTGGCCACCTCATGCAAAGAGTTGACTCATTGGAAAAGACTCTGATGCTGGGAGGGATTGGGGGCAGGAGGAGAAGGGGACGACAGAGGATGAGATGGCTGGATGGCATTACTGACTCGATGAACATGAGTATGGGTAAACTTCGGGAGTTGGTGATGGACAGGGAGGCCTCGCGTGCTGCGATTCATGGGATCGCAAAGAGTTAGACACGATTGAGCGACTGAACTGAATTGAACTGAATGTTGCCAGTAAGTGAAAGTCACTCAGTCATGTCTGACTCTTTGCGATCCCATGGACTATACAGTCCATGAAATTCTCTAAGCCAGAATACTGGAGTGGGTAGCCTTTCCCTTCTCCAGGGATCTTCCCAACCCAGGGATCAAACCCAGATCTCCCACGTTGCAGGTGGATTCTTTACCAGCTGAGTTCAGTAGGCATCAAAGTTACCAGGTCATGTTAAAATAGAGATGGCTGAGTTCCAATCGAAGAGATTCTTGTTTAAGAGTCCTTAGGTGATGCCCAGGAATCTGCATTGAAACAAATGTATTGTGGTATAATTTATTTACCATAAAATTCACCTGTTTAATACATTCAGTTTTTAAGAAACGTGTAGAGTTGTATAGCCACTTCACACAATCCTGTTAGAAATGTGCATTTTAATAGGCTCCCTGGGAATTTCTGACACAGCAGAGCCCCAGACTGCACTTTCAGCATGGCAGAGATTAAGAGTAGGTTTTCTGGGACTCCAACAGCTCTGTCACTTTTTGCCCAACATTTTCATGACTCCCACCTCTCTCACACTCTTACCCCTCTCACTCCTGATGGCCCTTCAGGCTGTCCTTTGATATGATGTGAACTGTAATCCTGTCTCCCAGCCCTCCTGTTTATCCTTGCCCTTTTCACACACACTGCTATTTTCTTGTACAGGATCTCGCCTGAAAGACCTATGTTAACTCAGGTAATGGCCTATTCTTTCATTCACATGGTTCTTAGACCTCACTTTAAAAAATCTTAATATTCTTCATTTTTAAAAAATATTTATTTTTGATTTTTTAAATTGGAGGATAATTGCTTTACAATACTGTTGGTTTCTGCCTCATATTGTGTTAGTTTCATCTGTCAATGGAGATCTAGGTTGCTTTCATGTCCTACCTATTGTAAATAGTGCTGCCAGGAACATTTGGGTATGTGTGTCTTTTCAAATTATGGTTTTCTTAGGGTATATACCTAATAGTGGGGTTGCTATCATATAGTAGTTTTATTCCTAGTTGTTTAATGTATCTCCATACTGTTTTCCATACTGGTTGTATCAATTTACAATCCCAGCAACAATGCAAAAGGATTCCCTTTTCTCCACACCCTTTCCAGGATTTAATGTTTAATGTTTGTGGATTTTTTGATGATGGCTATTCTGATTGGTATGAGGTAGTTTTGATTTCCATTTCTCTTGGGGGCAGGAGGAGAAGGGGATGGCAGAGGATGAGATGACTGGATGGCATCACTGACTCGATGGACGTGAGTCTGAGTGAACTCTGGGAGATGGTGATGGACAGGGAGGCCTGGCGTGCTGTGATTCATGGGGTCGCAAAGAGTCGGTCACGAGTGAGAGACTGAACTGAATTGAACTGAATTGAATGAGAGATGTTGAGCATCTTTTCATGTATTTGTTGTCTATCTGTATATCTTCTTTAGAGAAATTTCTGTTTAGGCCTAAAACTATGCAGAAGAAGATTATATGAAGATCCTAGGAACTTCATGTTACAAGGCAGATCCATCAACCAGGTAAAAAGATGTTGCTTGGCTGTAGAAGATGGTGTTTCTCTATGTGAAGTAAATAATGCTGACCCAAAGAATGCAATGACCAGAATCATTTCTGAGGAAGAGGCTGCCATGAGTCTCAGTCAGTCCCCCACTATCCTCAAGGATGAGAAAGCAGTAGGATCAGTAATTAGCATTTTGTGATTTCATATGTAAAATGCCACTTGTCAAGGCAGAAACAATAGCAAGCACATCAAGTTGTCTGGAGCCTAAATAGGGAATGAAACCCAAACATCACTGCTTCTGGCATTGAAATAAATCTTAGAGATGAACATCACTAGTAGGTATATCACACTCTGGGTCTATATGCAGAACTCAAAGTTCCACATGACTATAAAATGCAACCTAATAAACTACTGAAAATTATCTAGAGTTTCCCATTCAAGAAATATTTATTGAGCAAATATAGTGCCCCAGGCACATTAGTTTCTGGGTCACTGGTACACATAATTAAATTCACCAGTGAAGATGGCAAAAATATAATACAAATATTCTGACCTTGGTCTTGAAGCTCTGATTCAGTAAGTTTGAGGTGATACTATAGGCATTGCTGAGGAGAGACTGTGTTGAAAATCAGGACTGTAGAGAAGGGGCTCGGAAACTTCTCTTTTCTCATTGTCAGAATCACAATGCAGAAATGCTGGTTGCTCTTCAGTTAATACTAAACTTAACCTTGCTTAATAATGTAGGATGTTAGTTTTTACTCCCTTTTCTTCAAGTCCCCTGTTATGGCATGACCACCAATCTTACTCCCTGGAATAGGTGTTGGATGATTGGAATTCAGTATTCTGATAAATATGAGGTCCCAGAGGCCCCTGTATGTTATGTTGTTTTGGCTAATCTCAATACAAAACTGAGGGTACCTGTGTTTTTCAAAAAGGTGATATGGATGACTTGTAGAGTAGGCAGAATTTTGAGGCAGCTCCTGGTATGGGCAGAATTGTGTCCCCTCCTGCCTCAAATTCATATGTTGAAGATCCAATGTCTAGTACCTTACTATGCTACAGTATTTGAGGGAAAGTTCTTTATAGTGGTGATTAAGTTAAAATCAGCACATTAGGGTGGGACCCCTAATCCAACATGACTAGTGCCCTTGTAAAAAGAGAAAAAGGCACCAACGGTGCACACAGATTAAAGTCTATATGAAGAGCAACCAAGAGGTCAGCCATCTGCAAGCCAGGAGAGAGGTCTCAGAGGAAACCAAACCTACTGACACCTTGATCTTGGACTTAACGGCCTCCAGAACTGTGACAAAATAAATTTATGTTATTTAAGACATCCACTTTATGGTATTTCATTATGGCAGCCCTAGCAAACTAATTGGCACCCCACTCCGGTACTCTTGCCTGGAAAATCCCATGGACGGAGGAGCCTGGTAGGCTGCAGTCCATGGGGTCACTGAGAGTTGGACACGACTCAGTGACTTCACTTTCACTTTTCACTTTCATGCATTGGAGAAGGAAATGGCAACCCACTCCAGTGTTCTTGCCTGGAGAATCCCAGGGACGGTGGAGCCTGGTGGGCTGCTGTCTATGGGGTTGCACAGAGTCGGACACGACTGAAGCAACTTAGCAGCAATGGCAGCAGCAAACTAATATAGCTCTCAAAATTTCTATCCTTTGTATAAACCACCTCCCAGTTATGTAATCAAACACAAACCTAGGTACTGCTGTGACTTTACTGATGCAAATAAAATCTGAAGTCAGGACTATGCATGATCCTTCAGCCAGGATGGGAAGGGAGATGCTGTGAACTCCTGGCTAAGAGTGAGGGTTATTTTGCAAAACTCCCTTGGTCTCATGCTGGTGAAGTATTGTGGACAGTCAGTGAGAACTCAAAGCTAAATTCATCGCTCAGCTGTCACTGCCACTGATTTTGCTCTCATCACATCTCATCTAGAATGCCTTGGCTGCCTTCTAACTGGTGTCTGCTCTGGTCTCTTCCACCCTCAACACTGCCTTCTGAGGGATGTTTCTGGAATACAGTGCAGTGTGGATGGAGAAGTCTTGAGGCTACTGTAAGAATAAGGCTGAAAGCCAGGGGTAGGAGGCTTAAATACCAAACTTGAGAACACTGGAAATCTGCTGACTCCTGGGAACATTAATTGACAAGAGCTCATCCTAAAGCCTCCACACCTACACTGAAACAAAGCTCCACCCAAGGGCCAACAAGTTTCAGAGCAAGACATACTAAGCTAATTCTCCAACGACGAAGGAACATAACACTGAGCATTAAAATACAGGCGGTAAAAAGTCACACCAAACCCATAGGTAACTCAAAACTCACTCCTGGACACTTCATTGCACCCCAGAGGGAAGAGATCCAGCTCCACCTACCAGAGCACTGACACAAGCATCCCTAAACAGGAAACCTTGACAAACCACTCATCCAACCCCACCCACAGGGAGGAACCTCCACAATAAAGAGGAACCACAAACTTCCAGCATACAGAAAAGCTATCCCAAACAGCAATCTAAACAAGATGAAAGGGCAGAGACACATTCAGCAGGAAAAGGAACATGATAAATGCCCACCAAACCAAACAAAAGAGGAGGAGATAGGGAGACTACCTGAAAAAGAATTCAGACTAACGATTGTAAAAATGATCCAAAATCTTGAAAACAAGATGGAGTTACAGATAAATAGTCTGGAAACAAGGATTGAGAAGATGCAAGAAATGTTCAACAAGGACCTAGAAGAAATAAAAAAGAGTCAATCAATAATGAATAATGCAATAACTGAGATAAAAAACACTCTGGAGGGAACCAACAGTAGAATAACTGAGGCAAAAGATAGGATAAGTGAGATGGGAGATAGAATGGTGGGAATAAATGAAGCAGAGAGGAAAAAAGAAAAAAGAATTAAAAGAAATGAGGACTTCCTCAGAGACCTCTGGGACAATGTCAAATGCCCCCACATTCAAAGCATAGGAGTCCGAGAAAAGAAGACAAAAAGAAAGGCCATGAGAAAATACTTGAAGAGATAATAGTTGAAAAGTTCCCTAAAATGGAGAAGGAAATAGCACCCAAGTCCAAGAAACCCATAGGGTCCCAAAAAGGATAAACCCAAGGCAAAACACCCCCAAGACACATATTAATCAAATTAACAAAGATCAAACACAAAGAACAAATATTAAAAGAAGCAAGGGAAAAACAACAAATAACACACAAGGGGATTCCCATAAGGATAACAGCTGATCTTTCAATAAAAACTCTTCAGGCCAAGAGGGAATGACAGGATATACTTAAAGTGATGAAAGAGAAAAACCTCCAACCCAGATTACTGTACCCAGCAAAGATCTCATTCAAATATGAAGGAGAAATCAAAAGCTTTACAGACAAGCAAAAGCTGAGAGAATTCAGCACCACCAAACCAGCTATTCAACAAATGCTAAAGGATCTTCTCTAGACAAGCTTGAAACCAAAACAACAAAGTAAATGCAATGAGAATGATCAGTTCAGTTGATTTCAGTCACTCAGTCATGTCCGACTCTTTGCAACCCCATGAATCGCAGCATGCCAGGCCTCCCTGTCCATCACCAACTCCCAGAGTTTACCCAAACTCATGTCCATCGAGTCGGTGATGCCAGCCAGCCATCTCATCCTCTGTCATCCCCTTCTCCTCCTGCCCTCAGTCCCTCCCAGCATCAGAGTCTTTTCCAATGAGTCAACACTTTGCATGAGGTAGCCAAAGTATTGGAGTTTCAGCTTCAGTTTCAATCCTTCTAATGAACACCCAGGACTGATCTCCTTTAGGATGGACTGGTTGGATCTTCTTGCAATCCAAGGGACTCCCAAGAGTCTTCTCCAATACCACAGTTCAAAAGCCTCACTTATCAATAATTACCTTAAATGTAAATGGGTTGAATGCCCCAACCAAAAGGCAAAGACTGGCTGAATGGATACAAAAACAAGACCTCTATGTATGCTGTCTACAAGAGACCCACCTCAAAACAGGGGACACCTACAGACTGAAAGTAAAGGGCTAGAAAAAGATATTTCATGCAAATGGAGACCAAAAGAAAGCAGGAGTAGCAATACTCATATCAGATGAAAATAGACTTTGAAATAAAGGCTGTGAAAAGAGACAAAAAAGGACACTACATAGTGATCAATCACAGAAGAAGATATAACAATTATAAATATATATACACCCAACATAGGAGCACCACAATATGTAAGGCAAATGCTAACAAGTATGAAAGGGGAAATTAACAATAACATAATAACAGTGGGAGGCTTTAATATCCCACCCACATCTATGGATAGTTCAGCTAAACAGAAAACTAGCAAGGAAACACAAACTTTAAATGATACAAAGGACCAGTTAGACTTAATTGCTTTCTATAGGACACTTCACCCCAAAACAGTGAATTTCACCTTTTTCTCAAGTGTACACGGAACCTTCTCCAGGATAGATCATGTCCTGGGCCATAAATCTAGCCTTGGTAAATTAAAAAAAAAAAAATTGAAATCATTCCAAGCATCGTTTCTGATCATGATGTAGTAAGATTAGATGTCAACACAGGGAAAAAAAAAAAGATTATAAATACAAGCATATGGAGGACAACCAACACGCTTCTGAAAAACCAACAAGTCACAGAAGAAAACAAAAATGAAATCAAAATATGCATAGAAAAGAATGAAAATGAAANTTCTATGGAAATACAAAAAAACCTCGAATAGCCAAAGCAATCTTGAGAAAGAAGAATGGAACTGGACGAATCAGCCTGCCTGACTTCGGGCTATACTACAAAGCTACAGTCCTCAAGACAGTATGGTATTGGCATAAAGACAGAAATATAGATCAATGGAAAAAGACAGAAAGCCCAGAGGTAAATGCAAGCACCTATGGGCACCTTATCTTTGACAAAGGAGGCAAGAATGTACAATGGAGAAAAGACAATCTCTTTAACAAGTGATGCTGGGAAAACTGGTTAACCTCTTCTAAAAGAATGAAACTGAAACACTTTCTAACACTGTAGGAAAAAACTCAAAATGGATAAAGATCTAAATGTAAGACCAGAAACTATAAAACTCCTAGAGGAAAACAGGCAAAACACTCTGACATAAATCACAGCAGGATCCTCTATGACCCACCTTCCAGTGTAATGGAAATAAAAGCAAAAATAAACAAATGGGATCTAATTAAAATTAAAAGCTTTTGCATAATGAAGAAAACTATAAGCAAGGTGAAAAGACAGCCTTCAGAATGGGAGAAAATAATAGCAAACGAGGCAACTGACAAAGAATTGATCTCAAAAATATACAAGCAACTCATGCAGCTCACTTCCAGAAAAATAAATGACCCAATTGAAAAATAGTCCAAAGCACTAAACAGACATTTCTCCAAAGAAGGCATACAGATGGCTAACAAGCACATGGAAAGATGCTCAACATCAATCATTATCAGAGAAACGCAAATCAAAACCACAATGAGGTACCATCTCACACCATTCAGAATGGCTGCTATAAAAAAGTAAATGATAAATGCTGGAGAGGGTGCAGAGAGAAGGGAACTAACCCTCTTTCACTGTGAGTGGGAATGCAAACTAGAACAGCCACTATAGAGAACAGAGTGGAGATTCCTTTAAAAACTGGAAATAGAACTGCCATAGGACCCAGCAATCCCACTGCTGGGCATACACACTGAAGAAACCAGAATTGAAAGAGAAACATGTACCCCAATGTTCATTGCAGCTCTGTTTACAAGAGCCAGGATGTGGACACAACATAGATGTCCACTGGCAGACGAATGGATAAGAAAGCTGTGGTACATACACACAATGGAATATTACTCAGCTATTAAAAATAACATATTTGAATCAGTTCTAATGAGATGGATGAAACTGGAGCCTATTATGCAGTATGAAGTAAGTCAGAAAGAAAAACAACAATATAATATATTAACACACATATATGGAATTTAGAAAGATGTAACAATGGCCTTATATGCGAGACAGCAAAAGAGACCCAGATATAGCAGTCTTTGGACTCTGTGGGAGAAGGCAAGGGTGGGATGATTTGAGAGAATAGCATTGAATCATGTATATTATCATATGTGAAATAGATCGCCAGGCCAGGTTCGATACATGAGACAGGGTGCTCAGGGCCGGTGTACTGGAATGACCCTGAGGGATGTGATGGAGGGAGGTGGGAAGGGGGTTCAGGATGGGGGACACATGTAGACCCATGGCTGATTCATGTCAATGTATGGCAAAAACCACTACAATATTGTAAGGTAATTAGCCTCCAATTAAAATAAATAAATTAATTTTTAAAAATCTCAAGTCAGTTTTCTTTGAGTGGTTATTTTCAGTGAGCCTGACCTAATCAGGTGACCCCTTAAAAGGCTCTTCCTAGCAAAAGTGATTTCAAGTGTAAGAGGAATTCAACTTAACAGAGATTTTCTGATGCTGGAATAGGTTATGTAGTCAGAAATGTGGGTGGCCTATAGTAGTTAAGAGCAGCCTCCAGATGACAGCAAGGAAATGGAGACCGCAGTCCTGCAACCATAAGGAACCAAATTCTGATACGATCACACAAACTTGGACTAGGAATCTGAGCTCCAGATGAGAAAGCAGCCTAGCTAACACCTTGATTTTAGTCTTGGTAGACCTTGAGCAGAGAACCCAATCACATTGTGCCTGGACTTCTGACCTAAAGAAATGTGAGCTAGTAAATGGATATTACTTTAAGCCACTACTAAGTATGTAGTAATTTGTTATGTAGAAAATGAATTAACATTTTTATGGACAAATTCTCTTTAGCGTTTCTAAAACTCAAGTATTCATTGGAATCTACCTGGAAGGTGATATTCTTGGGCTCCACCCCAGAGAGTCTGATACAGTATGTCTGGGATGGGTCCTAGGTATCGTTCTATTTAATAAACTATTCAGGTGATATTGATACTGTTGAGTTGTGAATCATGATGTGAGAAACAGACTGATCCTTTGGTGTCCACATACTACTGAGATGCCTCATGAACTCCTTAGAAGTAGGAGAGATTTGGGTGGGGTGAGGGTCAATAGAATACTAGAGCAGAGTTACTAGGTTCATACTCTTAAGTTCAATCAGAAAATTCCTTTCCCGTACTTTACTTTTTATATGTTAGTGTTTACTTTCTTCCCCAGACCTCTTTCATTTATTTGATATATTAGGCTTTCATGCAAGATTTCTTTTTGAAAAAAGAGTTTAAGTATTTAGAAAAGAATTGAGAAAAACTTTTAAGTTAATTATTTCATTTATTTGCTAAGAGCTATCTTTGTGTGAGGCACTGTGTTGGGTATAAAGCAGGAGACACACAGATACAGACAATGCCTCTTATTTTTCTTGCTCACCATTGTATCCCCAGTACCTAGCACAGAATTTGGCTCATTAAATATTTGTTGGACAAATAAGTGAACAAATAAATGAATAACACTAATTATACTGAACTATAATTATCTATTTATCTGCTTGATTTCCCCATTAGACGGTGAGCACATCAACAGTAGAAGCCATGTTTTATTCATCACTGCATCAATGGAATCTCTTACATAACCTGATGCATTGTAGGCAGTTAATGTTTGTTGAATGAATGAATACATAGCAGGTCTAAAATCTTGACCATGACAACAAAACATAGTATATCTTGAAATAGAGCTGACAGTTACTGGTTTTTGATGTCATACATACTGTACAAAACCATGAGGCCACCTCTAAGAAGAATAAGACATTTTGAGTATTTGGGGACTGGCCAGAGTGGTAAGCTACAGCAACTACCTTTGGACTGTGATTTTATCTTTGCCTGTCTTGCCTCTTTGGCAAGTTTGGTTGTCAGGGCTGCAGAAGAATTTTCTAGGCTGCTGTTTCCTACTTGGCAAGCAGTCAGATGAAGTGGAATTGTAGCTGGCATCTGAAAGGGACACTGAAAAGGCTCTGTGCCTTTTCTCCAGATTCAAATATCACTGAAAAGGTGAAGTCTCAAATCACCATTTCTCCACTCACAATGAGTAGCTTAGATAATCAGGTACCTTTCACCTGCTACCTGGTTTTACCTTGCTCTCATTGGAGACCAGGATTTGATTGAATTGTCACTTGCTGCAGAGGTAGGTGGGCAAACAAGGGACAATGGGCAACAGGAGCAGAGTGGGGGTCCAGAGGCAGTGCTAAGGAGGGCTTCGTATAAAAGGTAGCAGTTCTGAATCCAAGCTTCTGTTATTTCACGTTTTACCAAGAGTCTACATGGACACAGTCAGTACACCAGCATGCCAATTTTCTCATCCAGGCTTTGACCGCCCTGATTGAAGCTATAAAGATATAAGGCATAGCTCTACTACCTCTACACTTTCTCATCATTTTAACCTACAGAAGATTTTCCCACTCTTTGGGGGTTTGTATGAACCTTGTTCATACAGGGTTTGGGGTTTGTATGAATCTAGCTCAGGAATCAAAGGGCTAAGCATTGAACTGTATGTAGCTGACCCTGCTAACTTTATGTTGATTATTTGTCACATTAGAATTGAACACTTGTCTTATGTATAATGGAGAAACCAGACAAGTGCAATTGGGGAAAACACAAGATTAGAAAACAGGAATCTGAGCTCAGCCATTTATGAGCCTCAGGAAAAATAACCCCTTTGGCCTCAGTTTCTCATCTGTTAAAAGGACATAGACACCCATTTTACCCACCTTATAAAATTGCTTTAAATATTAATAGAGATAATGAATGACAAAGTCTACTGCCTCTTGAGAAACCTGTATGCAGGTCAGGAAGCAACAGTTAGAACTGGACATGGGACAACAGACTAGTTACAAATAGGAAGAAGTATGTCAAGGCTGTATATTGTCACCCTGCTTATTTAACTTATATGCAGAGTNGGCTGGAGGAAGCACAAGCTGGAATCACGATTGCCAGGAGAAATATCAATCACCTCAGATATGCAGATGATACCACCCTTATGTCAGAAAGTGAAGAGGAACTAAAGAGCCTCTTGATGAAAGTGAAAGAGGAGAGTAAAAAAGTTGGCTTAGAGCTCAACATTCAGGAAACGAAGATCATGGCATCCAGTCCCATCACTTCATGGCAAATAGATGGGGAAACAATGGAAACAGTGAGAAACTTTATTTTGGGGGGTTCAAAATCACTGCAGATGGTGATTACAACCATGAAGTTAAAAGATGCTTACTCTTTGGAAGGAAAGTTATGACCAAGCTAGATAGCATATTAAAAAGCAGAGACACTGCTTTGCCAACAAAGGTCCATCTAGTCAAGGCTATGGTTTTTCCAGTGGTTGTGTATGGATGTGAGAGCTGGACTGTGAAGGAAGCTGAGCACTGAAGAATTGATACTTTTGAACTGTGGTGTTGGAGAAGACTCTTGAGAGTCCCTTGGACTGCAAGAAGATCCAACCAGTCCATCCTAAAGGAGATCAGTCCTGGGTGTTCATTGGAAGGGCTGATGCTGAAGCTGAAACTCCAGTACTTTGGCCACCTGATGTGAACAGCTGACTCTTTGGAAAAGACCCTGATGCTGGGAAAGATTGAGGGCAGGAGGAGAAGGGGACGACAGAGGATGAGATGGTTGGATGGCATCACCAACTCGATGGACATGGGTTTGGGTGGACTCCGGGAGTTGGTGATAGTCAGGGAGGCCTGGTGTGCTGTGGTTCATGGGGTCGCAAAGAGTCAGACATGACTGAGTGACTGAACTGAACTGAAAATTATAGTGAGCTATAAAAATACAAGTTATTTCTCTTTATAGAGATGAACTTGATAGAATGACCATATAATTTACTCTCTAAATCAAATAAATTTGAAAGTGAAATAATGAACTGTTATTAGTCTACAACAGGCATAAAATGGGACTCTCTTAGACATGTCTCCAGAATATGGTCACCCTTACATTGACTTTTATTTCATTTTGTCCATCCTTCCCACCTCTTCACTTGGCTCTTGTCCCACCCCTTCATTCTAAAGTGCTCTGTTTTATCTTCTAGTACAGACATCCTATTCAAGGAGAGCAAGAAATTGTATATTCATGATTGTGTGTGTGTTCTCTGAAATAACTGACCTAGAAAAATGTTGAGCCATGAATAAACACATTGCTATTACAACCTAAAGATTCCCATATAAATAACTTCAATGCTTAGCTTTAGCTGATGATTACTCAAATGATTTCCAATTTTTCCATGGGCTTTTTTTTTGTTTCCTCCTCTCTAGTACTGTAGACTTTTTTTTTTTTTTGCCTCTGACACATTGCTAAGTATAGTATAGTATAGACTCGGACTGGTCTGGACAGCCTCCCCAGCTGAGCAACCAGAGACAGTGGCCTGGAGCACATCTTGGGTTGGGTACTCAGTGAAGAAGCTAAGAAGAACCTTGGTTCCTGGAACAGAATAAGTAGGTGGACAGCTTTGCTCAGGCTCTTGGCTTATGGGGTGGCCTTGTCCTTTCCTGTTGGGGTTTACTTTAAAATTTTCATCAAGGACAAAAAAAAGTTCACCTCCCTTTGGGGATTAGAAAAAGCTATGCTCAAACAGAAATGGGTGAGAAATTATAAAGTCAAAAGCCAAATGGCTGGCCAAGTTTCTCCACTCTCCTTTTTTCATCATAATGAGCAACTTATCCAGAAGGCAATTCATTGGTTAAATTGAACTAGAATTTACAACATAATTAATCTGATACATATTTAATGGTGAATGGTTATTATGCTGCTGACTTCATTCACAAAAATGAACACAACTGGATTTTCTTTAGACAGTAATATCTGTTTCTAACCTATTTCTGAGGTCAGCTAGAGACATTTGTCTCTTATTCTGCTTTTTTTTAAAAAAAACCTCAAGACTCTTAATTTGATCCCATATTATGGCAGCGCAGACTAGCATAACAACAACTTGAAAGTGAAAGTGTTAGTCACTCAGTCGTGTCTGACTCTTTGTGACTTCATGGACTGTAGCCTCCCAGGCTCCTCTCTCCATGGAATTCTCCAGGCAAGAATACTGAAGCGGGTTGCCATTTCCTTCTCCAGGGGATCTTCCCAACCCAGGGATTGAACCTGAGTCTCCCACATTGTAGGCAGACTCTTTACTGACTGAGCCACCAGGGAAGATATTGTGGCATATTATGGCAGATATTATAGCATATTGTGGCAGTCTAGACTAGTAAAACAACCACTTACCTGGTCTCTCTGCCTGAACTGTCCCTATCTCCATGGTACTTAAATTATAATGCTCTTTTACTCAAAGACTGTGAATGGCTTCCCTGTGTCTTCTAAAATCTGACCCCACCTGATATTTTCTGCCTAATCTCTTTTTATATTTGCATTCAATGTTGTGTTGGTTTCTGCTATACAACAATGTGAATTAGCCATAAGTATACATATATTCCTCTCCCTCTTGAGCCTCCCTAAATACCCTTTCCCACCCCTCTAGGTCAACACAGAGCATCGAGCTGAGCTCCCTATGTTATACAGCAGCTTCCCACTAGCTAGCTGTTTTATGCTTGGTAGTGCACATGTGTCAGCGTTACTTTCTCAATTCGCCCCACCCTCTCTTTCCCACGCTGTGTCCACAAGCCCATTCTCTATACCTCCTGCCTGATCTCTTACTATTTCCCTGCTGACACCCTTTCCTCTAGGCACATAGACAGATTATTATTTTATGAGCATATTTTTATTTTTCCAAATTTTGCACAGTATATCTGTGCCTCCACCTAGAATCCCAAAGTGCAGATCAAAAAGCCTTCCTATAAAGTGGAAAAAATTCTGGGCCTGCAGATAGTAGGTTTGGATATTGGTTGTAGTTCTGCCAAGTAAGCCAATTCACTTCTCTGAGACTCACCTTTCTAGGTATCTAAGTTTCTTTCCAATTTGAAAAGTTAAAAAAAATCATTGAGTAACAAATATAATCATACCTGTTTTCAAGGTCTAGTTCAAGCTTATGACTTATAATAGGCTCT
>SJYQ01001834.1:81557-112729 GCA_006410935.1 Redunca redunca | reverse complement strand
ACTAGTGCTCTGAGAAAAGCAGATTCCATCATAAAATAAATTTGGTATGGCTGCATATTTTAAATCTTATCTTGCATATTCACTTTGTATATAATCTTACTAAAGGCTCAGAGAAGCTCTATAGTTATGAAACCCATTTATCTTTGTTAAACCCATCATACCCTTATATAAGCATGACATATTTTCTCGGAGGAACACCTTATGATATATTGCAGATCACCATTTGAAAAATGTTTTAAAAGACTGAGAGACATCAATGAAGAAACTTCTGGAAGTCATCCAATGCAATACCAAAGCTGCATTTAGGGCTTATTTGTACTTTATACTTGTAACCATTTCTGCCATTCTGTAGGTCAGTAATTGAAAACAAACCTTTCATTATTGAAAGCGTCAGTACAGCTGTACAGGAACGAACATTGACATTTTTGTAACACTTTTCAAGTTATTTCTGAAGAAGCATGAAATTGCATTTTTTTAAAAGGTAGTGGACTGGGAGTCCAAAGACCTGGTTTCTCTACCAACTCTGCCACTAACTAGTTTTGTGCCTTTATACCAGCTGGTTCATTTCCCTGGGTATATCTTTCTTCATCCATACAGTAGGAATAACAATGCCTGTCTTAATCACCTCAGAGGGTTGTTATGAGGATCAAATAACCAAATACATGGGATAATTATTTCCAAATATTGTGGCAGAACATACATGACAGTGGGGCAAGGCAACTAAGATGAGAGGTAGAATCAAGAGAACACTAGCATTGTATCAAGGTCTGTGATGATGTGCATAGAGCACAAAGCCATCATTACTCCAGAAAGACTGGAAGTCAGAAACAAGGGTTAAGAAATGCATCATTTCAGGCTTGAGTTTTGAAAATACCTTTCACTACACCCCTATTTTTTTAATTGGAGTATAATTGCTTTATAATTATATATTTTTGCTGTACAACAATGTGAATGAATATGTATACATATATCCCCTCCCTCTTGAGCCTCCTTCCCACTCCTGCATCTCATCTCTCTGGGTCATCAGAGCAACAGGCTGAGCTCCCTGTGCTGTATAGCAGCATCCCACTAGCTGTTTTCTACATGGTAGTGTGTGTATGTCAATGCTACTCTATCAATCCATCTTACCTACCCTCCCCCTATTTCGATAGCTCAGAACTGAGGATAGCTGGAGCACTGGTAATGGAAGCACATGGGTGATGTCTTAGCTCTGACTTTCATCCTGCCTCATGTCACCCCACAACCTCTGTCCCAGAAAACAATGAAGTAGTTTCAGTGGCTATTTGTAGGTGACTTTTCCTTCCTCTCACCATCCTGCTCAGGTTAATAGTCCCCCTTACACCTTGCAGTTGATTTAGGCCTCTGATAAAGATAAATGCCTGGGCTGACTAAACCACGAGAGTGACCCAGGGTGTCAACTCTTTGGGCTTCTGAACTCTGGCTCTTAGTTGAAACTTCCTTTTCTGAGTCCTTGATTCTGCTTCCATTATGTGTCACTGGTAACAGTAGGACAGGGGGACTTTTCTAGGATATTATTTCTCAAATAGTTCCTTCTCCTGTTCCCTTGTAATAATCAGTACAGTGACTTAATGTTTGTTGTTGTTGATCAGTCACCCAGTCGTGTCCAACTCTGTGACTCCATGAACTGCAGCACAGCAGGCTTCCCTGTCCTTCACCATCTCCCAAAGTTTGCTCAAATTCATGTCCACTGAGTCAGTGATGCCATCCAACCATCTTATCATCTGTTGCCCCCTTTCTCCTCCAGCCATCAATCTTTCCCAGCACCAGGGTTTTTTCCAATGAGTTAGCTTTTTCATCAAGTGGCCGAAGTATTAGAGCTTCAGGTTCAGTACCAGTCTTTCCAATGAGTATTCAGGACTGATTTCCTTTAGGATTGACTGGTTTGATCTCCTTGAAGTGCAAGGGGCTCTCAAGACTCTTCTTCAGCACCACAGTTCAAAAGTATCAGTTCTTTGGTGCTCAGCCTTCTTTATGGTCCAACTCTCACATCCATACATGACTATTGGAAAAACCATAGCTTTGACTAGACAGACCTTTGTCAGCAAAGTAATAATGTCTCTGCATTTTAATATGCTGTCTAGGTTGATCATAGCTTTTCTTCCAAGGAGCAAACATCTTTCAATTTCATGGCTTCAATCACCATGTACATTGATTTTGGAGCCCAGGAAAATAAAATCTGCCACTGTTTCCATTTTGTCTCCATCTATCTAATGTTTGCTGCCACTTATATTCTCAAAATGTTATAGAGCCCACTTCATCTTTCACCTTTTGATGCATGAGCTCAAAAGCTGCTTTCCCTGTTGTATTAGCTATTCATTGCTGCATAACAAATGTCCCCCAAATGTTAGCAGCTTACAATGTTACACATTTATTACTCCAAGCTATCTGTGGGTCAGGAATCTATGGATAACTTAGCTTGGTTCTCTGGCTCAGAGTATCTTACAAGTCAGCAAACAAGGTAACTTGTCCCCAAGGTCAAAGTCATCTCCAGGTTCCACTGGGACAGGATGTATTTCCAGGCTTACCTAGGGGTTGTTGACAGGATTCAGATATTTAAGGACTATTGGACTAAAGGCCTCAGTTCCTCACTAGCTGTTGACCAGAGGATGCTCTCTCCTCCTTGCCACATGGGCTTCTCCATAGACCAGCTCACAATATGGAAGCTGGCTTCATCAAAGTGAGCAAGTGAAAGAGAGCAAGAGATATGGAGTGTGTAAACACAATAGAAGTCACAGTGTTTTATGACCTAATCTCAGAAGTGACATTTCTTTTTTAGCTTGTTTTCTGTTGCTTAGAAGCAGATGACTAGATCCAGTCCACAAACTAAAGGAATGGAATATACAAGGGAAGGAGATTCCACAAGAGTATGAATACCAGAAAGTAGCTATCATTGGAGAGGGTGGGGGAATCTTACAAGGGTACCTACCACAACTGTACTGTATTGGGTATGTATAAAATTCTGGGCTTTGGGCTCTCTTCCTGGAACATCCCAACTCAGTATAGTTCTACTCATTGTCTCTTAAGACTTCTGTTTCTTCTTGACCAGCAATTTCCTTTTTAGGTCAATAATACAACAGCTCAATTCATCCCATCCCCAGATGTCTTAGGTTCTTAAATATGGCAGGATTTCTGATCCTTCTCTTCACAACTTTTATTTTCTGGGCTCCAATTCCCTTGCAGCATTTTTCTATCCCCACTTTTGATCAATTGCTCTCTTAGAATGACCTACTCTCTTTACTTTCCACCTTTTAGTGCTTCATCCCTCTGTGGCCTCTGACTGTTCTTTAAAATAAGCCAGATTTCTCTTATTATTGTTTAGCAACCAAAGAACATTGAATCTGAAGTTCCTTCATAACTTTTAATCCTTTTCTCTTGAATAAAGAGAAAACACAACCATTAGTCATCTCACTGAGGAGCTTTATGTCATTTATTCCAATTTTCTGCAATAGAGGTAGGTACACTTTCTATTCTTTAATCATAACAGACTTGCTGTTCCACCAGGCAGTGAAACACAATCTCCAAAGGGAAACATGCCCATTTGGCATGAGATGGACCTAGCTTTGTATTTGATGAAGCCAAATGAAATCTGTTTCTACAGGAGAGGGACTGTCTCCAGTTTTCTGCAGGATTTGTTTTCTATTCACCATAAAGCAGGCAATCAATGAATATTTATTAAGTGTCTATCATGGGCCCAGCATTATTCTAAGTACTGAGAGGATCCAGAAGGGAAACATAAGACTTGGTGATTGCTATAAGCAAGGTGATACCTGTGGTTACCCCAAAGTAGGTCTCATTTGGATTGAGACCAGACACATGACATGAATTTCAACAATTTTGTGGAGATATGTGGAACTGGACCTTAAAATACGGACAGAATTTCATAGACAGTGGGAAGTAAGAGGGGAAAATAGCATGAAAGCATATGCAGAACCAAGAAAAGGGTGAGATGATATCTTCCTTTTCATTGTGTTTATCTTCATGAATGTCTTCCCATTAAAAAAAAATCTCATTGGTAGGCCACAGGAGTGGTTTGAGTTTTCTTGTGATTCTTACTGTTTGGAGCAAGACAACTTTCAACTCATATGCTGGGGAAGGCTGTAGTTTGCCCATTTTAATACTTTTTTATTTCCATTTGTTCTACTGTACAACTGCTTTTGTCTGGTTTCAGCTCAACTGCTGATGGTGACCCCATGGACTGTAGCCCAACAGGCTCCTCTGTCCATGGAATTCTCCAGACAAGAAAGCTGGAGTGAGTAGCCATTACCTTCTCTAGGTGATCGTCCCAGATCAGGAACTGAACCTGGGTCTTGTGCATTGCTGGTAGATTCTTTGCGATCTGAGCCCCCAGGGAAACCCTCAACTGCTGATACTTGGTCCCAGTTTGAAAGTTCTCCTGCATCCCTCTTCTGTTGCTCATCTTTCTATATTCTACTATAAACCAGGCTTTGTGCTATGTGCTACAAATAAATAACAGAAATGAATAAGACATGGCCTCTAGCCTCCGGGAGCTTTTAGTCCAGTGGAATATGGGAACAGCTAAGATGACAACAATGGCTCTCAGTGAAGACAAATTGGCCAGTGCTATTGGAAATGCTTTGGCATAGTCAATAAAGCAGATATAGATATTTCTCTGGAACTCTCTTGCTTTTTCCATGATCCAGTGGATGTTGGCAATTTGATCTCTGGTTCCTCTGCCTTTACTGAAACCAGCTTGAACATCTGGAAGTTCATGGTTCATGTATTGCTCAAGCCTGGCTTGGAGAATTTTAAGCATTACTTTACTAGCGTGTGAGATGAGTGCAATTGTGCGGTAGTTTGAGCATTTTTTGGCATTGCCTTTCTTTGGGATTGGAATGAAAAGTGACCTTTTCCAGTCCTGTGGCCACTGCTGAGTTTTCCAGATTTGCTGGCATATGGAGTGCAGCACTTTCACAGCATCATCATTCAGGATTTGAAATAGCTCCACTGGAATTCCATTGCCTCCACTAGCTTTGTTCGTAGTGATGCTTTCTAAGGCCCACTTGACTTCACATTCTAGGAAGTCTGGCTCTAGGTGAGTGACCATATCATCATGATTATCTTGGTTGTGAAGATGTTTTTTGTATAGTTCTTCTGTGTATTCTTGCCACCTCTTCTTAATATCTTCTACTTCTGTTAGGTCCATACCATTTTTATCCTTTATTGAGCCCATCTTTGCATGAAATATTCCCTTGGTATCTCTAATTTTCTTGAAGAGACCTCTAGTCTTTCCCATTCTGTTGTTTTTCTCTTTTTCTTTGCATTGATCACTGAAGTAGGCTTTCTTATCTCTTCTTGCTATTCTTTGGAACTCTGCATTCAGATGCTTATATCTTTCCTTTTTTCCTTTGCTTTTCACTTCTCTTCTTTTCACAGCTATTTGTCAGGCCTCCCCAGACAGCCATTTTACTTTCTTTGCATTTCTTGGGGATGGTCTTGATCCCTGTCTCCTGTACAATGTCATGAACCTCCGTCCATAGTTCATCAGGCACTCTATCAGATCTAGTCCCTTAAATCTATTTCTCACTTCCACTGTATAATCATAAAGGATTTGATTTAGGTCATACCTGAATGTCATACCCACATTACCTGAAAGTGGGTTTTCCCCACTTTCTTCAATTTAAGTCTGAATTTGGAAATAAGGAGTTCATGATCTGAGCCATAGTCAGCTCCTGGTCTTGTTTTTGCTGACGGTATAGAGCTTCTCCATCTTTGGCTGCAAAAATCAGTCTGATTTTGGTGTTGACCATCTGGTGATGTCCATGTTTAGAGTTTTCTCTTGTGTTGTTGGAAGAGAGTGTTTGCTATGACCAGTGCATTCTCTTGGTAAAACTCTATTAGCCTTTGCCCTGCTTCATTTTGTATTCCAAGGCCAAATTTGCCTGTTACTCCAGGTGTTTCTTGACTTCCTGCTTTTGCATTCCAGTCTCCTATAATGAAAAGCACATCTTTTTTGGGTGTTAGTTCTAAAAGGTCTTGTAGGTCTTCATAGAACCGTTCAACTTCAGCTTCTTCAGCATTACTGGTTGGGGCATAGACTTGGATTACTATGATATTGAAAGGTTTGCCTTGGAAACGAACAGAGATCATTCTGTCATTTTTGAGATTGCATCCAAGTATTGCATTTCAGACCCTTTTGTTGACCATGATGGCTTCTCCATTTTTCTTAAGGGATTCCTGCCTGCGGTAGGAGATATAATGATCATCTGCCTTAAATTCACCCATTCCAGTCAATTTTATTCGCTGATTCCTAGAATGTCAACATTCGCTCTTGACATCTCCTGTTTGACCACTTTCAGTTTGCCTTGATTCATGAACCTGACATTCCAGGTTCCTTGCAATATTGCTCTTTATAGCATCAGACCTTGCTTCTGTCACCAGTCACATCCACAACTGGGTATTGTTTCTGCTTTGGCTCCATCCCTTCATTCTTTCTGGAGTTATTTCTCCACTGATCTCCAGTAGCATATTGGGAACCTACTGACCTGGGGAGTTCCTCTTTCAGTATCCTATCATTATGCTTTTTCATACTGTTCATGGGGTTCTCAAGGCAAGAATATTGAAGTGGTTTGCCATTCCCTTCTCCAGTGGACCACATTCTTTGTGTGCATCACAATAAACTGTGGAAAATTCTGAAAGAGATGAGAATACCAGACCACCTGACATGCCTCTTGGAAAACTTGTATGCAGGTCAGGAAGCAGCAGTTAGAACTGGACATGGAACAACAGACTGGTTCCAAATAGGGAAAGGGGTATGTCAAGGGTGTATATTGTCACCCTGCTTATTTAACTTATATGCATAGTACATCATGAGAAACGCTGGGCTGGAAGAACGACAAGTGGTAATCAAGATTGCTGGGAGAAATATCAATAACCTCAGATATGCAGATGATACCACCCTTATGGCAGAAAGTAAAGAGGAACTCAAAAGCCTCTTGATGAAAGTGAAAGAGGAGAGTGAAAAAGTTGGCTTAAAGCTCAACATTCAGAAAACGAAGATCATGGCATCTGGTCCCATCACTTCATGGGAAATAGATGGGGAAACAGTGGAAACAGTGTCAGACATTTTTTAGGGGGGCTCCAAAATCACTGCAGATGGTGATTGCAGCCATAAAATTAAAAGATGCTTACTCCTTGAAAGGAAAGTTATGACCAACCTGGATAACATATTCAAAAGCAGAGACATTACTTTACCAACAAAGGTCTGTCTCGTCAAGGCTATGGTTTTTCCAGTGGTCATGTATGGATGTGAGAGTTGGACTGTGAAGAAGGCTGAGCACTGAAGAATTGATGCTTTTGAAGTGTGGTGTTGGAGAAGACTCTTGAGAGTCCCTTGGACTGCAAGGAGATCCAACCAGTCCATTCTAAAGTCCATTGGAAGGACAGATGCTGAAGCTGAAAGGCCAGTACTTTGGCCACCTCATGCAAAGAGTTGACTCATTGGAAAAGACTCTGATGCTAGGAGGGATTGGGGCAGGTGAAAGGGACAACAGAGGATGAAATGGCTGGATGGCATCACGGATGCGATGGATGTGAGTTTGAGTGAACTCCGGGAGTTGGTGATGGACAGGGAGGCCTGGCGTGCTGTGATTCATGGGGTCGCAAGGAATCAGACACGACTGAGTGACTGAACTGAACTGATTGGAAATGCTAAAGCACTTTACTATGAGGAATGTGAGTTCTGACTTCCTCAGCTGGGCATATGTTATTTGTTTTCACCTATGCATTTTGTAGACCTCAATTCTGCCACATGTTTTGAAATACAAAGTGTATGTGTGTGTGTTTTCTTTTCCTAAATGGCTATTGTGTGGTCTCCATTGTCTCCTACCAGCAGCCAATTCCTCTTTGGAATGGCTGGAATGTCATTTCATTATAAACTGAAGCTGAACACTCTGGTTGATTCTCCTCCAAAGGTTTTGCTGGTTCTGGGAGCAGGGGAGGAGGGAGGAAGCAAAGACAAAGTTGTTCTTCTTGGCCAGGAAGTTTCCCTTTGACACTGCACCTGGGATTGGTGGGAGGAATTAGCAAATAAATGTAGGTATTGACAGCAGCATGACAGGCCTTCCTTTGCAAAGGTGTCCCTTTCATCCTTGCAGAACTGAGGAGAACTAGTCTCATCAGAATAAGTAGCTTCTGACATTTGGGTCAGAATGAAAGTGTGATAAGACAGTAGGCAGGAGATAGAGTCTGGCTGTCCTGGGCTGATAACAGCCTGATGTGTGGCTCTGGAAAACAAGACCTGTAAACACAGCCCACGTTTGACATGATGGCACAATGGCAGTAGGGGAATTTTCAGAATATGCTCCTATCAGGAAAAATGACACAGCTCTCCACCCAGTCTCCTCAGAGTGGAAAGCATTATTGCATAGTGCCTACAGAGGCCTTGGCAGTAGCCACAGTGAAAGGAAATGGCCACAGTGGTGCAGGGGTTTATAGAGTTGCTTACCATTGATGCAAATGGAGGGAAGAGCCTGTCGGAGAGGAGTGGAAAGAGGCTGGCTAGGTTGTAATGAAGAAGCCTATTATCTGCTGAATCAGGGTAGAGACAACAAGAAATAGTAGGGACATTTTATAATGGTCTATCTTTCTGTTCTATTTGCAGTTTGAAATTCTGTGATAATAGTTCCCATTATGAGGGTGAAGGGGGCTAGAGTAGGTCACCCCGAAATATGCCACTTTGTATAAGGATTATTTTGGGCTGAAAGCAGTTGAGAAGCAGCAAACACAGGAAGAGTTCTTTACCCTCCCCCACCTGCTTAAAAGAAGGACATCAATTTCCCTTTATGAAGGGATTCCTCCTCCCTCTTCCATACTAGTAGAACAAACCTCATCACCAGAGACTTTAACAAAGAAATTGCTAAATAATCCTTTGTCTTCCATTAGTGTCTCCCAGGCTTCCCTGGTGGCTCAGATGGTAAAGAATCTGCCTATGATATGGGAGACCTGGGTTCAATCACTGGGTTGGGAAGATCCCCTTGAGAAGGGAATGGCTATCTACTCCAGTATTCTTGCCTGGAGAATCCCATGGACAGAGGAGCATCTTCCATGTGTTGGATTAGTCAAAAAGTTCATTTGGGAGTTTAAAAATCTGGAAAAAATGTTTGGCCAAACCAATCTATACCTTCCCAAAATTTCCAATGCCTGGAAGCCCAACTCTTTGATCTTTGTCTTGTCACTTCTTCACAATTTGCAGGCCCACGTACATACAGAATCCAAAAGACTAGAGGAAAAGATTTTTCCCTCCCCTAAAGGGGCAAGGAAGTGGTATTGGAGATAAATTCAGATGCTTTGGAAAGTCATTCACCCCTGACTTTCTACCAATGAGAACCATTGCTCTAGGAAAACCCTAAAACTTGGGGCTAATCTAGAGTTTTGGTTGAATGACGGAAGTCACTTGCCTTTGTCTTCCTGACTGACCCTGCTTCTGCCCCAGTGCTAGTGCATCAGGCACTCTGTTTTTTCTCTTTGACCAATCCCCTGCTTCATACCCCTGTTTCAGTAACTGGGTTCTTTTGCAGTATCTCTGACATAAGCTCTTGGAAAGAGTTCTTAGAACCCACCTTTATCTAAAGGATGTGTCGTCTAATTTTAGAGTATACTAGAATTAGGTATATACTCTGCCAGACAAAATTCAGATTTCAGATAAATAACAAACAACTTTCAGTATATGTTGTATGCAGTATTGGGGATGTATTTGTAAGAAAAATGATTTGTTGTTGACTGGAACTTCAAATTTCCCTGGGCTTCCTGCATTTTTATTTGCTAAATCTGACAACTAATAATAATCTGGGAACTTTGTTAAAGTGTAGATTTCTGGTTCCTACTCCCAGAATTCTAATTTGACATGACTGTGATAGGGAATTTATTAACAGGTCCATTAAGAAAGGTAGTCAAAGAACACACTTTCTTAAACCCTAACCTGTACTACAGATCTGTGTTCAGCCCCTGAAAAACAAAGTGAAAGTGAAAGTTAGTTGGTCAATCATGTTCGACTCTTTGTGACCTCATGGACTGTAGCTCACTAGGTTCCTCTGTCCATGGGATTCTCCAGGCAATAATACTGGAGTGGGTTGCCAATACCTTCTCCAGGTGATCTTGTCCCTGTTCCCTGGTTAATTCTGCAACCTGGATTCTTTCCGCATGGCCTGAGTTCTGTACCTGGGTTCTGCTCCAATTCCAGACAGTACAAATGCCTAGCATTGTTGAAGGTAAAAGTGTCATTTGCTCAGTTGTGTCTGACTTTACGACCCCATGGATTGCAGCCTGCCAGGCTCTTCTCTCTATGGGATTTTCCCAGGCAAGAATACTGGAGTAGCTTGCTATTCCCTTCTCCGGAGGATCTTCCCAACTCAGGGATCGAACCTGGGTCTCTTGCATTATAGGCAGATTCTTTACCATCTGAGCCATGAGACTTTGCATTGTTATGTTTATGCAAAGAAACAACTTATTATGGAAACATTTCTCAAGGCCCATGGCTCTGGGGTGTAGAGAGGAATAGTGAGCATGATTCAGAATACTCTCAACTGAAAATAATAATTATAGAAATAACAGCAACAATATCTATCACTTATACACCACCTACTATGTGCCAGATGCTATTTTAAGTGCTTTTACATGAGTTAGCCCTTTTAATCTTCACAACTAAATAACATAAGGACTATTATTATCCCCATTTTAAGATGAAGAAACTGAAATTACAGAGATTGTAAGTGGTGTGCCCAAGGTCTCACAGCAATTAAGTGACAGAGCCAGGCAGTTGGATCTATGTGAAGTCACCTTAAATCAAATTCTTGGAGGGCAGTATCCTGTAATGGCCCTCAACAAAATTGTAAAGTGGGTGGTCTGCTTTCCTTACTCCCACCTCTCTTCTGGTCACCTTTTTTTTCCATTCCCTAGTCATTTTTCATTTTTGTATGTTCTCTAATTTCCTCTTCATGTCCAACAACCTAACTCAGCTCTCTGTATTCCCCAAGCATCACTTAACAAAAAAAGAAAGAAAGAAAGAAAAAGAAAAAAAAAACAGGAAATATTTACTAATAAGGCTGTTTTTTATCTGAAAACTACTGCAACAATGACACCTTCCTGAGCAAGAGATAGGGAAGGGGAGCAGGAAGGAGTGGTCTGTGTTCATGGCAGTTTGAGAGGTCGTGCCCAAGTAAAAGTTTCTAGGTAAATGTAGGCAAAAAAAGAATAAGAATGACATTTCACCCCTGAAATATTTGGAACTGATGCCTTGTCTTTTTGACATAATCCTTGACATAGTGACCCATGTTCCTGTGAATTCTTTGCTGTGGCCATCTCTGGAAATCATTAGCTTCCAGTGTGGGCAAAGAATTCTGAAGGGTAGTTGCTCCAGATCTCAGTCCTTGAGTTCCAATAGCATTATTCTTTTGAACTGAGATCTCTCCATCTCAGCAGGAATTTTCTGCTGTGTCAGAAACAGGGTAGAAGAGGCAGTTATTCTCTTGAGCAAATACTTATCATTTCATCATTTAAAGTTTAACTACATAAATACACAAATATTTGTTGCATGAATGAAATTTGAAACATGAAATCGATTGAATGTATTAAACACGGTCTTGAAAGGACAGATCTTTTCTTAGGGTAAAATGGTGGAAGAATCTTCTTTCTTTCTTCCAGTGAGAGAAAGGAGTATGGTGGGCTCACCCTTGATAGAGATAGGTTGGTCACTTAGAAGTGAATCAGGGGCCATGGGGAACAGTTGGTTGCACTATAAAATACCAATGTGAGGCTCCTTGTTCAAAAGGCAAGAACAAAGGGCACTTCAGTTCAGTTCTGTTCAGTTGCTCAGTCATGTCTGACTCTTTGCGACCCCATGAACTGTAGCATGCCAGGCTTCCCTGTCCATCACCAACTCCCGGGGTTCACCCAAACCCATGTCCATCAAATTGGTAAAGGTAATAAAATATAGAATGTTTTCCTTTCAAAAAAAATAAATGTAGGCAGCTCTAAGGAAAACTGTTGTTCAGCTATTATTGTCACAGTGAAGTAGGTCTGACCGCTAAGTGGAGTAAACATGAGGCTTGTCCCTCTTTAAAAAATGGAGGTAAAATTGCCTGTTGACTATAGAATCAAGCCTGATGCTATTAAACTGAACTATATCTCTTCTCTTGCCCCTGAAAACAGACCCTGATGCAGAGAAAACCTGCCCTGTTAACTGCAGAACTCTGAATGGAATATATCCTGTCTGTGTCCTAATCAATACCTCAGTTCTGCAGAGTGTAATTGGCCTGGAATGTAGAGCTGTGTTCAGTGTCTCTTGGGCTGGTTGCACAATAAGAGTTGAACTGAAGCTACAGAAGAAATTGTCAGCAGCAAGCTGGGAGCCTAGGAAATGAAGGTATTTCACAAAGTGTAGGAGAGCAATAGAGTACTTTTGGAACAGGCAGAGCAAGAGAAAAATTAATTTGGTGAAGCTAGGAAGGTTTTATTTTTTATTTTTTGTCTTTTTCCAGAAGGAGAGAGTGTTGGAAAAGATTAATTGATTTATTCATCCATGTATTCAGCCATTCAATCAACAAATATTTAATATGGGTCTATTTCCATGGTGGCTCAGATGGTAAAGTGTCTGCCTACAATGTGGAAAACTTGGGTTCGATCCCTGGGTCAGAAGGACCCCCTGGAGAAGGAAATGGCAACCACTCCAGTAATCTTGCCTGGAAAATCCCATGGACGGAGGAGCCTGGTAGGCTACAGTCCACAGGGTCACAAACAGTTGGACACAACTGAGCGACTTCACTTTCACTTTTCACTACCCATTAACCACCATTTAACAAACTAGTGATACAGGCTTAAAAAGGGAAAATTTCCAGCTTTTATGGAGTTTACATTCTAGTGATGAAAGATCTAGCGCAGAATTCTGCAGTTTGGATTCAGTAATATGGATCAGGAGACAGGGATCAAGACCATCCCCATGGAAAAGAAATGCAAAGAAAGCAAAATGGCTGTCTGGGGAGGCCTGACAAATAGCTGTGAAAAGAAGAGAAGCAAAAAGCAAAGGAGAAAAGGAAAGATATAATCATCTGAATGCAGAATTCCAAAGAATAGCAAGAAGAGATAAGAAAGCCTTATTCAGTGATCAATGCAAAGAAATAGGGGAAAACAACAGAATGGGAAAGACTAGAGATCTCTTCAAGAAAATTAGAGATACCAAGGGAACATTTCATGCAAAGATGGGCTCGATAAGGGACAGAAATGGTATGGACCTAACAGAAGTAGAAGATATTAAAAAGAGGTGGCAAGAATACACAGAAGAACTGTAGAAAAAAGATCTTCATGACCAAGATAATCACGATGGTATGATCACTCACCTAGAGCCAGACTTCCTAGAATGTGAAGTCAAGTGGGCCTTAGAAAGCATCACTACGAACAAAGCTAGTGGAGGTGATGGAGTTCCAGTTGAGGTATTTCAAATCCTGAATGATGATGCTGTGAAAGTGCTGCACTCAATATTCCAGCAAATTTGGAAAACTCAGCAGTGGCCACAGGACTGGGAAAGGTCAGTTTTCATTCCAAACACAAAGAAAGACAATGCCAAAGAATGCTCAAACTACCGCACAATTGCACTCACATCTCACATGCTAGTAAAGTAATACTCAAAATTCTCCAAGCCAGGCTTCAGCAATACGTGAACCGTGAACTCCCTGATGTTCAAGCTGGTTTAGAAAAGGCAGAGGAATCAGAGATCAAATTGCCAACATCCACTGGATCATGGAAAAAGAAAGAGAGTTCCAGAGAAACATCTATATCTGCTTTATTGACTATGCCAAAGCCTTTGATTGTTTGGATCACAATAAACTGTGGAAAATTCTGAAAGAGATGGGAATATCAGACCACTTGACCTGACTCTTGAGAAACCTGTATGCAGGTCAGGAAGCAACAGTTAGAACTGGACATGGAACAACAGACTGGTTCCAAATAGGAAAAGGAGTATGTCAAGGCTGTATATTGTCACTCTGCTTATTTAACTGCAGAGTACATCATGAAAAACGCTTGGCTGGAAGAACCACAAGTGGGAATCAAGATTGCAGGGAGAAATATCAATAACTTCAGATATGCAGATGACACCACCCTTATGGCAGAAAGTGAAGAGGAGCTAAAGAGCCTCTTGATGAAAGTGAAAGAGGAGAGTGAAAAAGTTGGCTTAAAGCTCAACATTCAGAAAATGAAGATCATAGCATCTGGTCCCATCACTTCATGGGAAATAGATGGGGAAACAGTGTCAGATTTTGGTTTTTTTTTGGGCTCCAAAATCACTGCAGATGGTGACTACAGCCATGATGCTTACTCCTTGGAAGAAAAGTTATGACCAACCTAGATAGCATATTCAAAAGCAGAGACATTACTTTGCCGACTAAGGTCTGTCTAGTCAAGGCTATGGTTTTTCTTGTGGTCGTGAATGGATGTGAGAGTTGGACTGTGAAGAAAGCTTAGCGCTGAAGAATCGATGCTTTTGAACTGTGGTGTTGGAGAAGACTCTTGACCATCCCTAGAACTGCAAGGAGATCCAACCAGTTCATTCTAAGAGATCAGCCCTGGGATTTCTTTGGAAGGAATGATGCTAAAGCTGAAACTCCAGTACTTTGGCCACCTTATGTGAACAGTTGACTCATTGGAAAAGACTCTGATGCTGGGGGGGATTGGTGGCAGGAGGAAAAGGGGATGACAGAGAATGAGATGGCTGGATGGCATCACCAACTCGATGGACGTGAGTTTGAGTGAACTCCGGGAGATGGTGATGGACAGGGAGGCCTGGCGTGCTGCGATTCATGGGGTCGCAAAGAGTCAGACATGACTGAGCAACTGAACTGAACTGAACATGGATCAAAATGATGGCCTATTGATTCACTGAGATTACCACAAGCAGTGAGCCTATGGTCATGAGTGGCTAAAGTTCAAAACTAGGAGGGTAAGCTCTCACCATTTGGATGTCCTTCTCCTTCATTGCTTCTGGATCAAAACCTACTTGTCCCTCAACGTCCCCTATTCCACTGCCTCCATAAAGCCTTCTATAATGACCGCTGCTGCTGACAAGTGTTTAGTCATGTCTGACTCTTTGTAACCCCATAGACCATAGCCCACCAGGCTCCTCTGCTCATGGGATTTTTCCAGGCAAGAACACTGGAGTGGGTTGCCATTCCTTCTCCAGGGGATCTTCCCCACCCAGGGATTGAATACACGTCTCATGTCTCCTGCATTGACAGGCAGATTCATTAGCACCACCTGGGACCCCTTCTATAATGCCAACAGTCCACAATAGTCTCCTTTCCTTGCTTTCCATGTCTGTACTCTTATACTTGATTATGCAAGGTCCATTTCCTAGCCACTTTTTGTGTGTTCTTAACCTTGCTGGTGGTAGGCATAGGGTGATGGCGTTGTAGCTGATAAAAGAAGACAGAGCCTTATTCGTCCCCATGGGGATCCAGGATCCCTCAAAGTCTTCCTCTGTCAGCTTCCTGACAGTATCAAGGGAGTCAGAAAGACAATCCAGTCTTCCAAAGGAGCCAGGAATTCCTTATCCAGTCTTTTCTTTCTGTCCTAATGGGAGGTGCCAATCTCTGTAGTCCTGGGAACTGGGGAGAGGGGCAGAGGATATGCACATCAGTTGGGGTTCTTAGTTGTAAAGAGCTAAAACCTAAATGTGACTACTTTAGGTCAGGAAAAATTATCTGAGGCTTGTTAGAAGCTTATACAATCCCAAAGAAAGCCAAAGAGCCAACTTGGAGGCAACGGAGTAAAAAATAACACTCAAAATCACAAAGCAAAAATGGAGACCCCCCCCTGCCACTTGCTGCTGGGCGCAAATACCATAGCATGAACTGTGAGAAAGAGAAAGGTAGACCTTGATGTGAAGGAGCTGGCCTGATGCTATCCCCAAAGCCTTGGTGCTGCTAGGAGCTGGTCTGGCACTCACAGTTGGGTCTTGGTATTCTGTTAAACAACAATTTAACAAGACAGCCACATCAGACAGGATCACCCTGTGATGGTGATGGATCAAGACACAAATGTAAACATTGCCCAAAGCACAGAAGTGACCAGACATCCCCCTCCACTGGCTAATGGAATGACTGCTGTTTCTTTACCAATTACAACTTTAGCTTCAGGTCAGCACTCCCTCCTCCTAGGTAAGATTTATTAAGATACCCAATCATGGAATTACCTCTGCTTCCTAATAGCATCCAATTCAGAACAAGTCCCACTTCCTCAACAAGCCCCCACCTCAAATCACCTAGTGTAGTGTTTGTTGCTCAGTCATGTCTGACTCTTTGTGACCCCATGGACTGTAGCTCACCAGGCTCCTCTGTCCATGAAATTCTCCAGGCAAGAATACTGGAGTGGGTTGCCATTCCCTTCTTCAGGGAATCTTCCTGACCCAGGGATCAAATCCAGGTCTTGTGCATTACAGGCAGATTATTTGCTACTGAAACACTGAATCACCTAACACAAGTCCAAATCCTAAAATGCTGCTGCTGCTGTCACTTCAGTCGTGTCCAACTCTGTGTGACCCCATAGACAGCAGCCCACCAGGTTCCTCTGTCCCTGGGATTCTCCAGGCAAGAGTACTGGAGTGGGTTGCCATTTCCTTCTCCAGTGCATGCATGCATGCTTAGTCCCTTCAGTCGTGTCTGACTCTGTGCGACCCTATGGACAGCAGCCCATCAGGCTCCACTGTCCATGAGATTGTCCAGGCAGGAATACTGGAGTGGGTTGCTGTTTTCTTCTCCAGTAAATCCTAAAATATGTCCTCTCTAATATCCTTCCTGTTGTATGCATTTTCTCTTTTGACAATGAGTGATAAACTCTACTTGCTAAACTATGAGATGTGCTCCTGGTAGTCTTTGTCTGGAGGGCATTGACAACTGCCAGTATCATTCCCTGTGGGCACCAGACACTTCTCCTGGAACCTCTGCAACTGCTGCCTCTGAAAATGAAATGGAACTGCCCCTGCCTTAACCAGAATGCAGTCAATATAATATCTGCTGCTCTGCATCACTAGCTTCCAATTCTAGGTCTGAGTAGGAAAATGTGACTGAAAGAGCCTAGGTCACATGCCTGTACTGGAGCAGTAGGGAGGCTTAGAAAGCAAGCGTCTTCTCTGGGGGAGCCTGGGACTTCTAAGGTGAGGAATTCTCAAAACATAGGAAGGGTGTTCAAAAGTAGTGACTAGTTATTGCAGACACTGTAAGTTCTCCATTCAGATCCCCAAGGATTATTTTTTATGGTTTGCTGCATCCGTGCCCTGGCTACTATGAGTGCTGCTGCAAGCTCACATGCATAACCTTCTCTGTGGGCCTGCCCTTGGGCAATCAAAACCACCTCACCTAGGAGTTCTCTGTCTCCTAAGACTGACCATAACCAATGACTGATTGGGGCAGCAGCAATGCAAAATCCCTAACCCCTTTTGTCTCAAGGTAGGAAGGACCCTTTTGAGCCATTTATACATACCAAGAGCTACCTGTGTGATGAGATAATGGTAGATTTCATGTGAAGTAGCATCCTTGCTTAGCTTTATTCCCCACTCTCCCTTTTTCCCTTCACAATTTTCTCCTGAAAACATTCTCCTAAAAAAATCACTTGCTTGGGAATCCATTCTGAGGAATCAATCTTAAAATGACATCTAATGTCCATACCTTTGGCTACCCAATATCAACATATATCCTTTTCCATACATAAACTTCACAACAACGAAGGCCTCTGTGTAGTAGAACTATTTCTACTATAAATGAAAGCATGACACAGAGTGGCATCTCAAACTCTGATTAGTTACTGTATATTCAGATCTCAGTCCAGGGTCTTTGGGTGATGTGCATTTATCCTCTGGTTCCATCACATTTGGATATTCTACAAATGAGGGACTCTATAACATTAACCACTATGTGTAGTAGAATTGGAGGGGGAGATGAGATATGTCACATGTAGGAAGAAACTCTGGGTAGATATTACAGTTTACTTTCTGAAACTTTACCTGTTCTACTCAGTCTATATTTCTTTTGCCCCTCCTTAATCAGCAGCTAAGCTGATAAAGTTTCTTTACCTCATGACCTAAACCCTCATTGATGAGGTGTCATGGTTTATCGGGGCCTGCCTGTATGTGGTTGTCTAAGTCTCCCTTTTTAACTTTGGCACTGAAATGGCAGCAGAAGTGCCTCAAAGGATCCTCTGTGTGTCCCAGAGATACTCCTGCCCATGTTCACTCTACAGTGGCAACCCTACATCATGCTATCTAGCTCTGAAACTCCCATCTTGGGTGTTATTCTGGTGACACAAACAGCCCAAAATATTCAGATGGCTGTCTCTTCTTTTATATAACAGACTGTCTAGAAGAAGTATATCTTTCTCAAGTTCTGAAACTTCTAAACCAGAAGAACCATACAATTTTGTGAGGAGGCTAGCAGATGTCATAGGGGGATGAGCCACTCCAACTTCCAGTACTTGGTTCCTAGGGTACTGGATCTAACAGCAGCACTGTCTACTGGTCACTAGTTCAGAGAATATGCCACATCCTATAGGATAACATATCCAGTGTTCAGATCTTGCCCAGTGTTCACAGACCCTGTGATTGAGTTTTTGGTAGACCTCTGCATTGGACTACCAAGATAACTGCTCCTGGCTTATGATGTTTGTGGTAAGATCAGTGAGTCTTATATTAGTCCATTATTTTCATTCTTTCTCCATAAAATGAGTTTCTTGTGAGCGATGCAATGGCAGTGAAAAGAACATTCAATAAATCTATTAGTAGTAGAGCTGGCCGAACCATTGCTAGTTGGAAAAGCAAATCCATGTCAGAGTAAGTATTATTTCCAGAGAGGACAAACAGCTTTCTTTTCCCTAATGGGAGAAAGCCAAAGTAACTGACCTGCTTCCAGATCTCTTTGTGGAATGGGACCCAATCAGGCACTTAGCCTGGGCCTCTGCTGCTGACAGTTTGGGTACTCAGCAGATACAGTAGCCCAATCAGTGTTGGGTGAGGGGGAATCCATGGGATTGATGCCATATATCACCTCTATCTCTGCCTTCATGGAGATTACCACTTTATGTGAGCCTTGGAGGGACAGGGAAAAGAGGCTGACTGACATCCATATGATAGGAATGTTTTGTTCACTTGATCATTGACAGATTTCTGTAGAGTGGTGGCCTTTTGGTGAGCCATCATATAGGATCTAAATACTCTCATGAACTATAACTAACACCGGTCCTGTAAAGTTGAGATGATGTTGGGGGTCAGTACAAGGGAACAGCACAAGGGAAACCTCCTAGTGAATTTTATAGTTAGCACATCTATACTCAGCCCCTTGCAAATGGTTAAGCCAGGAATCTTCCGAGTGGTAAGTGAGGTCTAACACCTGACTGGTGAAGTTATACCTCTGAAGAGAGGAACTTTCTGAGAGGCATTTCACTGACAGAGAGGTAGAAAGAGCCTAGGACTTAGAATCTGAAAACCTGACTTTGACTTTCAGCTCTGTCATTTAAGCTGTGTGATCATGGGCAACATGCTTTGCCTCTCTTGGTTTAATCTTCCTTTTCTATAAAACAGGGTTAATAATAGTTTGTTTGTCAACATCATGGAATTCTAAGGTCCAAAATGTGATGATTCATTTGGAAGTACTTAACAAACTATGAAGTTCCATACAAGTATAAAATGAATTTTTCCCGTAAAGGAAGGACTTCCACAAATTCTGTTGAACTTGGAGGAGAAAGCACAAGGACCAGGTCAGATGCTGTGACTTCCTGGGATCATGGACCAGGCTGATGGACAGGTCCATAATTGCCAATCTCATTGGCCCTCTGTTTTAGACCAAGAGGCCTGTGGAGCAGGCAGACATACCGTAATCTGGAAGAGCCCATCTGAGAGAAGGCTTAAAGTTGATTTCCAGTTGAATCTGTCTCAGAAACAGAGAAAATCAGCATGCATGCATATGTTCTAGGTTAATAACTCCCTCAATGGTTGACTTTGAAAACCATGGGAGCAGATAATAAGGAAGCCACAGAGAGTTTTTATTGGCTCAGGAGCCAAAGGAATTACTTCTGGGGGAAAAAAAAAAAAACCCAGCGATGTTCTGAAACAAACCTCCTTTCTTCCCTACCTAAACCTTGGAATATTTCTCCAGAGTACAGAATGAGATGGGTAAATAATGAGTCTGTTTCCTTGGATTCATGTAGATGATCAATTTAAATAATCCACAAAAATAGTCCACTTTGGGGTTCAGTGTATGCATGTGTGTTTGTAAGTAATCCACACTCTGTGTGCACTCCCCATCCCTAAAACAAAACACAGACTCCTATACCCTTGTCATGCAATGTTAATTGTTAGATGAGAAAGCAGAAGGCCCCAGGGAACAATGGGAATGAATGATCCTGCAGAAGAAGGGAGGCTTGATCAGAGATGCATAGAGCCTGTAATGTGTTAGTCACTCAGTCGTGTCTGACTCTTTGTGACTCCATGGACTGTAGCCCTCCAGGCTCCCCTGTCCATGGGATTCTCCGGGCAAGGATACTGGAGTAGGTTGCCGTTTCCTTCTCCAGCAGATCTTCCCAACCCAGGGATTGAATCCATGTCTCTTGCATCTCTTACATCTCCTGCATTGGTAGGCAGGTTCTTTACCACTAGTGCTACCTGGGAAGCCCTGGATGAGCCTAAAGGACAAAAATACCTTTGGCTAAGACTGCAGGGTTTGCTGTTATGTTGGTAGCTATAGATAATCTTCCTAATAATCCAATGCTGAATTCTGCACAACTACAAAGTGTGAGGGGAGAACACTTGTTTTGGCACTTTATCACATGTCCTTGACATGCCTTTCTCAAGGTCTTGGCTCCCTGGCAGCTTACAGTGAGAGCAGCAGATGACATTGTCATACATCTCAGATAATAGAGGCTATTGAGCCAAAGCCCTCTGTGTTCTTAATGTCAGCATCTGCTTTCTGATTCTTCACTTCTTCTTTCCAAAAAAAAAGATCACATAATTATCAAGTGGCAGAGCCAGGATTCACACACTGGCTGACTAGTTCCAGAACTTGAATTTAGATGATGACACACTCTCTGCTCCCTGGGATTGGTGACACGGTATGGACTGGGAACCTCCTCCATTTGGCAAACCTCTCCACCCAGGCTTAGTAAAAAGCCTGAAACATATTTTTCTGAAATAGACCATCCCTTATTACTTGCCCCAACCAACCCTATTCCCTCCCATCTCCTATACCCAAATCCTGAGGTATTTCCATCATTTTTTAAACTCCTGGAATTACATTTCAGAGAATCAGTACCTTGTACAACTAGCTAAGGGTCATTGGAGTCTAGATGTGCAGGTTTTGTGTGCAGAAGATTGAATTCTCAATTACATTGTGTTCCCTGAATACTGAAAAATCATGAAGCACAGGCCATGAAGCAAGCCACAGAGCTCCTGGAGATTTGGTTATTAGTTGTCAGGGCTGGAAGCTTTAATACGACTCTCTGTAGAGCAATGGGAGGTGATGAAGACCTTAAGTTATTTTATTTATTTATTTATTTATTTTTTACTTTACAATACTGTATTGGTTTTGCCATACATTGACATGAATCCACCACAGGTGTACATGAGTTCCCAACCCTGAAGCCCCCCTCCCACCACCCTCCCATGTCATCTCTCTAGGTCATCCCAGTGCACCAGCCCCAAGCATCCTGTATCCTGTATCGAACCTAGACTAGCGATTCGTTTCTTACATGATAGTATACATGTTTCAATGCCATTCTCCCAAATCATCCCACCCTCTCCCTCTCCCACAGAGTCCAAAAGTCTGTTCTTAACATCTGTGTCTCTTTTGCTGTCTTGCATACAGGGTTATCATTACCATCTTTCTAAATTCCGTATATATGTGTTAGTATACTGTATTGGTGTTTTTCTTTCTGGCTTACTTCACTCTGTATTTTAAGAGATGCTAAGGATTCTTTCTGACTTCCATTGCCTGAAGTTAGTGTGTAGTTTCAATACACAAGGATTGGTTTGGCTAGTACCCTGTGCCCAGCAACATGCTAGATGTTATGAGAGATTGAAAGCCCAAGAAATGGTTCCTGTTCCTAGGGCCTTTCAATCTAGTTGAGAAGACATGATATATACTTAACAGATCAATACAGAACTTTGTATAATTATGTTAAAAATTACATGTAATCTAATACCAGTATGAAAAGCAAAAGTATCAGTCGCTCAGTCATGTCTGACTCTTTGCAACCCCATGGACTCTATTCTGCCAGGCTCCTATGTCCATGGAATTCTTCAGGCATGAATGCTGAAGTAGGTAGCCATTCTCTTCTCCAGCGGATCTTCCCAACCCAGAGATCAAACCTGGTATGAAAGGTGTTATGGAAAGTCAGAGAAAAAAGTGAAACAAATAATATAATACCACCTACTATTTTATTGAGCACTAAATATGTGACAGATATTTCCTAAGTACTTAAAATAATTTAAGCAAGTCAGGTAACTTGCTCATGGTCACACAGCTAGTGAGTGGCAGCCCTGGATTTCAACCCAGGCGGTATGGAACCACTGTTACCTAGTGCTCTATTCTGTCAAAATTTCAGTTATTGGAATAGCATTCATGAATGCTGTGCGACTCTCTTTTAGCTCTAAAATCTACTCTGTGACAAGGGTTGAGGGATGGTGTAGCTTTGGAAGATCATGGAGTATACTGCAGTTTAAAAATAGTATAATGCTGTCACCTTGGTTATAACTTTACATTGAGCACCTATTTGACAGTTTTCTTTTGCAGTACAGTGGATTGTTTGTATGTTCAGAATCCTATAGTGATAGTATGATATAATATGAGGAATATGGGCTTTGGAGCCAGACAAACCTGGCTTTGGGTCTTGGATCTGTCTGTACTAGCTATGTAACTACGGCTTAGTTTCTTAACCTTTCTGAGTTAAATACAAAATCATATTGGTTTTTCTTTTTTGTCTCTATTCATCTTAAAAAAACGTTTTACTTTGCATTGGGGTATGGGCTTCCCTGGGGGCTCAGATGTTAAAGAATCTGCCTGCAATGCAAGAGACCCAGGTTCAATCCCTGAGTTGGGACAATTCCCTGGGAAAAAGAAAAGGCTACCCGCTTCATTATTCAGTATTCTTGCCAGGAGAATTACATGAACAGGGGAACCTGGCGGGCTGCAGTCCATGGGGTCACAAAGAGTTAGACACGACTGGGCAACTAACACACATACACACAGCTGATTAACAGACCATGTTGTGATAGTTTCAGATAAACAGCGACGGACTCAGCCATACATATACATGTATCCTTTCTCTTCTAAACTCCCTTCCCATCCAGGTCACATAACATTGAGCAGAGTTCCACAAAATCATACTGGTTCTAACCAACTCTCTTTCATTGCACACTTAATAGAGACCATGATCTTTATATGCATAACCTCATTTAACCCTCATGGCAACTCCATGAGCTAGGAATTATATCCTGATTTTACAGATGAAGGAACTGTCCTAGGTCAACTGATTAGTAAATAGTAGTGTAGGGATTCCAGTCCTGACTTATAATTATGTTCTGTAACTGACACCGCTACAGACTAGGCCATGATTTTAGCTGGATGTCCTAAGTTAAGACTCAATTTAAACATGCAGAACACTGAAACATATTCTTAGCTGGTCCCCCAGTGGTAGGCCATTTTATTGTAATTTCACACAAATTAAAAGAACATCAAGAACATGATACTTATGAAAGGTTCTTAAGTACTTAAATATTGTGAAAGTATTAGTTGCTCAGTCGTGCCTGACTCTTTGCAACCCCATGGACTGTATGGACTGTAGCCCGCCAGATTCTTCTGTCCATGGAATTCTCCAGGCAAGAATACTGGAATGGGTAGTCATTTCCTTCCCCAGGGGATCTTCCCAATCCAGGGATTGAACCAGGATCTCCTGCACTGCAGGCAGATTCTTTGCTGTCTGAGCCATCAGGGAAGCCTTCTTAAATATTAAATAACCTTATTGGTGGCTCAGATGGTAAAGTGTCTACCTGCAATGTTCGAGACCCAGGTTCAATCCCTGGGTCAGGAGAATCCCCTGGAGAAGGAAATGGCAACCCACTCCAGTACTCTTGCTTGGAAAATTCCATGGATGGATGAGCCTGGTAGGCAGTACATAGGGTCGCAAAAAGTCAGACACAACTGAGCGACTTCACTTTCACTTTCATGCATATAATTATTAATTTGCAAGTATAAACAGGTGATAATGCAGTGACAGGGATGGGGGAGAAAAGTAGTGAGAAACAGTCTGTTCTACCAGATATTAAAACAGATGCTGTAAGGTGACAAAAGTTAAAACATGGTGGTATGTGAGAGAATAAGCAAATCAACAATAACAAAAATGTATAACACCTGAATAGGTCCTTGTAGAAAAATTACTAGATATATGATCAGAGATATATGCTGANATCTCAATCTTAGGGCAACAGATCTTGCATTGAAAGTGAAAGTGAAAGTTGCTCGGTTGTGTCCAACTCTTTGTGACCCCATGGATTATACAGTCCATGGAATTCTCCAGGCCAGAATACTGGAATGGAGAATCCATTCTCTTCTCCAGGGGATTTTCCCAACCCAGCGCTCAAACCCAGGTCTCCCACATTGCAGGCAGATTGTTTATCAACTGAGCCATCAGGGAAGCCCAAGAATACTGGACGACTGGGTATCCTATCCCTTCTCCAGCAGATCTTCCTGACCCAGGAATCAAACTGGGGCCTCCTGCAACGCAGGTGGATTCTTTACCAGATGAATGGTTAAAGGAGCCTGTTTAAGGTAGCCTAACCTTACTTTGTCCACTGCCCAGACAAGAGTCTCAGGATTTTACTCAGAGCCTGGAAAGATGACATGTATGTATGTACCCCAGCTAGCAGCACACCTATTCATGAGTTAGTGAACCAACTTTTTCAAGTATGCCATCAGAAAAAGTTTAATAATGCCCCTTCGCCATAATCCCTCAGAAGGGACACTGGGAGTTAGTTTATCCTACACACACACTCTAAAATAGCAGGCCAAGACTTATATGCTCACTCTGCATGGTGAAAATATAGTCTGGTTGAAATGATTGATTGGTTGGTAATTTTCAGCATAAAAGACCAATACAGACCTTCTTCAAAGCAAATCATCTTAATGTTAGCAGCAGCAGCAGTATAAACTTATGTTGATTAGGTAATTTACATGTCATTTAAGCATTACAACAAATCTTGTAATGTCAATACTATTATTATCATCCTTATTGTACAGAGGATGAAGTTGAAAGACCAAGGAACTTGCCAAGGGCACACAACCTCTTAGTAAGTGTAGAAAAATTCCTTCTTCTACCGTGATCACTGATAAAGATTATTTATTACCTTACTGCATCTGAATTAAATTTGAGAGGAGGATTTCCCTCCTCCTCACTAGTCCAAGCCTGTAGAATTGCATTTTATGTGCAAAGAAATAGTGGAGAAAGGCACGAAGATTTAAGATTTAGACTATTGAGTATTAGCTGGTCTTTCTTGTTTGTGCTGTGTGCTTAGCCACTCAGTCATGTCTGACTCTTTGCAACCCCATGGACTATAACCCACCAGGCTCCTCTGTCCATGGGGATTCTCCAAGCAAGAATACTAGAGTGGGTTGCCATGCCCTCCTCCAGGAGATCTTTCCAAACCAGGGGTCGAACCCAGGTCTCCCACATTGCAGGCAGATTCTTTACCATCTGAGCCACCAGGGAAGCCCAAGAATCCTGGAGTGGGTAGCCAATTCCTTCTCCAGGGTCACTTCCCAACTCAGGAATTGACTGGGGTTTCCTGCATTGGAGACAGATTCCTAACCAGCTGAGGTGTCCAGGAAGCACCATCTTGTCTGATCCATGCCTAAATTGATGATACCTGCATACTTCGATGGCACCCCACTCCAGTACTCTTGCTTGGAAAATCCCATGGACGGAGGAGCCTGGTAGGCTGCAGTCCATGGGGTCGCAAAGAGTCGGACATGACTGAGTGACTTCACTTTCACTTTTCACTTTCATGCATTGGAGAAGGAAATGGCAACCCACTCCAGTGTTCTTGCCTGGAGAATCCCAGGGATGGGAGAGCTTGGTGGGCTGACATCTATGGGGTCACACAGAGTCGGACATGACTGAAGTGACTTAGCAGCAGCAACAGCAGCATATTTCCTACCTGGCTCTTGGGAATGTTCTTCCACAGATGGTTCTCTGCATATATCATAGTCTGTTTCATCTCTTGAAAAGGCTAATTATCAGTCAAGATCACTGCCCTTGAGATGCTTACCATCTACAAAAATGATAATGCTGTGTGTGGGTAGTGTCACTGCTGGTATGGTTAAAACTATTGAAAATGGCACACAGATTCAATCCTAAATGCTTTGCAGCAAAGAAGGAACATTTTACATAAATCAAAAGCTTTATGGGAGTGAGTGTGAAGGGGGTTTAATCTGTTTGGAAAGTACACAAGAAGATTTTGCACTATTTTTTGACTGCATGGAGGTCAATTGTAAGAGCTATTTGGAAAATAGAAACGGATGGGGGTGAACATGGTGCATAAAGGTCTGAGAGAAAAGCCTGATATTGGGAATGTTGAGAGAAGGCTTGAAAGAAGAAATGGAAAGCCTGACTCTGGGAGTATTCAGGGAGAACACATATAGCTTTGAAATCACTGGATAAGTAAGAACTTAAGTTTATGTAAGAGAGAGCAGATAGAAAGTGAGAAACAGTTAAAGTTCTCCTACTCAGGCTGTGAGGTAACTATGGTTATTGGATGTTTTATAATAGAAAGAAACTAATGTGGCTCTCTGGACTGAACAGATCAGTGGTATTATTGCCTCTGAGTTCTTCTTGCAGGTTAAGGCCAGCTTCTTGTACTGAACATAACTGCATGTATGATCTACTTTTCATGTGCCAGAATCTGGCTAGGCCCTTCACATATATTATCTCCTGTCATCCTCAAAACAACTTCACAAAGTACAGTCCCTAACAGATGGGAAATGTAAGGCCCATGGAGATAAAGTGACAAGTCCAAGTTCACACAGATTGTAAGTGGCTGAGCTCAGGCCTGCTTGACTCCAAACCACACGTGCTTTCTCAGATACTCCATCTTGGGCAGTGTACCAATCTTTTCATCCTTTACAATATGGGACAGAACTCAAGAAACTAGCATGGCTGGCAGGCAGGCTAGTAGCTCTCTGATGAGTCATCTTGTAAAGGACATATGCAATCATTTGTGATTCTACTTGCCTCTACTGAAATCTTCACATAATCTGAAGTAACAATGTTATTCTCCTCTCTCTACTATTAAACTTCTTACCAGGCTGATTCATAAAGGATAATCAGTTATCAGTATCAGTTCAGTCACCCAGTCATGTCCAACTCTTTGCGACTCCATGGACTGTAGCAAGCCACACTTCCCTATCCATCACCATCTCCTGGAGCTTGCTCAAGCTCATGTCCATTGAGTTGGTGATGCCATCCAACCATCTCATCCTCTGTCGTCCCCTTCTCCTCCCACCTTCAATCTTTCCCAGCATCAGGGTCTTTTCCAATGGGTCAGTTTTTTGCATCAGGTGGCCAAAGTATTGAAGCTTCAGCCTCAACATCAGTCCTTCCAACGAGTATTCAGGACTGATTTCCTAGGATTGACTGGTCTGATCTCCTTGCCATCGAAGGGACTCTCAAGCGTCTTCTCCAACACAACAGTTCAAAAGCATCAATTCTTTGGCACTCAGCTTTCTTTATGGTCCAACTCTCACATCCATACATGACTACTAGAAAACCATACCTTTGATTAGATGGACTTTGTCAGCAAAATAATGTCAGGGTTTGTCATAGTTTTTCTTCTAAGGAGCAAGTATCTTTTCATTTCATGGCTGCAGTGACCATCTGCAGTGATTTTGGAGCCCCCCAAAATAAAGTCTGTCACTGTTTCCATTGTTTCATAAGGGATAATAGTGGATAGGGATAATAGTGATTGATAAGGAATTGATAGTGGATAAATCACTTCATGGGAAATAGATGGGGAAACAGTGGAAACAGTGTCAGACTTTATTGTTCGGGGCTCCAAAATCACTGCAGATGGTGACTGCAGCCATAAAATTAAGACAATTACTCCTTGGAAGGAAAGTTATGACCAACCTAGATAACATATTGAAAAGCAGAGATATTACTTTGCCAACAAAGGTCCATCTAGTCAAGGTTATGGTTTTTCCAGTGGTCATGTATGGATGCGAGAGTTGGACTGTGAAGAAGGCTGAACGCTGAAGAATTGACGCTTTTGAACTGTGTTGTTAGAGAAGACTCTTGAGAGTCCCTTGGACTGCAAGGAGATCCAACCAGTCCATTCTAAAGGAGATCAGCTCTGGGTGTTCTTTGGAAGGAATGATGCTAAAGCTGAAACTCCAGTACTTTGGCCACCTCATGTGAAGAGTTGATTCATTGGAAAAGACCCTGATGCTGGGAGTGATTGGGGACAGGAAGAGAAGGGGACGACAGAGAATGAGATGGCTGGTTGGAATCACTGACTCGATGGACATGAGTTTGGGTGAACTCCAAGAGTTGGTGATGGACAGGGCAGGCCTGATGTGCTGCAATTCATGGGGTCTCAAAGAAGTTGGACACGACTGAGCGACTTAATTGAACTGAACTGAAGGGATAATAGTGATCAATTTTTGCTTATCATTTCTCTTGGTGGAAGAATATCTGTGCAGTAAATCAGTCGATAAACAGAAAACAGGAAGAAGAGAAGCAAATAAAGAGGCCATCCAGCCATTAAGGTTCCACTAGGCAGTTAACACATGAATTCATCCATGGACCCCCATTAACTATAGGAAAATATAAACATAGATCTAGAAAATTGGGGGTACTTCCTGGTCCCAGGTAACATTAGTTACATGGGGTGAGACAACTGACTTTTCTTCTAAGAGATTAGCTTATAAGGTTTCTTTTTTTTTTTAAATAAATACGTTTATAAAAATATATAAATCTGTAGTAGTGCCAGAATCTCTAGGATTCCACCCCTCAGATATCATATATTTATATGTTGTTCAAATGTGGTGAAAACACGTAGCATAGAATGTATCATCTTAACCATGTTAAGTGTACAGTTCTGTAATGTTAACTATATTCACTCTGCTGTACATCAAATTTCTGGAACTTTTTAATTTTGCAAAACAAAAACTCTGTATGCACTAAACAACAATTCCCTACTTGCCCTCCCCGCAGCCTGTGGTAATCCCCAATCTACTTTGTGTCTCTATGTGTTTGACTAGTTAAAATACTTCATATAAGTGGCATCATAGAGTTCTTGTCTTTTTGTGACTGGTTCACACCACTTCCCTGGAGCCTCAGAGAGTAAAGCGTCTGCCTGCAAGGCGGGGGACCTCAATTCTATTCTTGGGTCAGGAAGATGCCCTGGAGAAAGAAATGGCAACCCACTCCAGTATTCTTGCCTGGAGAATCCCATGGATGAAGGAACCTGGTAGGTTACTGTCCATGGGGTCGCAAAGAGTTGGACACGACTGAGCCACTTCACTTTTTTTTTTCTTTTTCACGTCACTTAGCGTAATATCATCAAGGTTCATTTAGATCCTATATTAAAACTTCTTGAAGGCCCTCCTTGTATAAGTGAGAGTTATTACTTTTTTTCATTTAGTGAAATACATATAAGATTTAACTTTAGTGACATTTAGTATATTCACAACATTGTGCAGTTATTACCACTTTCTACTTCCAGAACAATTTACTACCTCCAAAGAAAACCCCATATCCATTAAGCAGTCAGTCTCCATTCCTCCCTCATTCTAACTTTTGGCAACCACTAAATTGGCTTTCTCTTTATATGGATTTACCTATTTAAGATATTTTGTATAAACAGAATCATATAATATGTCACCTTTGGNCTTTGGGGTCTAGTTTCTTTTACTCAGCAGAATGCTTTTAAGTTTCAGCTATATTTTAGCATGTGTCAGAATTTCCTTCTTTTTTATGGCTGATTAATATTCCATTGTATGGTTATATTACATTTTGTTTATTGACTTATCATTTGGATATTTGGGTTGTTTCTACCTTTTGGCAATTTTATTTTAAAATTTATTTATTTATTATAATTGAAGACTAATTACTTTACAATATTGTGGTGGTTTTGCCATACATTGACATGAATCAGTCATGGATGTACATGTGTCCCCCCATCCTGAACGCCTCTCCCACCTCCCTCTGCATCCCATGCCTCTGGGTTGTCCTATTGCACTGACTTTGAGTGCTTTGTTTCATGCATGGAACTTGGACTAGTCATCTTTTTCACATATGGTAATATACATGTTTCAATGCTATTCTCTCAAATCATCCTACCCTCACCTTCTCCCACAGAGTCAAAAAGTCTGTTCTTTATCTATGTCTCTTTCACTGTCTCACATATAGAGTCATCTTTCCCATCTTTCTAAATTCCATATATATGCATTAATATACTGTATTGGTGTTTTTCTTCCTAACTTACTTCACTCTGTATAATAGGCTCAAGTTCGTCCACCTCATTAGAACTGACTCAAATGTGTCCTTTTTAATAGTTGGGTAATATTCCACTGTGTATATGTACCACTGCTTTCTTATCCATTTCTCTGCCAATGAACATCTAGGTTGCTTCCATGTCCTAGCTATTGTAAACAGTGATGTGATGAGCATTGGGGTACATGTGTCTCTTTCAGTTCTGGTTTCTTTGGTGTGTATGCCCAGCAGTGGGATTGCTGGGTCCTTTGGAAGTTCTAGTTCCAGTTTTTTAAGGAATCTCCACACTGTTCTCCATAGTGGCTATTCTAGTTGCATTCACACCAACAGCGTAAGAGGATTCCCTTTTTTCCACACCCTCTCCAGTATTTATTGTTTGTAGACTTTTTGATAGCAGCCATTCTGACTGGCACGAGCCATTCTGACCTCTTTATGATTTTGACTTGCATTTCTCTGATAATAAGCAATATTGAGCATCTTTTCATGTGTTTGTTAGACATCTGTATGTCTTTTTAGAGAAATGTCTGTTTAGTTATTTGGCCCATTTTTTTGATTGGGTTGTTCTTGTATTGAGCTACATGAGCAGCTTGTATATTTTTTATATTAATTCTTTGGCAGTT
>SJYQ01001834.1:49378-79351 GCA_006410935.1 Redunca redunca | reverse complement strand
TTTCTATGCATGTTTTGATTTCCTTTTTCATTTATTCCATGATTTGTTGTTTATTCAGAATCGTGTTGTTTAGCCTCCATATGTTTGCATTTTTAATAGTTTTTTTTTTCCTTAAGTGACAAAGTAAATGGCAATGGGATCATAAGTATCAATAATTTCCTTAAATGGAAATAGGTTGAATGTCCCAATCAAAAGACAAAGACTGGCTGAATGGATACAAAAACAAGACCCCTATATATGCTGTCTGCAAGAGACCCACGTCAAACCAAGAGACACAAACAGACTGAAAGTGAAGGGCTGGAAAAAGATATTCCACACAAATAGAGACCAAAAGAAAGCAGGAGTAGCAATACTCATATCAGATAAAATAGACGTTGAAACAAAAGACCATGAAAAGGTACAAAGAAGGACACTACATAATGATCAAAGGATCAATCCAAGAAGAAGCTATAACAATTATAAATACATATACACCCAACATAGGAGCACCTCAATTCATAAGGCAAATGTTAACACATATGAAAGGGGAAATTAACAGTAACACAGTAATAGTGGGAGACTTTAATACCCCACTCACACCTACGGATAGATCAACCAAACAGAAAATTAGCAAGGAAACACAAGCTTTAAATGATACAATGGACCAGTTAGACCTAATTGATATCTACAGGACATTTCACCCTTTTGGCTATTTTAAATAGTGTTGTTGTGAACATCTGTGTACAAGTGTTTGTATGAACACCTTTTATCAATTCTTTATTGTATATATCTGACAGTTATGACATTTTATTAGGGGACATTTTTTTCCTGACTGCCTTGCCAGGAAACTTTCTAACTTTCTACATCCTTTCACTCTTAAGTTAGTTGTTTCTATGTCCCTAAGGGGATATTCCAGCACATGGTTTTAAGAAGGTAATTCTATAAGCCAATTTAGAACAATACTAAAACTATGATAATCATAACTATAGATTATCTAACAACAGATAATCAAGTAATAACTATGACAATCACTGATACCTGCTGCGGTTCACGGGGTCACAAATAGTTAGCCATGACTGAGCGACTGAGCTGAACTGAACTGAACTGATAGATCATCTAGCTATTAGGTAATTAATAACCATGATAACCAATACCTACTACCTCCTAAATACTATTCTTGTCTTACCAGTTCCATGAATCCTCCTCTCATAGTACTAACATAACATCCCACATATTCTTATGCCTAAACATAGTGTATCATATTATATGTGGATACCTAGCTTTTGAAACTAGAAGCCAATCAATTCCTTCCATAGCCAGAATTAATTATCTTATCTCTCATATGCCCTCAGANGACTAGTATCTTGCTCAAAATATTAGGTAAGAACATGAGTTTCTGTCCCAACTTCATCACCAGCTTTGTAATCTTGAGCAAATTTTTGCTTAACCCATCTGAGTCTCTGTTTCTTCATCTATAAACTAAGGATAATATTAGCATCTATCTCATTGGTGTTTTGTGAGAACAAATGATTTAATGCGAAAGAACTGGACATGACTGATTGACTGAACATCAACAAAAGTTCTTTAGAATAATACCTGGGACATGGTAAGTGATCAGCAAACATTAGGTTTTATTATTATTAGTAGTAGTAGTATTTAGAGTCAGGTGGGACTGAGTTAAAAATCTCACTTCTGTCAGTGATTAAACTATGTATGGCTCCCACCTGCATACTCTGTCATTGCAAGCTTGTTGCTTTCAGTACACATATGTCTATACTGGTGCAGTCTTCTGTGTTACATCTCTGTGACAGAGATATGCTAATTTGTCTCCAACTGCCATCTGTATTTTCTCCTTTGGTATCTTGTAAGACTGAATTTATAGCTCAGTTGGTAAAGAATTTGCCTGCAATGTGGGAGACCTGGGTTCCATCCCAGGGTTGGGAAGATCCCCTGAAGAAGGGAAAGGCTACCCACTCCAGTATTCTGGCCTGGAGAATTCCATGGGCTAGTCCGTGGGGTCACAAAGAGTTGGACATGACTGAGTGACTTTCACTTCACTTCAAGACTGAATTGTATTCTGTCCAATGGAATGTGGAGAGAAGTTGTGTGCATGATTTCCAGGCCTGGCCCATAAAATTTCCCCTGAAGTCCTCCTCACATTCCTCCCCCTTTATCTCCTGATTGGATGTGGAGTCTATAGCAGGGGATGCTAAGCCACTAGAAGATGATGGGAGGAGACTGGGTCTAACTGCCAAACACATGATTGGATTATGGAGTGAGTGAGAAATAAACCTTTTTACTACGTTAAGTGCCAAAGATGTTGAGGTTGTTTGTTACAGCAATTAACCTCTAAGACAAATATAGTAACCCTCTACTTTGCATGCTCAACACTCAACTAGATTAAAATGATAGCAACCTCAACAGAAATGCACAAACTCAGGTGTAAAATTCATTTCCAACATATGGCTTTTTCTCCAGTTCTGCATAGGCTAATTTATCCAAGCTGGACTAGATTGATGAAGAAGCAAGTGGGCTGCCCAGGGCTCACACTTTAAGAAGGCGCTCACTCCTAGCATTGTGCAAGTGCAGAGTCCTCACTTAAGAGTGGTGCCTCCTTAAAGTTGGCACCCTAGGCACCTTACTTGCCTCACCTGAATCTTGATCCTGCATCCAAGTACCACTAGTGATGATGTCACCCTATATTCTGCTCCACTTCCTAACACTGATTCTAAGCCAGACATCTTAGTGAAAGCTGATTTGGCCGCTAATTTACTGTTACTGAAAACAAGTTAATTGACTTCTCTGGGCATCACTTTCCTCTTCTGAAAAGAACACTTGGTTCATAGTGTACAATAAGTGGTACAATTGATACTATTGTGGTTTTTTTTTCATGTAGTACATATTTATTGAAAAAATCTGCATGTAAAGTGGACCAGTGCAGTTCAAACCTGTAGTTTTTAAGGGTCAACTGTAGTTTACTTGATGTCTTGTTTTGTAGGAACAGTCCCAAATTACATCTGCTTCGTGATATATGAAGTGCATGCTTTGGACTTTGAGGATATTCTTAGGTAGTCTGTGGTTTTGAATCTTTGTAGTTGTTGGCTATTGTCTCATTATTTTAGAACATTATCCTGCTTGAAATACAGTCATTCTCAGTTCATTACTATCTTCCTGGTCCAATGAAAACTGAACATTCTGTTCAGTTTTGATCTAATGCAAAGATTTGGAAACCCCAAATGATATGACATTGAGAAGGCACTGAGGGCTTTCTTTTTCTCTTTTAGAAAATAAGATATACACCTACATAGATGTTTAGAGAAACCTGAGGCTATGACAGATTCTGAGAATCCCATGATGAAATACTACTATTTCAGAGTGGAGAAGCATCAGGCAGCTTATGGATGGATTTTCTCCTGGTTAGCTCCTCCAGGTTACAGAAGTGCATACATTAAAGATGAACATTTATGTATAGGCTATGTTGCCAGTTTGGGCATCAGTAGAAATCCTAAGCCTGAATTTAATTCCCCCTTTTCTTTTTCACTATTAGATAGTATTGTTACTCTCACAATTGCTGAGGAGAATGAGTGAATTCCTTTGCTCACATCTTCAGTAATTCTCTGCTCCCACGACTGTTTCCCTCTAGCTCTTCTGGTCATCCCTTGGCATCTATATGAGCTAGGACACATATGCCCACAGATTCCTTAAATGGGATAGCTATGGCTACAAACCCAAAGAAACTTTGTTTGGAAACCCATGTGATTTTCAGGGCTAACCAGACAAAAGGAGCTTGCTAAGCAAAAGCAGCCCACGTGTTTCCATCTCCACCAGCTGCTTTCCTTTGCTGAGCTGGCTGAGCTGTCCTGACGTCTCCATAAAGATGGTCTGTCATAATTCCTTTGGGGAATTAACTTGCCCTTTGCTGTGGCTCACTGGCTGTCTCTGTTTCAGGGACATGTGTTGAATGACCCGATTTGGCCTTGGAACAGGCTCCACATCCAGCCTTTCAGGACTGGTGATAAAGCAAACATAGGGAGCTGTAGCCAAAGCAAACATAGGGAGCTGTAGCCATCTAGTACTCTCCACCCACCACATGGCCCAAACCTACCCATCTATACATAGTTCCTCATGTGCCTGTTGCCAAAATGTAACCTGCACAGGATTCCAGTAGGAGGTACTTCCTAGATTAACTTTTCCAACTCCTGCACCTCATATTAGAGGTCTAAGGGATTGGGTTCCCATCCATTCTAATTTGAAATAAGAGAAACTGGAAATGGGAAGAGGAAAGAAAGCATGGAGGATGGTGATACTCTGCTACTAAAAATAATATTAATTATGAGAGAGAAACAGAAAACAGGAAAGAGAGAGAAGAGACACTGTTATGCCAGGGGATAGGAAACCCATGGTATCAATAGAAAGGAATGGGAGATACTACAGTGGATGAGAACAGAAGGAGAAAAGGAAAGAATAACTTTGTGACACAGAAAGAAAGGGAAACATAAACAGAGATATTAGAAGGAATAAATTTGAAAAGTAGCAATTGGGAAATAAGAAGGTGACAACCCAGGAGCCAGCGGGGTAGGGGTGGGGAAAGCAGCAGCAGAGCTCATGCCTCAAAGAGCTCAGATAGTGCCAGAGGAGAAAGGCCAGTTCTGGCATGGCCAGCCTCAGTGTAAACTTAGTGTAAACCATGGTCTTACCACTTACTGGCTCTGAGTCTGTTTCTTTGGCTATACAATGGGCACAGCAGTACATACCTCATTAGATTAGAGCCTACTCTAAGGCTATGGTGACCCACCTGGGACCATTTCTTGAATGTTCTCAGCTATTTTAAAGCCCCCATCACAAGCTTGCTACAGCTTTATGTCATTCGATATCTGTCATGGGTGCTAGTTCAAATGAGCAAATAAGGAAAACAAGTGTCCCTCACCACTGCTCTCCCACAGTCTTTGCTTTGGGGGCTTGAGATTTTGGACTCTACTCTCATGACAATAGTGCATGAAAGAAGGGAACTATGAAGGAAGTTAATGGGTGCAGAAGGGGTTCTGGGTCAAATTGCCATCCATTTCAATGTCTCCTTTGTTGCTCCAAGGGATTCAGATAGCTGTGATCATTTAAGAGAAAAGCTTAGCCTGAAGAAGAGAGGAACAGTAAAGCCAGGACACCATGGGGAGCCATGTTACCCACCCCTTCTGGACCTCCTCTTGTTGATGCTGGAGGCAAAGAGGAAGCACGTGTCAGTTTGGAAAGTTTGAGAGACTCCTCTTCTGCCTTGGCCAAAACCTGCAGCCTCCTGGTGTTGATGCCAACTCCTCAAGGCACAAGGGCCTCCCAAAAACATAAAGCCTGACCAAGCCACTCATAATCCTATTTTCAGGGTGACTGTGTAGAACAAGTAGGGCTGGTGAAGAGTTGTTCGGGACCAAGGGTGAGTGGGGAGCATTGAAAGTTAAATAACAACTCCTAAATCTTTCCACTTCCCAATATTTTCTGTCTCCTTCCCTATCCCTCTTCCTCTTTTCTCTTTCTTTCTTTCTTTTCTTTTTTTTTTTTTTACATTAGGTACAGTTGGATTACTTATATAATCCTTGGTTCATAATATATTATCATCATTGGTACATATGTGACTTCATATATTATTTGTAGATTTTTTGATGATGGCTATTCTGACTGCTGTGAGGTGATAACTCATTGTACTTTTTTTTTTTTTTTTGATTTGCATTTCTCTAAGATATCCCAGAGAAGGCAATGGCAACCCACTTCAGTACTCTTGCCTGGAAAATCCCATGGACGGAGGAGCCTGGTGGGCTACAGTTCATGAGGTTGCTAATAGTTGGACACGACTGAGTGACTTCACTTTCACTTTTCACTTTCACTCATTGGAGAAGGAAATGGCAACCCACTCCAGTGTTCTTGCCTGGAGAATCCCAGGGACGGGGGAGCCTGGTGGGCTGCCGTCTATGGGGTTGCACAGAGTTGGACACGACTAAAGCGACTTAGCAGTAGCAGCAGCAAGATATGCAGATGACACCAGCCTTATGGCAGAAAGTGAAGAGGAACTAAAAAGCCTCTTGATGAAAGTGAATGAGGAGAGTGAAAAAGTTGGCTTAAAGCTCAACATTCAGAAAACTAAGATCATGGCATCTGGTCCCATCACTTCATGGGAAATAAATGGGGAAACAGTGGAAAAAGTGTCAGACTGTTTTTTTTTTTGGGGGGGGGGCTCCAAAATCACTGCAGATGGTGATTGCAGCCATGAAATTAAAAGATGTTTACTCCTTGGAAGGAAAGTTATGACTAACATAGATAGCATGTTAAAAAGCAGAGACATTACTTTGCCAACAAAGGTCCGTCTAGTCAAGGCTATGGTTTTTCCAGTGGTCATGTATGGATGTGAGAGTTGGACTGTGAAGAAAACTGAGCACTGAAGAATTGATGCTTTTGAATTGTGATGTTGCAGAAGACTCTTGAGAGTCCCTTGGACTGCAAGGAGATCCATCCAGTCCATGCTAAAGGAGATCAGTCCTGGGTGTTCATGGGAAAGACTAGTGCTGAAGCTGAAATTCCAGTACTTTGGCCACCTCATGCAAAGAGTTGACTCATTGGAAAAGACTCTGATGCTGGGAGAGGTTGGCAGCAGGAGGAGAAGGGGATGACAGAGATGAGATGGCTGGATGGCATCACTGACTCAATGCACATGAGTCTGAGTAAACTCTTGGAGTTGGTGATGGACAGGGAGGCCTGGCATACTGAGATTCATGGGGTCACAAAGAGTTCGACACAAGTGAGTGACTGAACTGAACTGAACTGAATAATTAGTGATGTTGATCATCTTTTCATGTGCCTTTTGGCCATCTGTATGTCTTCTTTGGAGAAAAGTCTATTTATATTTTTTTAATGTCCCGATTTTTAATTGGGTTTTTCTTTTTGATACTGAGTTGTAGGAGCTGTTTGTATATTTTGGATATTAACCGCTTGTCAGTCACATCCTTTGCAAATTTTCTGTCACATTCTGTAGATGATCTTTTTGCTTGGTTGATGGTTTCCTTTGCTGTGCAAAAGCTTTCAAGTTTGATTAGATCCCATTTGCTTATTTTCATTTTTATCTCTTTTGCCTTGGGAGACTGACCTAAGAAAATATTGCTATGATTTATGTCTGAGAATGTTTTTCATTTGTTCTTTTCTAGGAGTTTTATAGTCTTATGTCTTATTACTATATAACTGTCTTATATTCTGCTTATTTTTTCCATGATTGTATGATTTTAATTTTCATATATATATGTGTGTGTGTGTGTATGTATGTATAGAGAGTATTTATGTTTATGTGTGTGTGTGTGTGTGTGTGTGTGTATGTGTGTGTGTATATATATAGAGAGAGCACACATTATGTGACCAAGCTGTGTGACCTAAGGCAAGTTTCTCAATGTCTTTAGGTTTCAGTTCTCTCTTGAATACAACAGTAACACTAATATCTAACTCAGAGGGTTGTTGTGAAAATTCAGTGCCTTAATGTATAGAAAACCCTTAGAGAAGCACTTGGAATATTTTATGCTTTATGGGTAGTGGGAGTGGTAGTAGCAGTAGTAATAANTGACCCTTTTTACTCCTTTGCTAGCTCATGCGCCACCCCCTCTAGGAAGACTAACCTGATTTCCTCTGTTGAAAGCAATTATTTTTTTTTTTACATTTCGATGGTACCTATTCACACCTTTATTCTGGCCCATATTTTATACTAGGTCTATTAGTAAGTCTGTTTCCCCTTAAAGCAGCCATTCTTAATATTATCAGCACATTAAAATCATCTGGGAACTTTTAAAGAGTCATGATCTAAGGCCTGTGCCAGACCAGTTTGAGAATTTCTGAGGATGTGGTGCAGATGTTAGCATTTTTAAAGCTCTCCAGGTGATTGTAATGTGTAGCCAAGGTTAAGTTCCACTCTTTAAGGCAAGAGTTGGCACATTCTGGCCCACAGGTCAAATCCAGATCACTACCTATTTCTGTAAATAAAGTTACATTGGTCTATTTGCTTATGTTATCTATGGCTAATTTCACACTACAGTAGGAGTGTTGAGTAGTTACAACAGAGGTCCTCAAAGCCTAAATCAGGTACTGTCTGAATCATCACTGCAGAAAGTTTGTTGATCCCTGTCTTTAGAACATAATCTCACTGAGTATAGGGATCATGTCTTATTCATCTCTCCTTTGTCTACATATGCCTAGCACAGTGCCTTGCCTATAGTCACTTAATAAGTGATTGTCCAAGGAACAGACAAATAAGGTGGGAGGTCCTGTCTGCTAAATTCCAGCCTGAGTTTTATTGGGTTGGCCAAAGAGTTTGTTTGGGTTTTTCTGTAATGAACTTTTTGGCCAACCCAATATTTTTCTAGTAGCACTGACAAGAGCCTGTGCAGTTGTCTCTCAGTATCTACAGGGGATTGGTTCCAGGGGCCCCTGCATATACCCAAGTCCACCAATGCTCGAGTCCCATAGTGGGCCCTTCAAATCCATGGTTCCGCCTCCACAGATTCAAAAAGCTACACATGGTGTAGTACTGAATGTATTTATTGAAGAAAATCCATGTATAAGTGGACCCATGAAGTTCAAACCACTGTTGTTCAAAGGCCAACTGTATTTTGAAGGATGTGAATTCCAGTCTTCTTTGAGGTAGGGAGAAGATGACCTGGAGAGAGCACTAGAAACAGGAGGTTAGGGAAGCTAGCTTGCTTTGCTCCCTGCATGGATTCTAGCATAGCGCTGGCCTCATGGTCATAAGCCTATTTCATTTTTAGAGTCTCTAACTGGTTTCCATCTCTCCCAAGTTGCTTTAGGTTGAGAAACACTTGAATTGATTGACTTTTGGAGATATCTTCCAAATATGTCCTATGGGATGTCTTGTGGTTTAATTGTTTAGGTCACAGTGGTTAAAAGTTAAGGCTTTAGAGTCAGGCACAGTTGGGTGTGAGTCTTGGCTATGTGACCCTGGACTTAACTGCTTACTGGCTCTGAGCCGCTTTTTCTGCAACTATAAAATGGCACAGCTGTACATACCTCATAGTGTTCTTGGAGTAAATGAGTTAATGCCTGTAAAACTCTAAGCACAGTATTGGGCAAATACTATGCACTCAGTTAAAGGGTGGCTATTACCATTTTCATTACAGCTGTCATCACCAAACAGAGGTCTATTCGACCCTGCCATGTTACAAAACCCCCTTGTAGGCAAGGGCCATATCCTAGTCGATTCTGTATTTCTGCCACACCTGGTACATACATAGTGGGCTCTCAGTGTGCATCAGTTGTTTGAATTGTATTCTGTCAACCCCAAATAAGGCTTATGGCAATGATGCAGATGTCAAACTCCACCTTACCTCACACTCTGCACTGCCTTCATCCCTAGGCATCTGTGTACTAATTAAGGCCATATATCAAAAATAGGCACTGACGCATGTGGTAATTTTACCAGCCTTGGGGCCATCAAAAATCCATTTGTCTACATTCTCCAAATGAACAGTAACTTTTTAAAATTCCCACCTATAAACAACACATAGCACATTCAGTTCAGTTCAGTTCAGTTCAGTCACTCAGTCATGTCTGACTCTTTGCAACCCCATGAACTGCAGCATGCCAGGCCTCCCTGTCCATCACCAACTCCTGGAGTCCACCCAAACCTAATTCCATTGAGTCAGTGATGCCATCCAACCATCTCATCCTCTGTCATCCCCTTCTCATCCTGCCCTCAATCTTTCGCAGCATCAGGGTCTTTTCCAGTGAGTCAACACTTCGCATGAGGTGGCCAACGTATTGGAGTTTCAGCTTCAACATCAGTCCTTCCAATGAACACCCAGGACTGATCTCCTTTAAGATGGACTGGATGGATCTCCTTGCAGTCCAAGGGACTCTCAAGAGTCTTCTCCAACACCACAATTCAAAAGCATCTATTCTTCTGTGCTCATAGCACATTAATTTTTCTTAAGGTAAGGAACTGCTGTTGGGATAGTGTCATCAAAATACTTGTCTCAGTAAGTCTAAATTGCTAAGATAGTGCTTATATTCAAAACTCAAGGACATGTAAAGGGTCAGATTATCCATCTTTGCCAGGACAAAAGTAAAAAGGCTTTTTAAAGCTGGTGACCATTTTTCCTGCTTCAACACCAAATTGGGCTCAGGGACTGCTATGTTAGCCTGGGAATAATGCACTGTGTTTTAGAAATGTAATTGTTTGTATTAACAAAATGCCACTGAACAGATGCTCCCAGGCCAGCATGTCTGGACTTGGCCACTTCCATTGATTTATTTAATGCTGTCCCCAGGAGGATAAGTGGGGCAGACACCTTAGCCAGTGAGAGATCGCTGTGGGGCAGTGCTGTGCTTGTCAGCTCAACAGCAAAAAGCGCAAGATCTGGGGTCCTCATTAAAGGTCAAGCCTCTGGGTACTCAGGGCCAACAGCAAAACCCATGGGGTGGGGATAGGGGAGTTCATTTTTCCTAGCCTCTGCCTCCTTTTTCTGTGCCCTTTGTCTGACTACCACCCCAATTCCACAGCAGGTGGTACATTTCTTTACACTCAGTCTTATATTAATGGCAACTTTTAATGTGGCCCCTTCCCAGGGGTGTTGCATTTGTACAGAGGTCAATGGACTCAAAAGACTAACATGCTAGTAGTAAATAAACCTAAAGAGAGACATGCCAAGACACATTTTAGTCAAACTTCTAAAAACTGAAGACAGAAAAAAAAGTAATGAAAGTGATGAGAGAAATAATATTTTGCCTAGAGTGGAAAAACATAATTCAAGTTACAGTGTATTTTTAAAATCAGAAACTGTAGGGGCCAGAAAGATGTGGCACAAGATTGTTAGAGTGTCAAAAAAATAGAACTGTCAAACATAAATCCCACCTCCAGCAAACATATCCTTCAAGGAATTAAGAGGCAATCAAGACATTTGTCCCCCATGGGTAGGTTATTTTATTTAATTATTGTTAATTCCTTTAAGTGATTTTTGAAATTTTATTTTATTAAAGTATAGTTGACTTAGAATGTTGTGTTTGTGGTGTATAGCAAAGTGTTTCATATGTGTGTATATATTTTTTCATATTGTTTTCCATTATGGTTTATTACAGGATATTGTATATAGTTTCCTGTGCTATACAGTAGGATCTTGTTTATTTTATATATAATAGCTTGCATCTGTGAATCCCAAACTCCCAATCCTTCCCTTCCCCACCCACATTCCCCGTTAGTGACCTCAATCTGTTCTCTATGTCTGTGAGTCTGTTTCTGTTTCACAGATAAATTCATTTGCATCATATTTTAGATTCCACATAAAAGGAATATCATATGGTATTTGTCTTTCTTTCTCTCTCTCTCTCTTTTTTTTTTTTTTTTTTTTTTTTTTTTCTTTTTTTTTNTTGGCTGCACCTTTGGCATGCAGGTTAGTTCCCTGACCAGGGATCAAACCCATGTTCCCTGCAGTGTAAGCAAGGAATCTTAACCACTGGACCATGAAGGAAGTTCCTGTCTTTCTCTTTTTGACTAACTTCATTTAGTATGATAATCTCTAGGCCCATCCATGTTGCTGCAAATGGCATTATTTTATTCTTTTTTTATGGCTGAGTAATGTTCCATTGTATATACATTTCATATCTTCTTTATCCATTCATTTGTTGATGGACATTTAAGTTTCTTTCCATGTCTTGGCTATTGTAAATATTGTAAATAGTGCTTCTGTGAGCATTGGGGTGCATGTATCTTTTTGAATTATGTTTTTCTCAGGGTATATCCCTAATAAATGGGATTGCTGCATCATACAACAAACAAGACATTCTTAGATGAAAGCAAACTAAGAACCACTCATTGCCAGCAGACAGTGAATGTCTGCTACCTTAGAAGATAGTTCAAGAAGTTCTTGGAGGAGAAAGGAAATGATGAAAGAAAGAATCTTGAAATGTCTGGAAGGAAGAAAGTTGACATCACATTTGACAGTAAAAACATCCTTGATTCTATAGTGAAAGGAAATGGGGAGAGGAGAGAGAAGGAAAGCCTGGAAGTGATTCTTTATGGAATGATGCTAACTAATAAATATAGAAGGAATGGTAGAATTAGTGAGGCACCATTTTATATCCTCCAGTGTAATAACAAGTGCAAGCATAGATCATTACTGGAGAGTAGAACCATTGGGTGAAAAGTTTTGGGGAGCTGAGAGTCAAAAGGACACAGGGTATCACTGTATAGTTAACTTTAACTATGAAGGAAAAAAGGTACATTTACAGTGTGGAGAGAGCTGATAGCCCCCTAAGGTGACCACAGGATTAAGCCCAGCATCATCAACAAAGGAACAAATTAACATGCCTGCTGAGGTGGTGCATTGGGAGTCTACAACATCATCTAAGTGGTGGTCTTTTTCAAAATGTTTAATCGGAATATAATGATGGACTATCAGAAAACTCCAGAATGTGGGACACTCCATATGACAGAACTGACCTGGACTCTTTGAAACTCTCAGTGTCATGAAAAAGAAACCACTACCAACAAAATAGCACGGAACTACTCAATATTAAAAGAAACTAAAGAGATGTTACAACTCAAATGTAATGGAGGACCTTGCTTGAATTTTCAACCATAAATAAAACTTTGAAAGACAATTTTAGGAGAAGTGGAAGAATTAAATATGGACTACATACTATATGAATTCATTACTATTGAATATGAATTCATATATTATTGAATTCATGTTAAATATTCTAAGTGTCATGTAGAATGTTTTTTTTTCTTTAATGTCAAGAGATGGCTGCTGAAGTATTTAGAGCTAAGTGCCGTGCTATTTGCAATTTAGACAGAAAGAGGGAGGAGGAAAGGGAGAGAGGGAATGACTGGGAGAAAGGAAGAGGATGACAGAGAAAGAAAAGTTGATGAAATGTTTAAAATTGGTGAATCTAGTTAAAGGGTTGTAGTTGATTTAATGGTGCACCCTCAAAAATTAGGTCCAAGCCCGAATTCCTGATACTTATGAATGTGAGCTTATTCGGAAAATACAGTCTTCACAAATATACTTAGGTCAAGAATTGCAAGATGATAACATACTAGGTTAGTGTGGGCCCTAAACCCAATGACTCATGCCCTCATAAGAGAAATGAGAAGACATAGGGGTACAAAGAATAAATGCCTATAAATTGGAAGTGTTACTGGCACAGTAGTGTTTGATTCATTGTAACCCATGGACCATAGCCCTCCAGGCTGCTCTGTCCTTGGAATTCTTCAGGCAAGAATACTGGAGTGGGTTGCAATGCCCTCCTCTAGGGGATCTTCCTGACCCAGGGATCAAATCTACATCCCCTGCATTGTAGGCAGATTCTTTATCGTCTGAGCTAACAGGGAAGCCAGTCCTGTAAAGATGGAGGCAGAGTCCCCAGGAGCCACCAGACTCTGAAAGTGGCAAAGATTCTTCTACAGAGGGTGCTTGGCCCGGGCACTGCATTGATTTCAGATTTTTAGCCTCTGGAATTGTAAGAGAATAAACTTCTGCTGTTTTAAGCCATCCATTTTGTGATCATTTGGTGCAGCAGCCCCAGGAAATTAATACAAGGGAGTTCAGTTTTGCACCATGCTTTCTTTCAGGTTTTCTGTAGGTTTTAAGTTTAAAACAAAACAAAACAAAACTTAAAATACCATCTCTGACAGATCAAGAGAGACTGCACAGGAAAGAGAAAGTGTGATATTTAATACCTTTCATGACACTTTCCTGCGTTTTAAACCAGAGGCTTCACATCTTCATTCTGCAGTTTGCCACAAATTCTATAGCTAGTCCTGCTGTTGAATAAACTCTGGGGTTAAAATAGATCTTCTTAAACCATTCCTCTCATGGTGGTCAGTTCACTAATGCCAGCCTGAATTTGTGAGGGCAAGGAAACCCAGTAGGAGGAGGGCCAAGAGCCACAGTGCCTGGGAACTAGGCAAGGCCTGACAAAGGACTTTGACAGCCTTGAGAGATTAGAACCAAATCAGCAATCCTTTGCATTGTCTGCTTTATTTCCTACTCATCACCTCAACAAGACTTTAAGATATTCAAGTGCCAAGACCTCTCCTTCTGCTTCTTTGAATCACTTACACTTCATGGCATTGTTTTAGGTCAGAGTTAGTTAGATCTTCAATGATTACTCGAATTGGGATTTGTGGTAACCTAAAGGGAGTTTGGGGCTTCGCTAAGTGTCCATCAGCAGATGAATGGATAAAGATGTGGTATAATCTATAATGGAATATTAGCCATAAAACAGAATGAAATGTTTTTCCATTTGTAACAACATGGTTGGACCTGGACGGTATTATGCTTAGTGAAAGAAGTCAAAGACAAACACTATATGTTATCACTTATATGTAGAATCTAAAAAATAAAACAAGTGAATATAACAAAGTAGAAACAGGCTCACAGATACAGAGAACAAACTAGTGGTTAACAGTGGGGAGAGGGAAAGTGGGATGGGTAAGATAGGAGTATAGGATTAAAAGGTACCAACTACTGTGGATAAATTAAATAAACTATAAGAATGTAATGTACAACACAGGGAAATATATTGAGTTTGTCAAAAGGACCATTTGAGTTTTTCTGTAATGTTGTATAACCCATAAAACTTATTGGCCAACCCAATAACTTACTTTGTAATAAATTTAAGTGGAGTATAATCTATAAAATATTAAATCACTGCATCATCTATCCAGTCATATAGAGCAGACACAATGTATTTCAGATTCCTCAAGGAGTTTTCTACAACTATGAGAAACACAAATGAAATCTCAAAGTTCTGGAAGGCATTGATTTGCTACATGCTTCTTTTATAGACTATAGTCCAGAACATGCATTTCAACCAGTCACTATATGAATACCAGTTACTAGAATGGCCTTTCTCTACTGAGTGGCCTTGGGAGGTGTAACAGGGTCAGTTAGGGTGGTCATGAACGGTGTGACTTAACAGAGCTTTCCTCCTCTGTCAGAGATAAGCTCTACCATTAGCAAGATACTGCTTTCAAATCCTAGCCCTGCCACTTACTAGCTATGTGTGAATTTAAGGCGGATAAGTTAACTGATCCGAACTTTCGTGTCATCATCTTTAAATTGAATAACACCTGCCCCATAGTGTAGTAAGCATTAAATGCCAGAAATTAATATTCTATTTTTTAGTAATGTGAAATTCAATGAGTATCATTAACAAAACCTGAGCACAGTGTCTGGCATAAACCAATTATTAATTCCCTTTCTTTCAATGCACACAAAGCCAGATTTTTATGTACAAACAGATGAGTCTTCTACTCATAGGAAAAATTGAAATTCTACAGGGTTTTCCATGTGAAAGTAAATGGGGTGGGTGGAATGCAGTCACTGTTGGCTTATCAGTGAGGTGGAGATAGAAGAAAACAAGTGCCATGTAATGTATATACTAGAAATCAGACAGCAAGAAAGAGGACTGCAGAATCAAAGCCAATACCAGAAAGTAATACCAATAATTTAGTTCATGAGTACTCAAAGTTATAGAGGCAATCAATGACTGGAAAGTGTGGTCCAGATACCAAGACAGTTGTACTGATTCTACTAAATGGTGTAACTCACTTCTAGGACTTTTGCTTGTGAAGTGTGGGCAGTGACTCTTGCACAAAGGTGACACTGAAGATTCATGACACTATAATCCGTTGAATGTTTTTTCCATTTTCTTGGCCAAGTGAGGTAAGAAAGCATGACCATCAATGTAGAAGGCTTTATAGATGTATCACAAGCTTCCAGAGCTCTCCCAGGGGCATGAGGTGTTAGATTTTGCCAAGATGCTGATATATCTTAAATTCTCTATTTTGTTTCAGCAATAACTATATGGTCATAGGCCACATGCTGCTGGGTGAAGATGTTCCAGAATCCCCTCAAAAGGTTGATATTTGTTTTAACCATCATTGATAGAGGTGAAGGCAGTGACACAGGTCCCATGTGTTGCCAAATGGACAGAATGGAGGTAGTGAGAATGAGGTCAATCATACACTCTTCTCTCTCTAAAGGTGTGTGTCAGGGGCTCATGTCTACAGTTATGTGTTATGTCTTCATCGAGGGCAGTATACTCTGATAGTTAGGTTGAACTACCTGATATTATAAGAGCAATTACTTATGCCAGGCACCATGGTGCTGGAGATGAGTGGAAGTAAATGCAGGAAGTAAAAAACCATAGGTATTTAGAAATATTGTTAAAGTTGTAGACACATGAGAGAGAGAGAAACAGGGAGACTTTTGAGGCAAGGCTCCCAAGGATGACAATCTTCTGTGAATTCACATTAGATCATACTGCGAATCCTGACATTGCACAGTGAGAATCTTATTTTGTTTCCAGTGTGCTCAGAGTTGATTAGGGTCTGGAGGATTGATGCTATTAAAACCACAGAAGTTGATGTTTAAGCCAAACAACAATTTATTCTCTTTTAATGAAAATTAACTGCCAAGAAGGCTAGAACACTTTATGTCAATTTGTTAGCAAATTTTCTCCCCATAACAAAATTTATATGGGAAAGTAATTAAAATCAGATTATATCTTAGAGCATGGACTCAGAACAAGGGGGTTAGGTGGCAATCTTAATGGCTAATGGCACAAATTGAGATGACCTGGGGCCTCTGTCCCACTGTAGATGGACCTGTGAAATCATCTGCTGGTCAGCATCCTCTCTCTGACTCTGGAGAGATTACTGATGCCCTATGGCTCTTTAACTGCTCCCCCACTACATCTAGATCCCAAGCAAATGATTCTCATGTTAACAATTCCTTCTTCAGACTTCTAAAAATGATTAATTCTTTCTTGCTTGATGATATCAACCATGTAGCAGATATGCCCCCCTAAACTACAACCTTGGTTGGACCTGAGGATTCCCCAAGCCTTTTCAATTACAGACTGCATCTTTGAGTAGGGTACATGACATTTGTTCTTTATAAATTTTAGTTAGTTTCACTCTCAGAGAAATTCACTTAGGTATAGGACTTATCCATGTAACTCTCTTTATGCTAAGTAATTAACTGATTCTAATTGAAGAGGATGGTGTCACTATAACAAAATGTTGAAGTAGTAAACAAAATGCTTGCTAGCTAGTAGGCAGTAAAGCATTGTCCTAGCATCCTTTTTCATACACTCAGTCTGGCTGTTGGATTGCGCAAGATAGAGTACAAGAGATCCCTGACTAGAAATTTCTCAAAAAGGGACTTCTAGAAGTAGGAGGTGAACAGAACTTCATAGCTCAGGTTTAATTATCTGCTCTGGGAGGTGATGAAATCTGAGGAAGAAGGTAATGTTGCTGCAGAGGGAAAGGTTTCCTCATAACATAGAGTGTGTGTATGCTAAGTCACTTTAGTCATTTCTGACTCTTTGCGACCCTGTGGACTGTAGCCTGCCAGGCTCCTTTGTCCATTGAATCTTCCAGGCAAGAATACTGGAGTAGGATGCCTTTTTCTACTGTAGGGGATCTTCCCAACCTAGGGATCAAACCTGAGTCTCACGTCTCCTGCACTGGCAGGTGGGTTCTTTACTACTAGTACCACCAGGAAAGTCTGTATAAAACAGTAAAATTTTTATATGTCAAAGGTATATGCACATAAAGTGTACATAATAATAAATTGTTGTCATTGTTTAATTGCTAAATTGTGTCCAACTCTTTTTGACCCCATGGACTACAGCCCACCATGTTCCTACCCCATGGGATTTCTCAGGCAAGAATACTGGAATTGGTTGCCATTTCTTTCTCCAGGGCATCTTACTGACCCAGGAATGGAATCTATGTCTCCTGCTTGGCAGGTGGATTGTTTACTACTGAGCCACCTGGGAAGCCCATGATAAACTATGGCCCTAAGATAAAATTGATGGTTAAGTCAATTAAATGCTCCTATCAACATATCAGGACCACACTAAAGTCAGTAACAAAAGTTCCTGGAGTCCATTGGGTTAGTCCTTTATGACAGAATTGGTGGTGCTAGATTAGGATACCTGCAGGTAATGCCAGAGTCACTTAAGTTTCAAGTAGAGCTACCTGTAAGAGGCTCTCATACAATCCCAGTACACTAGTGGGAATTTCTCAGCACAATGGGAATTTGTGCATTCAGGTCTCCTTGTTGTAAGAGCATATGAAATAAGGTGGATAGGCTATATAGCAAGCTATTGATAAGGGAGACTCCTTGCAAATACAAACCAGAATTGACACATTGGTTAGTGTGGCACTGGTGGGTGAAAAGTGCTGTTGTTAGTGCTATAGGCTAAGACTAATAAAGTCCTAGCTGGGCCTAGGTAGGGTCAAAGCATAATTTTCTAGGACAAGCTACAGTGGTGCTTCATGTTCTGAGAGGTCTTGGTGGCTGCTGCTGCTGCTGCTGCTAAGTCACTTCAGTCGTGTCTGCCTCTGTGCAACCCCATAGACGGCAGCCCACCAGGCTCCCACATCCCTGGGATTCTCCAGGCAAGATGGTGGCTGCTAGGAAATACTGATTTAATGATTTTACTTCAGGGGATTCATTACAGGGATATACTTTAGCACCAGGAAGCAGGGAACTAGGAGAAGATAGTTACCAGAAAACACCAATTATCCCTGCATAGCCTTAACATTTTAGGGATTTTTACCTTTCAGCATAGCCCTAGTTTTGTTCAGTAGCATTAGGAATCCATACACAGAGTGGAGGGATGCCAAAAGCATAGCACAAGCAATGATACCCCCATTTCGTGATTTTTTGTAAAGATGATGTTGATGTATATACCCCAGGATTTTAAACATGAGATGGTTTAGAAAATTATCATTAATTGCTCTTTAAGAAACTCAATTAGGTAAGAGTCCCCAGAGGTGATCTATAGGGGTAGAGCTTAGCATCAATTGGCAGAGATCCTAGATGGTGACCATGCTTAGGCCTTTAGAGTCAGAAACGACTGAAGGGCCTGATTCTCAGTCTACAGTGGAAATTTAGTCAGCCACTGCCGCCCCTCCCCCCCCATCTAAGGCAGCAATGACATGCTTCAGACATAGTTATTATGATGTAACACATTCTCCAAATCTCACTAAATAGTTATCAGGGGTCATTATCCTAGAGCATTTTGAATTGTCCCAGGATATGCTGGAACCTGAAGTTTGCTTGGAGCAAAACGGAGGAGGCTAGGGCTTGGCTAAACGCATGTTCCTGCCTGAAGGGCTAATTTTAAAAGAAGTGGACCCAAAGTTGCAAGCAGAGAGCTTGGAGGTCCATACCATCTAGTTTGTCAATAGCAAAAGATCCAGGTAGTTGGGCAAGTAGAAGCATTTAAATAGTAATAAAATAAATTATCATGAAATGGTGGCAGTATTGTGGTTCCATGAAATTTGGTTTATTTTAAGATAAATTCTACTCAGCAGATGGAACATGAATCAGCTTCTAGTAGAAAATGTTGGTAGGATGTGGAAATACAATTGGTACTTCAGCAAAGAGTCCTAAACCCACAGGGAACTAGCATACAGGCCAATGAGAGTGAGGGTAAAAGGCTTGGGCCAAAGTGTAGGCACAAAGACTTGGGCCACAGCTCTCAATCTAGGTGTCTATTACCCATTGGTGAGGATGGAGTTTTCCAAGGCATTACCAGGGTGGTTTCCATTGGGTCTTAAAGGGCAGAGTTTTGCCTGCAGGCTTCAGTACTCTTGGAAAATTAGTCCCAGCTGCAGAAAGTACCTGGAAGTTGTTTTCATCATTGCTGGATCAGGTTTGGTGATGAGTCACCTAATGAACGAGATCTGTTTGCTGAGATTCTCAGAAGCATGAATTTATGACTGTCTATAAAGTGGTATCACAGTTCCCCATCTGTATTTTAAATCTTAATGCAGGATATAAATCAGTAAGGCTGGAGGTGAGAGGGGTATGTTAACAATGTGAATTGTCTGGGCTCCTCTTACTGATGAGTTGGGTTATTTATCCTTGCTTGGGCTTGAGAACTTTTGGCAAGGCAATNATCTGTCGTGAACTGACCAGCATGGCTGCAGTAGAGGCATGCCTGAATTTTTCGCTCGTGGGCTCATTTGACTGGAGTGAGAGGTGGCTCGCTTGCTTGCAGCTGTATAGGGTCTTTCTTGGGTGCTGGCTCTGTAGAATTGAAGAAGCTTGGTAGAAGCTCTGGCTGGTCATTATGCTTCTTGCCCAACTGAATACACTGAGTTGTGACAAGGTCTGGGAGATTGTCCATCAGATCTGGGCCACTAAGTTCATCCTGAATGTAGTCAGCTAGTTCTCTTTGGAAATGATCACTTTGATTGGATTCATCATCTCTCAGATTCTTAGGAAGGAGCTGAAAAGGAGTAGCATCCTGCTGAGAGAAGTTGGCTTCTCTGTCAACCTTAGTATTCATCAGGGGGTTCATTTTCTATTTTGTGGGCTCACCAAATGACTGCGGAACTCAAGAAAAAATTTCTCATACTGCTTCAACAGAGCACTCTGGTAGGTGGTGATTCTGTACAATTGTCTATTGTATCTTCTGGAATCAAATAAGACTAGGCAGAATTGAATACCAGGACTGGATACCAGTGGGCAGACAGTGGTTTTGCTGTCATTAGAAGGACAGCATCATGAGCAAGTAGCCAAATCTATTAGTTATGAGGTCACAAAGGTATGCTGAGAGCTCAGAGATGCTCAAAACTGTTGTTCACCTTTCAATGTTGCCTGTTCTTCATGAAGAATGCCAATGTTTTGCATATTCAGAAGAAATGAATTACCTTAGGACACACAGAAGATTTGGAATTAAGATAAAAGAAAAGTTATAGTAGATTATTTTCTCCTCTCCCCTTCTTGATAATACAGGGGCATTTGCCCTCAGACTAAGCCTTTGGTTATAAAGTTTCTTTCTTTATAAGATAATCAATCGATTTTATAATCCAAAGTGATCTTAGAAATCATCCAGGCCACATTCATAATTTCACAGAGGATAAAAATAGACCCAGAGAGGTAAACATGTTTACCCAAGGTCACACAACTAGTTAATATCAGAGGTGGCATGTTCAGCAGGAATGCTGTCTAAAAAAGCACTTCCTCCAGGACTACAAACATGCTTAAGCTGCTGCTGCTGTTGCTAAGTTGCTTCAGTCGTGTATGACTCTGTTGGACCCCATAGATGGCAACCCACCAGGCTTCCCCATCCCTGGGAATCTCCAGGCAAGAACAATGGAGTGGGTTGCCATTTCCTTCTCCAATGCATAAAAGAAAGTGAAAAGTGAAAGTGAAGTGGTTCAATGGTGTCTGACTCTTAGTGACCCCATGGACTGCAGCCTACCAGGCTCCTCCATCCATGGGATTTTCCAGGCAAGAGTACTGGAGTGGGGTGCCATTGCCTTCTCCCATGCTTAAGTTACTTGGGCATAATGACAGTTCTTTACCCTTGCTACTCCAAAAGCTCTCAGGGAACCATCAGCTTTGGCATCACCAGGGAGGTTGTTGGATATATGGACTCTAAGGCCCCATTCCAGACCTACTGGAACAGTATTCCATTTGAACAAGATTCTCTAGGTGATTTGAGTGTTCACTGAAGTTTGAGAAGTGCTGCTCTAGAGGATACTTAGCCAGAAATGGAATACTTACTGGTTGAACTTGATTCTCAGTACATATCCTACAGTGCTCTGGGGATCTGATTGCTGTGCTCGTTGTTAATGTATTTTTTCTGGCTTTCTAGTCTGTGTTTGAGGTCACATGATTGCCATGGAGATGATTAAGACATCACAGACAAAATGAAGAGGTGGGATTCACAACCTAGGAAACAAAACAGAATAAAGTATAAAGATCAAAATCGTCAGTCTCCCCTGCATTCATAACATAAATTAAGAAACCAGGTAAAGTTTAAAAGACATCCAAACATTGTATATTGGTTGAACTCTTCTGTTACATATTTAATTCCTCTTATTGTCCTTTACTTGTGCAGTAAATTGGCCCTTTGAGGGCAAAAAAAAAAAAAAAAAATGTGTATCACTGAGTGTAAAAGTTGATTCTCTAGGTTTTATTTGATGACACCTCCTCTCTAGACCTATAGAAGATATTATTGGAAAAATGAAATTGTTTAAGATTGGAGGCAGAAACTTGGGCTGGAAACTTACCCAAATCATCAGTTGGATGATTTGATTGAAGAGCTTCTTTTCTTCTTAATTTCCTCTTTTATAATGAGGATGAGTATACTGTCAAAAGGGTGTTGTGAGTATCAGTGAAACAATAGATTGGTGCTCTGAGTAGCAACAAAAACAATGAGTGATTTCCTTCCAATATTTTTCCAATGCAGCTGAACAATTCCAATGTTGAGACTCTACCCTCATCACATAATACCAAAGTAGGAAGATCCTTTCTTCTTTTCTATATCTCATTTACATATATATATATTTTTTAATTTTTATTTTTACTTTATTTTACTTTACAATACTGTATTGGTTTTGCCATACATTGACGTGAATCCGCCACGGGTGTACATGAGTTCCCAATCATGAACCTCCCTCCCACCTCCCACCCCATATCATCTCTCTGGATCATCCCTGTGCACCAGTCCCAAGCATCCTGTATATATTTTCCTATTCACCTTTCAGAGATCTTTTACTTTCTAAGGCCCATCCATGAGTTTATTCCTGCCTACTCAGCTAGGTTTCAACTAATATAAGATGCTAATTTTTGAAGGTAAATGATTGGCCTTTCTCAGGGCATTCATTTTTTCCCCCCTCAAACTTTACTGTGTGTAAGAGTCTGCTTGGTACCGGTCTCTAGCAATTTTGATTCAGTATGTCTGGAGTGGATGCCAGGAACCTGTACCAGTTAACTAGGAGATTTCTTTTGCTGATGGTCCTTGTGAGAAAAGCCATACACAAACATCATGGAATAAAGCCATATTAGTTGCATCTCACAGTAGGGATGGGGAGGTGACATTTGTAGGTCGGAGGTTGACCCTCATGTGACATACAATAGGTGATAGCCTATTCCACCTTCATATAAAGCCCACAAAGAGCACTGTCCTTTACAACTGTTCATCTCTTTATGATAGTAGAAAGCAAGAGTTCTGCATAAATGTTCTAGAGTCATAATAATTTGGGTCCAAACTCTGGCTTGCCAAATGCCGTGTGGCTCTGGACAAGGTATTTAACCTCTGTGATAATCAGTTCCAAACTTTAAAATGGAGATGATTTTAATACCTCATGGTATCATTATAAATGAGATGAAAAGAGATTAGCAAAGCTCCATGGAGATGGCAAATGTTCCATAAATGTTAGCTATCATTATTCTAGGTCCATAGTCTATGTTTTAGAATTTAAATTATTTTCATATTTTAGACTGTAACACAGAATATGTACTGTTTATTACTTAACACCCCAAACAGTGTCTGGGAAAACATCTCATAATTTATCCTTTAACATTTCTGCAAGAAAAATGTCTAAATTTTCCAAGACTATGTTCTTGTTAGTTCAGGTCAAGTTTTTNAAAAAAAAAAAAAAAACAACCTTCTGTTGTATATAGCATTTTGATTTAAAAATTGAATATAAGGGTTTGTGCACCTCTACCAAACTCTTTTGGGGGAGATGTGCAATTATAACTTTTCCTTATCTGTCCCTGCTTTCTGCCCTTTCTCTCTACCATCAGAAGTTTCAGAATATCTGTTAAGGTCTCCTGTTTCTTTACAGAATTATGTATTCAAAATGGCAGAACTTTTTCTAATTAATGTGGCACTGGTGAAATGCTTGCTAAAATTATAGGCCTTAGCCCAAATGCAAATCACACAATGGCACTGTTGTCAATGGCAATTGCTTAATTCCTCAAAGAAAATCTACTTTACTTTATTATTTTGGAAATTTCTTTTCCTCTAGATGTAAGTGGCTTTCTATTGGGTTGTCCCAGCAGATCCTTTTGGGCGAGGCTGATAGTCTGGAGGAGTTCCAGACCATAGTCTTTTGGAGATGAAGTAGAAACAGAGCTCATAACTCAAGTGAACAGCCTTGAGAGATCCAACTTGTGAGCCTAGACTATAGGTGTAATAGAAAACTGCATGTGCTTAAACTTTTCCTTATCAGTATGAATTTCAACTATGAAAACAACAGCATGGAAATAGACTTCATGAATTATTGCAGGTCACTTGGGTATTTGTGTTCAGTTCGACTCAAAGCAATAGTTAAGAGTTTGCCCAGATATATAATTACTCCATTCTGGGGTTCCCTGAGACTTATTTGGAGAAAGGCCTGTCATACCCTGCTGGTTATAAGAGAGCTTTGATACCTTACCATGCTTTATTTTCAGGCTGTTCTACATAACCCATTGGTAGCTGCATTCTTATTCTTGGTCACCAGATCTTATAAGGGATGCTACTAATGGGAGCTAAATGTGTATGCGTTAGTCATTCAGTCATGTCCAGATCTTTGCTACTCCATGGGCTGTAGTCTGCCAGCCTCCTCTGTCCATGGAGTTCTCAAGGCAAGAATGCTGGAGTGGATAGCCATTCACATCTCCAGGGGATCTTCCTGATCCAGGGATTGAACCTGGGTCTTCTAATTGCAGGCAGATTATTTAAGGTCTGGGCTACCAGGGAAGCACATAGGAGTTAAACTGATACACAGATAACCCTCATAAGGGGACCACAGGGAATTCTGTTAGGACCTATCTGAAGACTTGGCTGTGACCCCCACCACTGTCACCATCTATACTTACAACCTTGGGCAAGTCACTTCCTCTCTCTGGGTCAGTTTCTAAATCTGTACAATGAAAGCATTGGGTTTTTCTCAAGGTTTATCAAGAAAAGAAGAATACATTTGAATCAGTTCTAAGGAGATGGATGGAGCTGGAGCCGATTATACAGAGTGAAGTAAGCCAGAAAGAAAAACACCAATACAGTATACTAATGCATATATATGGAATTTAGAAAGATGGGGATGATGACCCTGTATGCGAGACAACAAAAGAGACTCAGATCTGTAGAGTGAACTTTTGGACTTTGGGGGAGAGAGAGAGGGAGAGGGTGGGATGAGATGGGAGAATGGCATTGAAACATGTATACTATGATGTAAGAAATGAATCGCCAGTCTATGTCCGATGCAGGATGCAGGATGCTTGGGGCTGGTGCACGGGGAGGACCCAGAGAGATGGTATGGGGTGGGAGGTGGGAGGGGACTCATGTTTGGGAACGCATGTACACTCGCGGTGAATTCATGTCAATGTTTGGCAAAACCAAACAGTATTGTAAAGTAAACTAAAGTTAAAATAAAAATTTAAAAAAAAAAAGAAAGAAAAGAAATCATGATTCAGAAGGGTTAGCAAGAGACCTTGGAATCTGAATTTTTATGTTTGGCTACCCCCAAATTATTCCGTGTCAAGAATTCTTCACATTTTACCTTTGGAATATTGGGGGACTGATTACTGCAAAATTGGTGGCTCAGAGGTTAAAGCATCTGCCTGGAATGCTGGAGACCCAGGTTCGATCCCTGGGTCGGGAGATCCCCTGGAGAGGGAAATGGCAACCCACTCCAGCACTCTTGCCTGGAGAATCTCATGGAGGGAGGAGCCTGGTAGGCTACAGTCCACGGGGTCGCAAAGAGTCGGACACGACTGAGCGACTTCAACTTCAAATTGAAGAAAGTAGGGAAAATTGCTGGACCATTCAGGTATCACCAGAATGAAATCCCTTACAATTATACAGTGGAAGTGACAAATAGATTCAAGGGATTAGATTTGATACACAGAGTGAAAGTAGAACGATGGATAGAGGTTTGTGACATTTTACAGGAGGTGGTGATCAAGTCCATTCCCAAGAGAAACAAATTCAAAAAGGCAAAAGTGTTTTCTGAGGAGGCCTTACAGTTAGCTAAGAAAGGAGAGAAGCTAAAAGGCAAGTGAGAAAGGAAAGATATACCCATCTGAATGCAGTGTTCCAAAAAATAGCAAGGAGAGATAAGAAAGCCTTCCTAGTGACCAGTGCAAAGATATAGAGGAAAAAAATAGAATGGGAAAGATTAGATATCTCTTCAAGAAAATTAGAGAAACAATGGTACATTGCTTGCAAAAATGGGCACAGGAAAGGACAGAAACAGTAGGGACCTAACAGAAGCAGAAGATATTAAGAAGCGGTGGCAAGAATACACAGAAGAACCATACAAAAAAGATCTTAATGACCCAGATAACCACAATGGTGTGACCACTCACCTACAGCCAGACATCCTGGAATGCTAAGTCAAGTAGGCTTTAGGAAGCATCACTAAGAACAAAGCTAGTGGAGGTGATGGAATTCCAGCAGAGCTATTTCAAATTCAAAAAGATGATGCTGTGAAAGTGCTACCCTCACTATGCCAGCAAATTTGGAAAGCTCATGGTGGCGACAGGACTGGAAAAGGTCAGTTTTCATTCCAATCCCAAAGAAAGACAATGCCAAAAAATGTTCAAACTATGGCCAAGTTGCACTCATCTCATGTGCTAGCAAAGTAATGCTCAAAATTCTCCAAGAAACACTTCAACAGTACGTGAACTCAGAAGTTCCAGATGTTCAAGCTGGATTTAAAAAAGGCAGAGGAGCCATAGATCAAATTGCCAACATCTGTTGGATCATAGAAACAGCAAGAGAGTTCCAGAAGAATTAACTTCTGCTTCATTGACTATGCAAAGCCTTTCATTTTGTGGATCACAACAAACTATACAAAATTCTTAAAGAGGTAATAATACCAAACCACCTTACTTTCCTCCTGAACAATCTGTGTGCAGGTCAAGAAGCAACAGTTAGAACCAGACATGCAATAACAGACTGGTTCCAAATTGGGAAAGGAGTGTGTCAAGGCTGTATGTTGTCACCCTGCTATTTAACTTATATGGAGAGTGAATTATGAAAATGCCAGGCTGGATGAAGCACAAGCTGGAATCAAGATTGCTGGGAGAAATATCAATAACCTCAGATATGCAGATGACACCATCCTTATGACAGAATGTGAACAGGAACTAACGAGCCTCTTGATGAAAATGAAAGAGGAGAGTGAAAAATCTGGCTTAAAACTCAACATTCAAAAAATGAAGATCATGGCATCTGGTCCCATCTCTTCATGGCAAATAGATGGGGAAACAATGAAAACAGTGACATACAATTTTTTGGGCTCCAAAATCACTGTGGATGGTGACTGCAGCCATGAAATTAAAAGACTCTTCCTCCTCAGGAAGAAAGCTATGACAGTCCTAAAGAGCATATTAAAAAGCAGAGACATTACTTTACCAAAAAAGATCCATCTAGTCAAAGCTATGGTTTTTAGACCATAAAGAAAGCTGAGCACCAAAGAACTGATACTTTTGGAGAAGACTCTTGAGAGTCCCTTGGACTACAAGGAGATCAAACCAGTCAGTCATAAAAGAAATCAGCCCTGAATATTCATTGGAAGAACTGATGCTGAAGCTCCGATACTTTGGCCACCTGATGCGAAGAACTGACCCATTGGAAAAGACCCTGATGCTGGGAAAGAAGGCAGGAAGAGAAGGGTACAATAGAGGATAAGATGGTTGGATGGCATTACCTACTCAATCAACATGAGACTGAACAAGCTCTGAGAGTTGGTGATGGACAGGGAAGCCTGGCATGCTGCAGTCTACAGGGTTGCAAAGAGTCGGACATGACTGAGTGGCTGAACTGAACTGCGTACACAAAACTCCTATATTTATCAGAGTTTTTCAAATTTCAGGATATATCAGAATCCCCAAGAATTTTAAAATTCACATTTTTCTGGTCACATCCCTTGGCAATGAGATCTAATGGGTCCAGGATGCAGATAATTTGCATTCCAATCAAAGTCCATAGATAATGTTGCTGTGGAAGTTTCCCCATAAACACTTTCCAAAAGCTCTAGGCTGAATAGTCTTGAAAGGCACTTTCTACTTTGGCACTCTTTTCATTCTTGACTGTAGAAAGTATTTGACTCCAAAAGTGGCTCCTGACATGTGTGAGATGTGGATTGCTTCCCTTCCTGGACTCTGCTTGAGGCTGCATGGCCACCTCTAAACAGTAGGCTAGAACAGACCTGGCTCAGGCTTGGGACATGTAACACCTCAGAGGAAAGAGAGAGGAAAGCAGTTGAGTTAATCCTGTTCTCAGGACCCTCCAGTTCCTACTGAGTGTTATGCACTATTTTACTCTGCTCTGTCAATGAATGAGGTAGAAAAAGCATCCTCATATATCCATATCCAGAATAGTCCAGTTGGGATTAATTTGCCTATTGCTATGACTCAGATCAGACCTGGAGAATGCAATGGCAACTCACTCCAGTACTCTTGCCTGGAAAATCCCACGGATGGAGGAGCCTGGTGGGCTACAGTCCATGGGGTCACTAAGAGTCGGACACCACTGAGTGACTTCCCTTTCACTTTTCACTTTCATGCATTGGAGAAGGAAATGGCAAGCCACTCCATTGTTCTTGCCTGGTGAATCCCAGGGACGGGGGAGCCTGGTGGGCTGCTGTCTATGGAGTCACACAGACTTGTACATGAATGAAACAACTTAGCAGCAGCAGATCAGACCACACAACCTCCTTTAAGCTTCAACCTTCCTCTGGCTCAGTTGGACCCATGGCCTAGCTGCATATGAAGTTCAACATATCATGAACACTTTCTATGTGTATTCATTGCCAGTTTCCCAATTTTCCTTCCTAATGGGCACAGCAGTATTAAGGAGCCTCAGCAGCCTTCCTGCTCAATGGCCCTATTTAACAATCCTCTTAAGGTCATGTTTCCCAGTCTATGCCATCACCTAGCTTCCCTCCTTTGCCTACTCTCTGCTGGCAGCCACATCACATGTCTGAATGATTCTACTCAATCACCAGCCAGGATACGATTGTCCCTGGAATACATGTCCAATAACATGGTCCTCTCAATACATGACCCACTTGCACTGTTGATTTCTCTGGGTCCAACAAAGAGAAGGTCTAGAAGCAATGGGAGAGTTTTTCTAGGTAGACAAGGATCTGGATGTCTAATTAGATCCAGATAGGATCTGCCTAATGGCAGATTAGGCAGACATCATATCACTAGGGTTGAACATAGAGCATTACATGGAATCAAGAAGAAACCCCAAAGACAGACTCTATTGCTTCTTGGTTGTACTTGCCAATTTAATTCAGGCCCTGAGGAATTCCAACATTTCTATGGGTGGTAAATGAAAACATTAGGGAAAGTAGCCATGCTCTTGAAGTTTTTCAACTCCTAAAGATCAAGTGTGCTGCTACTTACAGCTCATAAGGGATGTTACAACATATGGCAGATACCTTTGTAGCAGGTTTGGGTCTCAGTCTCATGGCAGACCTTCAAGGGCTGAAGACATGGCAGGCCTCTGACACACTGTAAATGCAGAGACTTTCACTTGTATTTGGCAAGAATAGGAAGGACAATTTTTGCATTCTTTCAGTTGTATCCAACATTTTGTGGGTCTCAGGGGGTTATAATACTTAAGACTTCTTGAGTACCTAATTTATGCCAGCTGCATGCTCCAGTTGGTACTGGCTGCCTGGAGCTGTATGTAAGAGAATTCTGGGCCTGTGACTGGCCTCACTGGCAGAATGTTGTAAAGGACTGTCAATGTCTGCCATGGGCTCTGGAGGAATAATGGCACCATGCTGAACATGTATTTGTTACCTCTCTCCTAGACTTTATAATTCTCACAGTGGTCTTACAAAGTAGGTATGATTATTTGCATTCTACATGTAAGGAAATCAAGACCCAACTTCCACTTCAGAACATGTAGTCATGCCCACTCCTGCTTTTAATCTCTCTCTCCCCTCACCTAAAAGCCCTTTTCTTCCCATGTTCAGTTTAAGCCTCCTCAATAGTCTCCTCTGTCTACACATGGGCTTCCCAGTGGCTCAATGGTTAAAACTACCGTGCATTTCAAGCAACACAGGTGACCTGGCCTCAATCCCTAGATCTGGAAGATCTGCTGGATAAGGAAATGGCAAGCCATTCCAACATTCTTGCCTGGAGAATCCCATGGAGAGAGGATCCTGGTGGCCTACAGTCCATGGCGGGG
>SJYQ01001834.1:0-38303 GCA_006410935.1 Redunca redunca | reverse complement strand
TTCATCTCCTTCAGAATGGACTGGTTGGATCTCCTTGCAGTCCAAGGGACTCTCAAGAGTCTTCTCCAACACCACAGTTCAAAAGCATCAATTCTTTGGTGCTCAGCCTTCTTCACAGTGCAACTCTCACATCCATACATGACCAAAACCATAGCCTCAACTACACTGATTTTAGTCGGCAAAGTGATGTCTCTGCTTTTGAATATACTATCTAGGTTGGTCATAACTTTTTTCTTCCAAGGAGTAAGTGTCTTTTCATTTTGTGGCTGCAATCACCATCTGCAGTGATCTTGGAGCCCCAAACAATAAAGTCTGACACTGTTTCCACTGTTTCCCCATCTATTTCCCACGAAGTGATGGGACTGGATGCCATGATCTTCCTTTTCTGAATGTTGAGCTTTAAGCCAACTTTTTCACTCTCCTCTTTCACTTTCATCAAGAGGCTTTTTAGTTCCTCTTCACTTTCTGCCATAAGGGTGATGTCATCTGCATATCTGAGGTTATTGATATTTCTCCCAGCAATCTTGATTCCAGCTTATGTTTCTTCCAGTCCAGTGTTTCTCATGATGCATATAAGTTAAATAAGCAGGGTCTTAGGAGCAGCTAAATATGAGTGATTTGCTTCCAAGTTTGTTCCAATGCATCTGAACAATGCCAATGATGAGACTCTACCTTCATTGCATAATATCAAAGTAGAAAGAAACTGTCATACATCCTTTCTTCTTTTCCATATCTCACCTACCTATTTTCCTACTTACTTTTCAGATGTCTTTCACTTTGCAGGGCACAAATGAATAAATCCATGAGTTTATTCCTGCCTACTCAGCTAGGTGTCAACTGATGTAAGATGTTAATTAGTTATTGAAAGTTAAATAATTGGTCCTTCTCAGGGCATTCTTTTTTTTCCCCTCAAACTTTAATGTGAATAAGAATATGCTTGGTCCCAGTCTCTAGCAATTTTGATTCAGTAAGTCTGCAGCGGATACCAGAAAATGGTGCCAGTTTTTTTGCTGGTGGTCTTTGTGTGAAAAGCCATACACATAAACATCATGGAATAAAGTGGTATTAGTTTCATTTCACAGATGTAGGCATGGGAGGCAACATTTGGAGGTAGGAGGTTGACCCTCAAGTGACATAAAATGGATGGCAGCCTATTCTACTTGCCTATAAAGTCCACAAAGAGCCAACATTGTCCTTGAGAACTGTTCATCTCTCCCTGGTAGTAGAGAGCAAGAGTTCAGCGTGGATGTTCTAGAGTCATACTGACCTGGATCCAAACCCTGTCTTGGCCAAAGGCTGTGTGACTCTGGACAAGTTATTTAACCTCTATGAGAATTAGTTCCAAACTTTAAATGGAGATGATTTAATACCTACCTCATTGTGTCATTAGGATTAAATGAGATGAAAAGAGATTAGCACAGAGCCATGCAGATGGCAAATGCTCCATAAATGATAGCTATCATTATTCTAGGTCTATAATCTGCTGTGTTTTAGAATTTATATTATTTTCAGATTTTAGAAAAGTAACCCAGAGTATGTACTGTTTATTACATAACACTTCAAATAGTATCTTGGAAAACATCTTATAATTTAGCCATTAACATTTCTGCAGGAAAAAAATGTGTGAATATGCAAAGACTAAGTTCATGTCAGTTTAGGTCAGGATTTCATGCTAAATGAGTTTTGGCACCAAATTAGTAAAAAAAAAATTAGATAGCTTCTATGTATACAGTGCTTTGATTTCAGAATTGAAGATAAGGATTTGTGTACCTCTACCAAATGTTTTTGGGGGAGATGTGCAATTTTAACTTTTCCTTTTCTGTCCCTGTTTTCTGCCCTTTACATCCACTCACAGAAGTTCCAGAATATGTTAAGGTCTCCTGCTTCTTTACATAATTATGTATTCAAAGTGGAAGATTATTTAATTTTTTCTTATTAATGTAGCACTGGTGAAACACTTGCTAAAATTATAAGCCTTAGCCCAAATGCAAATCACACAACAGCACTGTTGTCAATGGCAATTGCTAAATCCATCAAAGAAAATCTACCTTGTGTTATCATTTTCAAAATTTAGAAATAGACTCCTTTTAGAAGTCAGTGGCTTTCTATTGGATTGTGCCGGCAGATCCTTTTGGGCCGAGCTGACAGTCTAGAGTTCCAGACCACAGTCTTTCGGAGATGAAGTAAAAACAGAGCTCGTAACACAAATTCACAGGCTTGAAGGATCCAACTTCTGAGTCTGGACTAGGTCTGACAGAAAACTGTATATGCTTAAACTTTTCCTTAATCAGTATGAGTTTCAACTATAAAAACAACAGCACATAAATGTTTGGTAAACTATTGCAATTCACTTTGATATTTGTGTTCAGTTAGACTCACAGCCATAGTTAAAAGAGTTTCCCCATTTATAAAATTACTCCACTTTGTGGTTCCCTGAGACTCCATTTGTTGAAGGGCCTGTCCTACCCTGCTGCTTATAAGAGTTTTGATACCTTATCCTGCTTTATTTTCAAGCTGTTCTCCATAGCGCATTGGAGGAAATGCTTTGAACTAGGGTTATGCACTCCCCAGAGTATTTAAATTCTTACTCGTGGTCCCCAGATTTTCTAAGTGATGCTACTATAGGAGCTAAACGTGTGTGTGTGCTGGTTGCACAGTTGTATCTGATGCTTTGTGCCCCATGGACTATTATCTGCCAGGCTTCTATCTCCATGGAAATATCCAGGCAAGAATACTGGAGTGGGTAGCCATTCACATCTCCAGGGGATCTTCCTGACCCAGGGAATGAATTTCCTGTATAGCAGGCAGATTCTTTACCATCTGGGTCACCAGGGAAGCCCATAGGAGCTAAACTGATACACAAATAACCCTCATTAGGTGACCACAGGACTTTTCTGAAGACTTGGCTGTGACCGCAGCTCTGCCACCATCTACACTTACAACCTTGGTCAAGTTACTTCCTCTCTCTGGATCAGTTTCTAAATTTGTATAATGAAAGGATTGGGTTTCTGCAAGTTTATCAAGATAAGACATCATGATTCAGAAGGGTTAGCAGAAGACCTAGGAATCTGAATTTTTATGTTTGTATACCTACCAAATAATTCTGTGCTAAGAGGTCTTCAGAATTTACCTTGGAAATACTGGGTGACTGCTTATTTCAAAATTCAGATTTAAATTGAAGAAAGTAGAGAAAACCACGACACTATCCAAATATGACCTAGATCAAATTCCTTATGATTATACAGTGGAATTGACAAATAGATTCAAGGGAATAGATTTGATAGACAGAGTGCCTGAGGAACTGTGGACGGAGTTTCGTTACATTGCACAAGAGGTGGTGAACAAGATCATCCCCAATAAAAAGTAATACAAAAAGGCAAAATGGTTGTCTGAGGAGGCCTTACAAATAGCTGAGAGAAGGGAAGCTAAAGGCAAGTGAGAAAGGAAAGATATACCCATCTGGATGCAGAGTTCCAAAGAATAGCGAGGAGAGCTAAGAAAACCTTCCTCGGTGATCAATGCAAAGAAATAGAGGAAAACAATAGAATGGGAAAGACTAGAGATCTCTCAAGAAAATAGAGATAGCAAGGGAACATTTCATGTAAAGATGGGCTTGATAAAGGACAGACAGTATGGACCTAACAGAAGCAGAAGACAGTATGGACCTAACAGAAGCAGAAGACATTAGGAAGAGGTGGCAAGAATATACAGAAGAACTATACTATAAAGATATTAATGACCCAGATAACTACTGGATGTGATCATTCATCTAGAGCCAGACATCCTGAAACAGGTCAAATGGGCCTTAAGAAACATCACTATGAACAAAGCTACTGGAGGTGATGGAATTCCAGCTGAGCTATTTCAAATCCTAATAGATAATGCTGTTGAAGTGCTGCTCTCAATCTGCCGGCAAATTTGAAAAACTCAGCAGTGGCCATTGGACTGGAAAAGGTCAGTTTTCATTCCAATCCCAAAGAAACACAATGCCAAAGATTGTTCAAACTACCACACACTGACACTCATCTCACACACTAGTAAAGCAATACTCAAAATTCTCTAAGCGAGGCTTCAACAGTACGTGAACTGAGAACTTCCATATGTTTAAGCAGGATTTAGAAAAAACAGAGGAACCAGAGATCAAATAGTCAACATCCATTGTATCATAGAAAAAGTAAGAGAGTTCCAGAAAAACATCCATTTCTGCTTTATTGACTATGTGTAGATCACAACAAACTGGAAAACTCTTCAAGAGATGAGAACACCAGACCACCTTACCTGCCTGCTCAGATATCTGTACACAGGTCATGAAGTAACAGTTAGAACCAGACATGGAACAACCAATTGGTTCCCAATTGGGAAGGAAGTACATAAGGCTGTATATTGTAACCCTGCTCATTTAACTTATATGCAGAGTACATCATGTGAAATGCTGGGCTGGATGAAGCACAAGCTGGAATCAAGATTGCTGGGAGAAACACCAATAACCTCAGATATGCAGATGACACCATCCTTATGGCAGAAAGTGAAGAGGAACTAAAGAGCCTCTTGATGAAAGTGAAAGAGGAGAATGGAAAAGCTGGCTTAAAACTCAATATTCATAAAACTAAGATAATGGCATCCAGTCCCACGACTTCATGGCAAATAGATGGGGAAATAATGGAAACAGTGACACTTTATTTTCTTGGGCTCCAAAATCACTGCAGATGGTGACTGCAGCCATGAAATGAAAAGATGCTTGATCCTTGCAGAAAAAAGCTGTGACAAACCTAGACAGCATATTAAAAAGTAGAGACATTATTTTGCCAACAAAGGTCTGTATACTCAATGCTATGGTTTTTCCAGTAGTCATGTATGGATGAGAGAGTTAGGCCATAAAGAAAGCTGAGCACTGAAGAACTGATGCTTTTGAATGGTGATGTTGGAGAAGACTCTTGAAATTCCTTTGGACTGCAAGGAGATCAAACCAGTCAGTCATTAAGGAAATCATTCTTAAATATTCATTGAAAGGACTGATACTTAAGTGAGGCTCCAATACTTTGGCAACTTGATGCAAAGAACCGACTCATTGGAAAAGACCCTGATGCTGGGAAAGATTGAAGGCAGGAGGAGAAGGGGATGACAGAGGATGAGATGGTTGTATGGCATCACCAACTCAATGGACATGAGTTTGAACAAGCTCCAGAAGTCAGTGATGGACAGGGAAGCCTGGCATGCTGTGCTCCTGAGCGTTTGAACTGAACTGAACTGCCCTGCCCACAGAAAACTCCTATATTTATGAGTTTTCCAAATTTCAGGATACATCAGAATCCATGGGAATTTTAGCATTCAGATTTTTCAGGCTCAAATCTAGGCAGTGTGATTCAGTGGGTCTAGGATGAGACCAGATAATTTGCATTCCAATCAAATTCCATAGATAATGTCGATGTGGAAGTTTTCCCATCAGCACTTTCCAAAAATCTCTAGGCTGAATAGTGTCCAAAGGCCATTTCTGTTTTGGCACTTTCTTGATTTTTGACTGTAGAAAGTATTTGACTCCAAAAGTGGCCCCTGACATGTGTGAGATGTGGATCGCTTCCTTCCTGGACTCTGCTTGAGGCTGCATGGCCACCTCTAGACAGTGAGCTGGTGTGAGTGAGCTAGTTTAGAACTACAGTCATCTCTAAACAGACCTGGCTCAGGCTAGGGACATGTAGGTGACTCAGAGGCAAAACCGAGAATAGGAGTTGAGTTAACCCTGCTCTCAGGACTTGGTAGTTCCTACTTTGAGTTATGCACTATTTTACTCTGCTCTGTAAGTGAATGAGGTAGAAGAAAACATCCTGATATCCTCATATCAGATATAGAACAGTCCAGCTGAGATCAATTTGCCATTGCTATGACTCAGATCAGAACTCACAGCTTCCTTTAAGTTTTAGCCTTCCTCTGGCTCAGCTGGACCCATGGTCTAGCTGCTTATAAAGTTCAACATGTCATGAACACTCTCTCCAATTATTCCTTTTAAGTTTCCCAGTTTCCCCTCCTAATGTGCACAGCAGTATTAAGGAGCCTCAGCAGCCTTCATGCTCAATGGGCCTATTTAACATTCCTCTTAATGTCATGTTTCCCAGTCTCTTCTGTCACCTACCTTGTCTCCTTTGCCTACTCTCTGCTGGCAGCCACATCGCATGTCTGAATGATTCTCCTCAGTGCCCATCCAGAATAACATTGTCCTTGGAATACATGTCCAATAACATGAGGCCCTCAATACATGACCCATTTGCACACTGTTCTTCCCTCTCAATCCAACAAAGAAGAGGGCCTAGAAACAGTGGGAAAGTTTTCTAGAAAGGCATGGATCTGGATGCTGGATGGAAGGCAAAGTGATCTGCCATTAGGCAGACAACGTATCACTAGGGTTGAATATAGAGCATTACACGGAGTCAAGAAGAAATAGCAAAGACAGCCTCTATTGCTTCTTGGTTGTACTTGCCAATTTGATTCAGGCCCTGAGGGATTCCAACATTTCTATGGGAGGTAAATGAAAGCCAGGTTCTGGAAGTTTTCCCCCTCCTAAAGATCAAGTGTGCTGCTACTTGCTGTTCTTAAGAGATGTTACAACATATGGCAGATAACCTTATTAGCAGGATTGGGGCTCAGTCTTATATCAGACCTTCAAGGGCTGAAGACATGGCAGGCCTCTGACACACTGTAAATGCAGGAACTTTCACTTGTATTTGGTAAGAATAATAAGGACAATTTCTGTGTTTCTTCAGTTGTACCCAATATTTTGTGGGTCTTTGCAGGTAGTAACACTTATGATTTCTTGAGTACCTAATTCATGCCAGCTACATACGCTGATTGGTACTGGCTGCCTAGAGCTGTATTTAAGAGAATTCTGGGCCTCTGACTGGCTTCTGGTGGAAAGTTGTGAAGGACTGTCAATGTCTACCATGGTCACTGGAGGAATAACTGCACCATGCTGACCATGTATTTCTTACCTCTCTCTTAGACCTGATAATCCTCAGAGTGGTATTACAAAGTAGAGTCCTGCCCATGCCTGCTTTTAGTGTCTCTCTTCCCTTACCTAAAAGCTGTCTTCCCATGTTCAGCTTACATTCAGGCTCCTCAATATAATCTCCTACACAGGTACTCCCCCCATTTCTCAGTGGTTAAAAATTCTCTTGCAGTTCAAGAGACACTGGAGACCTGGGCTGGATCCCTTGGTCTGGAAGATCCCTTGGATAAGGAAATGGCAACCCTCTCAAGTATTCTTGCCTGGAGAATCCCATGGACAGGGGAACCTGGTGGGCTACAGTCCATGGGTTTGCAAAGAGTCAGATATGAATGAGCGCCCAGAGGGAGTTTAAGAAATGTGGGAGACAGCAGAAGAAATTTGAGAATCTTGACCTAGTCTTTCCTAGGTTACTAAAATGAAACCCAATACAGCTCTGAAATTGACTTGTGTCATTTGGGGAGAGTAAGTAAAGGGAGAGATGCAAATGTGTCCCTAGTTGAGTTCACTATTGAGTTCTGTCCATATAGACCTTTCAACCAAGACTACATCTGCAATTGTCCCAACAGATTAAAAAATGAATTCATGATGTGAGATTGTGAGTTGGATAGGATAGAATAACCTATAATTTGTATCAGATGTAAAAATCTTTCTCATCCAGAGATATCTGTGGTGTATTTCCATCATGTATCTCATAGGTTTGGGACCATGTATTTTTTGACAGATCCTTTGCAGATATCGGAAATGTTTGTAGTATGTGTATTCTATTTAATCATTATTTTAACAAATACTTCTGTTGTGGTTATTGTGTGCCAGGTACTCTTTTATGTTTTTTATAAATATTTAGACTTCATAATCCTATGTGTGTATTAGTTGCTCAGTTTTGCCCAACTCTGGGATCCCGTTGACTGTAGCCCACCAGGTTCCTCTGTCCAGGGAATTTTCCAGGCAAGAATACTGTAGTGGATTGCCACTCTTTTCTCCTGGAGATCTTCCTGATCCAGGGATTGAACCTGGGTCTCCCATATTGCAGACAGATTCTTTACTGTCTGAATCACCAGGGAAATTCTCATAATCCTATAGAAAGTAGGAAATTGAGGCACAGAGAGTTTAAGGAAATTGAGAAAGTTCATCTAGTTATTGAGAGGTAGAGTCTAGCATTTGAACCCAAGCAGAGTTCCTCATTCTTAACCCACTATACTTTCCTGTCTTGCTTTGTACTTCGCAAACATGCAGGTGGTAATGATGGGAAAAGTCCTAGGCCATAACCTCTCCCTCAAATGTTAGACAACCATCTCACATTCATTTAAATAATGGCTGAACTTTGGGGAGAAGTTTGTATCTTTTTGGAAGATGATGGGTTTACACAGGATGAGTCTGTATCTGCCCAGTAGGCCAAATAAAATTCATGAATCCAGAAGACTACAAAGCTTCTGCTGGCTGAAAGTATTATGTTAAACTTGAGTCAGTGTACATAAGTCTGTTCTTTGCCCAATACCACCACTGCAATGTAGAAACTTTTTTTTTTCTGTTACTAGGGATTGACTCCTCAAACTGATATAAGAGATTGAGCTAAAAATAGTGTAGTTGTAGTAGGGAAAATCACTGTGTTGGAATTCTTTGTGCTTCTGTAAAAGGATTTTTATTAGTTTCAAGGATAAATACCTTCAACCATAAGTGGATTTTGTGATTCAAAAGCTATCATCACATGCATGCACCTCAGTGTTCATAGCAGGGCTAGTTACAATAACCAAGTATAGAAGCAACCCAAGTGTCCATCAACAGATGAGTGGATAAAGATGTGGTATAATCTACAATGGAATGTTAGCCATAAATGAAGTGTTTTGCCGTTTGTAACAACACGGACAGAACTGGATGGTATTATGCTGAGTGAAAGAAGTCAGAGAAAGACAAAGACTATATGTTATCGGTTACATGTGGAATCTAAAACTTAAAACAGATAAATGAATATGGCAAAACAGAAACAGTCTCATATCTATAGAGAACAAACTAGTGGCTACCAGTGGGGAGAGGGGAAGATGAAGAAGTGAGACAGGAGTATAGGATAAAGAGGTGCCAACTGCTATGTATAAAATAAATAAACTACAAGGATATCATGTATTGCTCAGATAAATATATTGGGTTGGCCCAAAAGTCCATTTGGGTTTTTCTGTAACATCAAAACCCAAATGAACCTTTTGGGCCAACCCAATAACTTATTTTGTAATAACTTTAAGTGAAATATAATCTATAAAATATTGAATCACTATGTCATCACTAAAACTAATATCATAAATCAGCTATATTTCAATAAATAATTTATATTTAATAATAATATCAGGATTTTATCTCTTCCTCTCTGCCCCTAAATTCTACTTCTCCAGGAAACCTCCACTCTTTATGGGCTCTCCTCTCTTTGTCAGAAGGGCTGTCAGCAATCATCAGGGCCGTATCCTTCTACACCTGATTCCAGTGGGGGGAAAAATAAGAGTATTTTTCTAACATTTCCAAGAAAGGCCATAATATTCACTCTTTTTGGATACATTTAAGACACAATTCCTCACCTGAAACAGTCACAGTGGCCACATAGATGCCCTGGATTATTGGTTTAAGCCTAGGTCTCAGGCTTGGAGGTGGGCTGCCACCCAGGAAGGTAGACGGCAGTGGGAAAGAATTTGGATCTCTATGTGAAAATTAGGGACCATTGCCAAAAGTACAATGCTTGCTATTGTTGTTCAGTTGCTAAGTCATGCCTGACTCTGCAGTCCTGTGGACTGCAACATGCCAGGCTCCTCTGTCCTTCACTATCTCCCTGAGTTTGCTCAGATTCATGTCTATTGTTTCATTGATTCTATCTCACCATCTCATTCTCTGCCACTGCTTTCAACCATGCTTGGTGGTATGAAGAGCAAACAGTAACTGTGTCCTTCAACCACACCTGAACAATCTATTAGAGTTGTCTGATGAAGAAAGTAGGCATTTAATAACAGACCACTGATGAAATTTAACTAGAATACTGAAAACATCCTGTTAAGCCTCTATAAAAAATCCCATTGTTTCATCAAATAGATAAGGCTAATTTAGAAGCAAGAAACAAAATAATAGAGATAAATGGGCAACTTGAAATGAGAAAGATAAATGATAAGATGCTTTCATGAGCNNAGGTTTGACTTAATACTTTAATTTGTTTAAATCAGGGGTCAAAGCTTTTTCTGTAAAGGAACAGATTGTTAATGTTTTTGGCTTTGTGGGCCATGCATGTCCCAGCATGAAAGAACTCAAAGGAAACATGTAAATGAGTGGTATGACTGAGTTCCAATAAAATTTTATTTTTAAAAATAGGAAGTAGGCTGGATTTGGCCCATAGGTGGCAGTTGGTTGACTCTGGCTCTAGATGGATAGTAATGTACTGTGTAGAAGTCTGGACTTTGCTATTAGAAGTATCTAGATTTGAGTCTTACCTTTCACTTAACTAGTTCTATGCATAATTTCCTTTACTATTCTAAAGTTCAGTTTCCTCATCTGCCTAGTATGGATAATGATAACAGATGTCTATGAGTGTTGGTGTAAGAATTAAGAGAGAAAATGCACCTAAAGCATAATGCCTGGCATGTAGTAAGTGGTTTGTATTGATACGTGGTTCCCTTGTAGCTCAGTTGCTAAAGAATCTGTCTGCAGTTCAGGAGACCCGGGTTCAATCCCTGGGTTGGGAAGATCCCCTGGAGAAGGAAATGCCAACCCACTCCAGTATTTTTGCTTGGAAAATCTCATGGACAGAGGAGCCTGGTGGGCTGCAGTCCATGGGGTCGCAAAGAGTCAGGCATGACTGAACTACTAACAGTTACTTACTAGTATCATAATTAAAGTCACTGGGTTAAAAAACAGTAAGAAAAACTTGTGAGAGGGAAGAAAGATGAGCTTCAGTGTTGTGCGGCTCTTTACATCTAGTATCCACTGGGAAGCCCAGTGTTAAGGATAACTATTCATTAAACATTCCAACTACATTTTAAGGTAGTGGGATTTGTGTCATCAATTACATCTCAGGAAAGAGAATAGAAGCCTTCAGGGAAAGGACTAGAATGACTCTTTAATCATGGTACCTATGAAACTCCAAAAGGTCAAAAAATTACTGGATATTATTTTTAAAAACTTTAGCAACAAAAAAGAAAATGCTATTCAGATTTTTTGCATCTACTCAAGGAATTCTGGGTAATTGTGGCATAATTATTTTTCACTGAAGACAGAGTGGGGATAGAAAAGATTTGGAAATGGTGTGCTGAAGAGATTACTGGCCTGCATAAAAGACTAAGACTTTTCAGACTGGGTTGTCAGTGTTCGAGGGATAGGTAGCATAATGGTCAAGTAGATGTCTTTTCTGTTAGATACATCTGGAGATAAATCCTGGCTCCATGACTTATTAGCTTCAATCTTGGACAAATGAGTTAAACCTTATGAATTTACTTGTTTTCATTTGCTAACATGCAAATATTGATAGTGCTACTGTAAGGATTATGCCCCCAAATCTTTTGCTCAGCACATAGTAAGCACCCAGGGACTATTGTTATTATTTGAAGACTCTAAAATCACCTGTGAAGTGGTCAGTATCAAGACATACTCTTCCATATCCCAGTACAATTGAATGGGGAGAGGAATACCTTTAAATTTTACCTTTATGAAGCTGATGGAAGTAAGGGAAATTCTGAAATAAATGACAATAAGCCAATGGTATCCATTGTCCCCATGAAGCATTAGAAACTGAAAACATATTTAATAAAGGATATATACATTATAGACTTATCATGGGTTAGTAAGGGAACATGATGTTTGATAGTTCTTGCTAGTGTGTGTGGGCTCAGTAGTGTCCAACTCTTTGCGGACTGTAGCTGCAAAGGCTACAAAGCCCCATAGACTGTAGCCTGCCAGGCTCCTCTCTCCTGAAGTTTTCCAGGTAAGAATAATGGAGTGAGTTGCTATTTCCTTCTCTGGATATTTCCTGGATGGCTCAGCAGAAGACTGAGAAGACAGGGGTTTGATCCTTGGGTTGGGAAGATCCCCTGGAAGAGGAAATGGCAACCCACTCCAGCTCTTACTAACCTCATGGTTAATGTAAAAGAGAACATGGCTGTCTTCCCACAAATGCTCCTTAGAGACAGATTGTTTAACTGGAAATTCCCTAAGGTTGACATAGTGGGAACAGAACTCATTTAAACGGCCAGAAAACTACTGCCAGAAATAATCAAACTGTTATTTTAATTTTGATATTCTTATGACAATGGCAGGTAAAAACCATCAGGAAACTTCAACGTCCTTGTCATCCCTTGGCATTGTGAAAACACAAATGAAATCACAAAGTTCTGGAAGGTATTGATTTGTTTTGTGCTTCTTTTATAGACTGTTATCCAGAAGACACATTTCAACCAGTTGCTATGTGAATACCAGTTACTAGAATGGCCTTACTCTACTGAGCGGCTTTGGGAGGTGTAATAGGATCAGTTAGGCTGGTCATGAAGGGTGTGACTTAAGACCTCCTCTATCAAAAATCATCTCTGCCATTAGCAAATACTAGCTTCAAATCCTAGCCCTGCCACTTACTAGCTGTGTGTGAATTTAGGGTGGATAAGTTAAGTGGTCTGAACTTTCATATCATCATCTTTAAATTGAATAATAACACCTGCCCCATAATGTAGTAGCATTAAATGGCGGAAATGGATATTCTATTTTTTTATGAATGTGAAATTAAATGAGTATCATTAACAAAACACTGAGCACAGTGTCTGGCATAAACCAATTATTAATTCCCTTTCTCTAGATGGGCATTGACCCAGTTCTCATACCAAAAGGGATGTCTTCTATTCATAGGGAAAATTGAAATTCTACAGAGTTTTCCATGTGATAGTGAATGGGATGGGTGGAAAGTAGTCACAGGTGGCTTATCACTGAGGTGGAGATATAAGAGAACCAGTGTCATGTAAGTTATATACTAGAATCAGTATATCAAGAAGCATGTTCAAATAGACTGCAGAATAACAGCCAATACAAGGAAGTAATACCGATTATTTAGTGCATGACTTCTCAAAGTTATAGAGACAATCAATGATTGGAAAGTGTGGTCAAGATACCAAGATAGTCCAGACTGATTCTACTAAATGGTGTAACTCACTTCCAGGACTTTTGCTTGCAAAATGTTGGTGGTGGCTCTTGCAGAAAGTGACAATGAAGATTTATGACACTATAGTCCACTGAATGTGTTTCATTTTCCTGGCCAAGTGAGACCTGAAGATTCATGGTGAGGTAAGAAAGTATGGCCATCAATGAAGAAGGCTTTACAGATGTAACACAAGCTTCTGGAGCTCTCCCAGGGGCATGAGATGTTAGATAGTAATGTACTGCATAGGAGTCTGTACTCTGCTGTTAGAAGTATCTAGTTTGAGTCTTCCCTTTTACTTACTAGTTCTATGTATAATTTCCTTCACTACTCTAAGGCTCACTTTCTTCATTGCCTAACAGGGATAATAATAACACACGTGTATGACCACTGGTGTAAGAATTAAAAGAGAAAATACACCTAAAGCACAATGCCTGGTATGTAGTAAGTGGTTAGTTTTGATACCTGTTAGTATTATAATTAAAGTTAATGATGAAAAAAGCTGAAAGAAAGACTGATAGGAGGGAAGAATGTTGAGCTTCAGTGTACTGTGTGCTCTATACTGCTAGTACCACCTGGGAAGCCAAGTGTTAATGATACCTATTTATTGTTGTTTTTATTTAGTCACTCAGTTGTGACCGAAACTTTGCGACCCCATGGACTGCAGCATGCCAGGCTTCTCTGTCCTTCACCATTTCCCAGAGCTTGCTCAAACTTATGTCCATTGAGACAGTGATGCCATCCAGCCACCTCAACCTCTGTCATCTTCTTCTCCTCCTGTTTTCAATAGTTTCTAGCATAAGGGTCTTTTCCAGTGAGTCAGGTCTATGCATCAGGTGACCAAAGCATTGGAGCTTCAGCTTCAGCACACCCCTTCCAATGAATATTCTGGATTGATTTTCTTTAGAATTGACTGGTTTAATGTCCTTGCAGTCCAAGTCTCCAACACCACAGTACAAAAGTATCAATTTTTCAGCCCTGATCCTTCTTTATGGTCGAACTCTCACATCCATACATGACTACTGGAAAAACCATAGCTTTCACTTTATGGTTTTTGTTGGCAAAATAATGTCTCTCTCTGCTTTTTAGTACACTGCCTAGATTAGTCATAGCTTTTCTTCCAGAGAGCAAGCATCTTTTAATTTCATGTCTGCAGTCACTGTACACAGTGATTTTGGAGGCCAAGAAATTAAAGTCTCTCACTGTTTCCATTGTTTCCTCATCTATTTGCCATGAAATGATGGGACCAGATGCCATGATCTTACTTTACTGAATGTTGATTTTTAAGCCAGCCTTTTCACTTTTCTGTTTCACTTTCAAGAGGCTCTTTAGTTTCTTTTCGCTTTCTGCCACAAGGGTGGTGTCATGTGCATATGTGAAGTTATTGATATTTCTCCCAATAATCTTGATTCTGGAGAAGGCAATGGCAACCCACTCCAGTACTCTCGCCTAGAAAATCCCATGGACAGAGGAGCCTGGTAGGCTACAGTCCATGGGGTCTCGAAGAGTCAGACATGACTGTGCGACTTCACTTTCACTTTTCACTTTCATGCATTGGAGAATGAAAAGGCAACCCACTCTAGTGATCTTGCCTGGAGAATCCCAGGGACGGGGGAGCCTGGTGGGCTGCTGTCTACGGGGTCACACAGATTCGGACGTGACTGAAGCGACTTAGCAGCAGCAGCAGTCTTGATTCTAGCTTCTGCTTCATCCAGCCTGGCATTTCTCATGATGTACTGTGCATATAAGTTAAATAAGCAGTGACAATATACAGCCTTGACATATTCCTCCTCCAATTTGGAACCAGTCTGTTGTTCCATGTCCTGTTCTAACTGTTGCTTCCTGACCTAAATACAGGTTTTGAAGAGGGCAGGTAATGTGATCTGGCATTCCCATCTCTTTAAGAATGTTCCAATTTGTTAATGTGGTGTATTACATTGATTGATTTGTGGATGTTGAAGAATCCTGTGGATTCACGTTGATGTATGGCAAAACCAATACAATATTGTAAAGTAATTAACCTCCAATTAAAATAAATAAATTTATATTTAAAAATTAAAAAAAAAAGAAGCAACATGGTACTGGGTGAAGATGTTTCACTGTTCCCAAAAAAGGTTGATATTTGTTTTAACCATCATTGATAGAGGTGAAGGCAGTGACATAGGTCTCATGTGTTGCCAAATGGACAGAATGGAAGTAGTGAGAATTAGGTCAATCATACACTCTTGTCTCTCTAAAGGTGTGTGCCAGGGGATCACGTCTATAGTTATCTGTTGTGTCTTCATCCAGGACAGTATATTCTGATGGTTAGACTGAACTACATGGTGTTATAAGAAACAATTACTTATGCCAGATACCATGGTGCTGGGTATGAGCGGAAGCAAGTGCAGGAAGTGAAAACCATATGTTATTAAAAATGTTATTTGAGTTGTAGACAAATGAGAGAGAAACAGAAGACTGTTGAGCCAAGGCTCCCAGGGAGGACAATCTTCAGTTGGTTTACTATAGTTCACACTGGGAATGCTGACTTTGCATGGTGAGAATCTTATTTCATTCCAGTGTGCTCAGAGGTGATTAGGGAGGATTGATGCTATTAAAGTCACAGAATTTGATGTATAAGCCAAACACCATTTTATTGACTTATAATGAGAATTAACTGAAAAGCAGAATAGAACACTTCCTGTCTACTGGTTAATAACTTTTCTCCCCATAACAAAATTTATATGGGAAAATAATTAAAATCAGGTCATATCATAGAGCATGGAGTCAGAACAAGGTGAGTTAGGTGATAATCTTAATGGCTAATAGCACAAATTGGGATGACTTTTGCCTCTATCCCACTCTAGATTAAACTGCCATATTGACTTGTAAACATCCCCTCTCTGACTCTGGAGAAATTACTGATGGCCTGAAGTGAAGTGAAGTGAAGTTGCTCACTCATGTCTGACTCTTTGTGACCCCATGGACTGTAGCCTACCAGGCTCCTTGGTCCATGGAATTCTCCAGGCAAGAATACTGGAGTGGGTGGCCATTTCCTTCTCCAGGGGATTTTCCTGATCCAGGGATCAAGCCCGGGTCTCCTGCATTGTAGGCAGATGCTTTACCATCTGAGCTACCAGGTAGGTGATAGCCTATGGCTCTTTAATTGCTCCCTCCCACTTCCAGATCCCATGCAAATCATTCTCTTGTTAACAATTCCTTCTTCAGACTTATAAAATGATTCCATTCTTTCCTTCTGGCTAGTATAAATCACGTAGCAGATCTTCCCCCCTAAAACTAGAAACTTGATTGGACCTGGGTGTTCCCCAAGCCTTTGCAATTACAAACAGTATCCTTGAGTAGGGTACATGANTCACTCTCAGAGCAATTCACTTAAGTATAAGACTCATCCATGTAACTGTCTTTATGCTAAATAATTAAGTCATTCTAATTAAAGAGGATGGTATTACTATAACAACATGTTGAAGTGGTAAACAGATGGTTGCTAGTTAGTAGGCTGTTAAGCGTTGTCCCATTCATGCACTCAGTCTGGCTGTTGGATAGCGTCACATAGAATACAAAGGTCCTTGATTGAGAATTTCTCAAGAAGTGGCTTCCTGAAGTAAGAGGTAAACCAAAGTTCATAGCCTAGGTTTAAGCAGGTAATGTTGTTGCAGAGGAAAAGACTTCTCCATTAAATAAAATGTGTATGTGCCAAGTCCCTTCACTCATCTCTGACTCTTTTCGACCCATGGACTGTAGCTTCCCAGTCTCCCCTGTCCATGGAATCTTCCAGGCAAGATTACTGGAGTGGGTTGCCTTTTCCTACTCCAAGGGATCTTCCCGACCCAGGGATCGAACCTGCGTCTCTTGCGTCTCCTGCATTGGCAGGCAGGTCCTTTACCATGTGTACCACCTGGGGGTTTGCATAAAATAAAGTAACATTTTTATATGTAAAAAGTACATGTACATAAAGAGTACACAATGATAAACTTAAGCCATTTCTGATTCTTTGAGACCCCATGGACTTTTGCCCATCATGTTCTTAGTACATGGGATTACCCAGGCAAGAATAGTAGAGTGGGTTGCTATTTCATTCTACAGGGTATCTTCCTGAACAAGGGATTGAACCCATGATTCCTACCTGGCAGGGAAATTCTTTACCACAGATTCTTACCCATCTGGGAAGCCCATGATAAATTGCAGGCCTCAGATGAAGAAAGCTTGGTGGTTAAGTCAACTGAATGCTCCGATCACAATAAACTGTGGAAAATTCTACAAGAGATGGGAATACCAGACCACCTGACCTGCCTCTTGAGAAATCTGTATGCAGGCCAGGAAGCAACAGTTAGAACTAGACATGGAACAACAGACTGGTTCCAAATAGGAAAAGGAGTACGTCAAGGCTGTATATTGTCACCCTGCTTATTTAACTTATATGCAGAGTACATCATGAGAAACGCTGGACTGGAAGAAACACAAGCTGGAATCAAGATTGCCAGGAGAAATATCAATAACCTCAGATATGTAGATGACACCACCCTTATGGCAGAAAGTGAAGAGGAACTAAAAAGCCTCTTGATGAAAGTAAAAGAGGAGAGTGAAAAAGTTAGCTTAAAGCTCAACATTCAGAAAACGAAGATCATGGCATCTGGTCCCATCACTTCATGGGAAATAGATGGAGAAACAGTGGAAACAGTGTCAGACTTTATTTTGGGGGGCTCCAAAAATCACTGCAGATGGTGATTGCAGCCATGAAATTAAAAGACGCTTACTCCTTGGAAGAAAAGATATGAGCAACCTAGATAGCATATTCAAAAGCAGAGACATTACTTTGCTGACTAAGGTCCGTCTAGTCAAGGCTATGGTTTTTCCTGTGGTCATGTATGGATGTGAGAGTTGGACTGTGAAGAAGGCTGAGTGCTGAAGAATTGATGCTTTGGAACTGTGGTGTTGGAGAAGACTCTTGAGAGTCCCTTGGACTGCAAGGAGTTCCAACCAGTCCATTTTGAAGGAGATCAACCCTGGGATTTCTTTGGAAGGAATGATGCTAAAGCTGAAACTGCAATACTTTGGCCACCTCATGTGAAGAGTTGACTCATTGGAAAAGACTCTGATGCTGGAAGGGATAGGGGGCAGGAGAAGAAGGGGACGACAGAGGATGAGATGGCTGGATGGCATCATGGACTCGATGGGCGTTAGTCTAAGTGAACTCCGGGAGTTGGTGACGGACAGGGAGGCCTGGTGTGCTGCGATTCATGGAGTCGCAGAGAGTCGGACATGACTGAGTAACTGAACTGAACTGAACTGAACTGATCAAAATACCAGGACCACACTGGAGTCAGTAAGGAAAGTGACTGAAGGCCACTGGGTTAGTCCTTTATGATATTATTAGTGGTGCTAGATCAGGATACCTGCAGGTAATGCCAGAGTCACTTAAATTTCAAGTAGAGCTACCTGTTAAAGGTTCTCATACAATTCTAGTATGCTCATGAAACTTTCTCAGCACAGTGAAAACATGTGCATTCAGGTATTCTTGTCTGGAGAATCCCATGGACAATGGGGCCTGGTAGGCTGTAGTCCATGGGGTCACAAAGAGTCATATATAAGTAAGCAACTAACCCTTTCACTTCACTTTCTGACACACTGCAATGCTGAGACTTTCATTTGTATTTGATAAGAGGAAAGACAAGTTCTGTGTTCCTTCAGTTGTACCCAGCATTTTGTGGGTATTTGCAGGAAATGACACTTATGATTTCTTGAGTACATAATTTATGACAACTACATACTATGATTGGTACTGGCTGCCTGGTGCTGTATGTGAGTTCTGGGCCTGTGACTGGTCTCACTGGTAGAATGTTATGAAGGATTTCCAATATCTGCCATAGTCTCTGGAGGAGTAACTGCCCCATGCTGAACATGTATTGTTAGCTCTCTCCTAGACCTTATAATCCTCACAGTGGTGTTACAAAGTAGGTATGATTATTTTCATTCTACATGTATCTAAACCAAGCCCCTACCTCCACTTCAGAACATGTAGTCATGCCCATTCCTAATTTTAATCTCTCTCTCCCCTCACCTAAACGCCCTCTTTTTCCTATGCTCAGCTTAAGTTCAGCCTCTTCAATACAGTCTCCTCTGACTACACAGGGGCTTCCCAAATTGCTCAATGGTTAAAAATCCCTGTGCAATGCAAGAGACACAGGAGACCCAGGCTCAATCCCTGGGTCTGGAAAATCCCTGGGAGGAGGAAATGGCAACCCACTCCAATATTTTTGCATCCTGAATTCCATGGACAGAGGAAACTGATGGGCTACAGTCTATGTGGTCTCAAAGAGTCAGATACAACTGAGCGACTAACACTAATACTACTAGAGTGAAAGTGTTAGTCAGTCAGTCATGTCTGACTCTTTGCGACCCCATGGACTGAAGTCTGCCATACTCTTCTGTCCATGGGATTCTTCAGACAAGAATACTGGAGTGGGTTGCCACTTGCTTCTCCAGGGGATCTTTCTGACCCAGGGATCAAACCTGTGTCTCCAGTATTGTGGGTATATTCTTTACCAATTGAGCAATGAGGAAAGTCTTTCCTGTAAAGATGGAGGCAGAGATTGGTGTTACCTCAGGCTAAGGGTCCTCAGGAACCACCAGAAGGCTGAAAGGGGCAAGGAAAGGTTCTTCTGCAGAGGGTGCTTGATCTGGCCACCACCTTGATTTCAAGTTTTTAGCCTCTGAGAGAATAAACTTCTGCTGTTTTTGATCATTAGTTGCAGCAGCCCAAGAAAATTAATACAAGGGTGTCCAGTTTTGCACCATGCTTTCCTTCACATTTTCTGTAGGTTTAAAATTTTAAAAAAATATATATATCATCATGATAGATCAAGAGAGACTGTACAAGAAACAGAAAGTGTGATATTTTAGTATGTTTCATGACACTTCTGCGTTTTAAACCAGAGGCTTCACATCTTTGTTTTGCACTGTTTGCCACAAATTCTATAGCTAGTCCTGCTGTTGAATAAATTCTGGGGTTAAAATAGGTCTTCTTAAACCATTCCTCTCATGGTGGTCAGTTAACTAATGCCAGCCTGAATTTATGAGGGCAAGGGAACTCAACAGAAGGAGGGCCAAGGGCTGCAGTGCCTGGGAAATGGGCAAGGCCTGACAAGGGACTTTGACAGCCTTGAAAGATTAGAACCAAATCAGCAATCTTTTGCATTGTTTGCTTTGTTTCTTACTTATCTCCTCAACAACATTTTAAGATTGTAAGTGCCAAGACCTTGCTTTCTGCTTCTTCAAATCACTTACACCTCATGGCATTGTGTTAGTTCAGAGTTAGTTAGGTCTTTAATGACAATTTGAATTAGGATTTGTGGTAGGCTAAAAGAAGTTTCCTTGCAGAAGGACATAACAACCCACTCCAGTACTGTTGCCTGGAGAATCTCATGGACAGAGTATTCTGGTTGATAGCAGTTCATAGCAGTCCATGGGGTTGTAAAGAGTCAGGCATGGCTGAACGATTAATACTTTCAAAGGGAGTTTGGGGCTTTACCAATTGCTCAGCGGTAAAGAATCTGCCTGCAATCCAGGAGGCACAGGTTCACTTCCTGTTTCAGGAAGATCCCCTGGAGAAAAAAATGGCAACCTACTCCTGTATTCTTGCCTGGGAAATACCATGAACAGAGGAGCCTGGTGAGCTACGGTCCATGCAGTCACAAAGAGTCAGACATGACTGAGCATGCAGAGGGAATTTAGGGAATGTGGGAGACAGCAGAAGAAATTTGAGAATCTTGAACCTAGTCTTTCCTAGGTTACTAAACTGAAACAAAAGCACATATCAGGCATAAACTTGTGTCGCTTTGGGGATGAGCTAAAGGGAGAGAAACACAAATGCTTCCCTAGGTGGGAAAGGGTAAGACTACGTTGAGCTCAGTATTGGCGCCTGTCCATATAAAGCTTTCAACCAAGACCACATCTACAATTGTCTCAATGGATGAAAAAAGAATTCATGATATGAGATTGTGAGTAGGATATGATAGAATGATGCAGTCTATAAATGAGATTTACATATCTATTCTCATCCCAANCACTTAACATAGACTATTTCCTTTGACCCTTAAAACAACTCTTCTAGGTGGGTCCACTGTATTATCATCTCCATTTGACGGATGAGGAAATAGAATTTGAAAGAAGTGACTTGTCCAGTCTCTTAAGTGGTGCCATCAGGATTCAAGGTCTGACTCCTGGCCCTACTTTTAATGCAAGAAAGCCAAATCCTTGGAGAAACCAATAAAACAACGTGTGTTTTTTTTTTAATTAACCTTGATCCCGGCCTTATCCCAGGTGCTGGCAATTTAGAATTGAGAAAAACAGCCATTAGGAGAGACAGGCAGAGAAACATTTCTGACTCAATGAATCCTGGAAACAGTAGAGAACATGTTAATCCCAGGAAGGGGTGGAGGGAGTGGGGAGGGATCCCAGAGATGTTCCTGAAGCTGAATCTTGTCGAGTTTCAAGGACGGGTGAAGGAGTGGAACAGAACTTACAAGCCTCCTATGAGAAGGAAGACTGGGGCTTTGGGGAGGAGCTGTTGGGGTAGCTGGAGAGATGAGGTGGGACAAATATACTTGACCAAGCTAGAGTTTGGGCACAGAGGAGTTAGGGCACAAAGACTCTGAGAACTTTTCCGTGTTTTCTGTTGATTTGGTTTAGGGACCACCTGCTCTGCCAGTCCAGCCTGCCTTGTTCCTCCCAGATGTTCCCCGCCTGGGATCAAAGTGCAGGTTGCCTAAACTGGAAACGTGGGAGTCAGTCTTGACTCACCCTTGTCCTCCCCTCCATCCAATTAATTTCAGGGCCTGTCCTGCCTACCTCCTCATGCTCCCAGGTTCCCTGTCTGCTCTCCACCCCCATGGCCATTCCCTTCCCCCAAAGGGCCATCCTCACTCCTGAATCCAGCTGCTGAATCCAGTGACTGGGTCTCACCACCTCCAGACTTTCACATAAGTGAAATCCTTCTACAGTAAATCTGACCACATCCCCCCTCCTATGGAACACCCTTTCACTATTGCATATGGAAATGGGTAAGTAACGAGGTCCTACTATATAGCTTAAGGAACTATATTCAATATCCTCTAATACATAATGGAAAAGAATATGAAAAAGGATATATATATATGTACAACTGAATCACTTGGCTGTATATCAGAAATTAACACAATATCATAAGTCAACAAAACTTCAATAAAATTTGAAAAAAGAAAACCCTTTTTATCAATTCATTCAACAAATATTGAGCAAGCATTTGTTACATGTCGAGTACTGAGGACACAATGGGAAGGACATAGAATTTCAAGCCGATTGGGGTGGCAGACATCAGTCCAATGATTGCAAGCTGAGATATGAATCAGAGGAAGGCCTGACCTAGAAAGGGAGGTCCTAGAATGTTCCCCCCCCCGGTATCCATCCAAAGTTTGAATAGCAGTCAACCAGATCAAAGAGTCAAGGATGGTGTAAGAGTTGATGCAAAAACCCTGAAAGTGCTTCTCTGAGCCTCAGTTTTCTCATCTGTGTAAGAAGATTAACTTAGTCACTATGTGTAAAGTCCTCAGAACAGGTCCTAGGATATAATAAATTTTCCATACACGTTAACTATAATAAGAATAAGAGTTATTATTATTATTTACATGGAGAGCCATTGGAAATATATCAGCAAAGAATTACATGAAACTAGCACTCCAGTACTCTAGCCTGGAAAATCCCATGGACGGAGGAGCCTGGTGGGTTGCAGTCCATGGGGTCGCTGAGAGTGGGACATGACTGAGCGACTTCACTTTCACTTTTCACTTTCATGCATTGGAGAAGGAAATGGCAACCCACTCCAGTATTCTTGCCTGGAGAATCCTAGGGACAGGGGAGCCTGATGGGCTGCCGTCTGTGGGGTCACACAGAGTTGGACTGAAGTGACTTAGCAGCAGCAGCAGCACTTTTTAAAGATCATTCTGGCTGTAGGAAGCATGGGTTGGAACAAGGAAATAACAGATTTGGAGGGTTTAATTAGGAGATTTTAACAGGGGTCCATTGAGAGCTATGGGGCATTTAAACTAAGGCAGCAGCGGGGACTTGGAAAGATTCTATGATTTAGGCGGTAGAAACTACTAACCTTGATCTTTGATTGGTGATGGGTGGCAAGGGACCTCCTCAGATTGTGACCCTAGCAGCAGGGGATGGTGGTGATGTTCTTTACCAGGTAGGGGAGGCTGGAGGGGGACCAGGTTGGAGAGATGCTGAGTCCAGGTCTGGACGTGTTCAGATTCAGGTACACTGGAGTATCCTAAATGAGGAGCTGCAGAAGCGTCTGGTTAGGTCTGGAGTTCAGATGAGAAATTGTGGCGGGAGACATAAGATTGAAATTGTTGGCAAATACATGAATATTGTGCCACAATCAACCCATCTGGAAAAGGTGGGAGGAAGAAGATAAATAAATGAGTTTTAAGGTTTCTCCTGGTTCCAACACATGTAGGATTCCTAATGCTGAGGTTGGTAGTACTCCAGAGACAAAGAGAAAATGGCCTGAACTTGGCAGAGGCCCCTGAGAGGCTGTTTGTTATTCTTTCATCTGACTTTCTGTTACTGAGCAGCTACTATGAGCCATATGCTCTGCTGGAGATGGAAGGGTCAGAAGACTCAACCCCTGTCCTCAGGGAATTTACAGCCTAGTGTGGAAACAGAAAGACCAAGAGCAATTCCAAAATAGGAACCCAAGTGCCCTAAGGCAAGCCTGGGGGACCGAGGGATGCTTCCTGGAGGAAGTGATATCCAAGACGAGAGTGAAAGGTGAGCAGAAGAAAGATGTGTGGGGAATCTGGGCAGAGAGGGTTGTTCACGTGGTTATTTTAAAGGTTCTCATTCCTCTTGGGTTTTCCACTTTGGACTCTAACAGACGTGCCCTGAGAGTCCATTTCAGATGCTGAAAACCAGACACTACTTACTACTTGCGTCTCTTAGGCTGTGTTGAATTCACCTTCTTCTCCCGGATCCTTCTCTTCAAAACTCTTCCCGCCCAAACTCCACCCTCCCTGCCAGGTCCGGATGAGGGTGGGGCAAGAGAGGTGCCCAGGGTGCAAATTTAGGGAGGCACTCCGTCTTAGGGGCATGCAACCTGCTTCCAGCCCTGCACCCTGATCACACAGATGCTGTTCACACTGTAGCTCCTTCTGTTTACAGTGACTCTCCCCCCACCCCCTGAATATCCATTGGAAGGACTGATGCTGAAGTTGAAGCTCCAATACTTTGGCCACCTGATGCCAAGAGCTGACTCATTGGAAAAGACTCTGATGCTGAGAAAGATTGAAGGCAGGAGGAGAAGGGGACAACAGAGGACGAGGTGGTTAGATAGCATCACTGACTCTATGGACGTGAATTTGAGCATGATCCAGGGGACAGTAAAGGACAGGGAAGCCTGGCATGCAGTCCATGGGGTTGCAAAGAGTCAGATGTGACTTGGTGAGTGAACAACAACAACCTCCCCGCCCCATCCTACCTCAAGCCTCAGTTCAGAAAGCAACTCCTCTTGGACGTTTCCTGCTCTCCACAGTCCTCCCCCTGCCTCCTCCCTAGTCCAAGGTGGTCCTCTGTGCTCAAACAGCACGGTGAAGACCGCACAACACAGTGGTTGCCAGAGCAGGCTTCGGCATCGGAGTCCTGCTGTGCTCTTTATTATCTGCGAACTACTCTCTGAGCCTGTTTCCATGCGTGTCAAATGTGGTACCAACTTCACAGGGGAGCTGTAAAGATTAAATGAGAAAAATGTTTGTAAGGTGATCAGGAGTGATTGGTACAGGGAACTCAGTAAGTGTTTGCTATTATGACTTTGTTTGTATTTCCTTCTAAAGCACTCCTATACTTAGAGATGTAATCTAATTATTTTCCTGTCTTTGTCTTCACTATATCATAAGTTCCTCGGAGCAGGGAAGAGGAGTAGGAGGAAGAGATGAAGGAGGAAGAAGACCTTCCTGGATGACGTTTAGCAGGAATGAAGGCTTATCTGTGACATAACTCAAGGAAAGAAATGACAAATCCTCTGGGAAAAGTTCTGGGCAGGAAATCTGGAGCCTTCAGCTCGAGTCACATGGTTCCAGGGATGGCACAGTGCCTGCCAGACTCACGTCCACTTTGAAGAAAGGCTGCCCAGACCACAAGCCCGGTTGGGGCTCTGGTTTAGACCATATGGTCCCTCCGGCCTCTAGATGTAGCAGATGGAGGCCAGCCCTGAGCCAAGGGTTACCATCTCATGTATTAGCTGGTGACGTTAAAATAATAGCCCAGCACAGCCATCCGAGACAGGCCAGTTAGAGGCTCTCTTGAACCAAGGAACAGAAAGAAATTGTCAGGTGACAGAGGGAGGTGAGGTAGGGAGGTCAGGCTCCAGCGAAGCCCTGAGCAGAGATGAAAGGCAGGGACCAGCAGTGAGCAGCAGCCTGGCTGGAGGGAGGGAGGAGTAGGACTGTGCAGAGACTGGGAGGCAGTGAGCAGTAAGTCCTAGATTGGATGCCAGTCCTTGAGGGAAGCTCCTTTACATGTGAGCCGGAGGGGGCAGTTTACTGTTCCTGGCCACTTAATGAGTCTGACTCTACTTATCTTGGCAAGTCTCTGCTCCTCACTGGGCCTCAGTTGGTCTAGACCATCCTTAAGGTCCTTCCCAGATGGATGTTCCCTTTGAACATAACATGGAATGGTTTTTAGGTTGTGGGCCACTGAGTTCAGCATTAGTTAAGCATGCCCATGATACCCTAGGTCCCTAGAGAGCTTCAGTTCAGTTCAGTTCAGTCACTCAGTCGTGTCCGACTCTGCAACCCCACGAACCGCAGCACGCCAGGCCTCCCTGTCCATCACCAACTCCTGGAGTCCACCTAAACCCATGTCCATTGTGTCGGTGATGCCGTCCAAGCATCTCATCCTCTGTCGTGCCCTTCTCCTCCTGCCCTCAATCTTTCCCAGCATCTTAGTGGCTGGCTAAGGAGCCTGGAGGAGGAACCCAGCACACACCTGGCTTTGAATCTGAACCTCTCCCTTCCGTTGCATCCTGTGTTGGATCACAGCAGTGAGGAATCAGGCTAGGTGTTTCCCCAGTGTCTTTTGGCTGCTGAATGCCCTACCTGTCCCCGGAACACTTTCCTGGACCTGTGTCAGCATTCAGAGGATTTCAGCGCCAGGTCTGCGCCAAAGAAAGTACCACTCCAGGAAGAATTTGAACAAAGAAAGTTTCCTTTTTTGGTGCTAAGATTTCCTGCCTTCCAGCTGTTTGGCTTTCAGCCTGTGCCCTGCCTTCATCCCTCTACGCTAACGACTATGTTGATAATAACACTTTCTTGCCTTTTTATGGGACTTTGTACTTTTCAGGGCCTTTTCATGCTTGTTATCTTATTTGATACAGAAGCCCAGGGAGGATGGGCAAGAAGGAGGGACAGAAGGTAACACCTATCATTTCTCCCATGCCATCTATCCCCTTAACACAATGTATTTTAAAAGAATTTAGAAAAATTATCCCTTTGTTCTTTTTAATTTTGTTTCTGCCACATCACCCAGCTCGTGGGACCAGGGATCAAACCCACGCCCCCTGCATGGAAGCTCGAGTCCTAACCATTGGGCTGCCCTTTCTGCTCTTTAACAAACAGGTGGAAACGTTGACATTAAACTTGATTTGCCCAAGATCACAGAGCAAATTAGTGGCCGACTGGGTTTAGGAGGTTTCCAATCATGGATCATACCTGAGTGGGACTTGCCCAACACCATCTTGCAAGACGCTACTGGCCGTGGCAAGGTGCCTCCGAGAAAAGTGGTGTTAGGGGCATGGCCGCTCCTTTGAGGCTTCCAGGAGTCATCCACAATCTTATTCTCCAGGCCCTCGAGAGACTTGACTACCCCACGGTGGTCTGGATAGCCACAGGAACCCACAGAGGTAAAGGTAAGACAAAAGGATTCAGTAACAGTTCCTCTGGTATCAGTCAGGATAAATGCCATTGGAAGAGTCTGCTTGCTTGTTTTGATTGCAGAGCACTTGGGGAAGGGTAAGACAGGAAACGCTGAGAACTGCGGGTTTATCCCTCCATCATCTCCTCTGGAAAAGAGGATGCAGAGGTGATCGTTCCTACCCCTCCTCCCCTCCGAAACCCTCTTTGGCAGCCGGGGCACACCCTTCCCCGACCTGTCTGTGTCGGGCCCCCTACCGACTGTGCTCACTTTCTGCTCCCGCCTCATCACTCCAGAGCCCATCCCTTCCAGCCACAGCATGGAGTCAAGTCATCTGGGCAGGCAGGCAGTAAGTTCTCCATCACACGGTTCTGATAGGGAAAGATGAGGAAGCAAACGGAGCGTGAGACTTTCTCTGGGCTCTCTCAAGGGTCCCCCGTGCCCTGTCCCAGTGCCCCAGCAGGGGGCTTAATGTGCTTCTCTGTGGCATCACCCAGCTCAGCATCTGCAAACAGCACACCTGGGAAATGAATCATGGCAGTCAGCTTAATGGCCAGGGCAATACCATGCCAGTCTGGGTGAGGACAAGAAAACAGAAGAGGTGCTTGGAATTTCAAACAGAGGTAGTTTATTTCAGAGGACTGGTTGGCCTGAGGGAGCAAAAGGGTAGGGTGGAGAAGACAAGAGATTAGTAGCTGAAGGAAGCTTCTACCACCCCTGGATCTGGAGGATCAGCTGGAAGGGATTACTAGAGCCAGAAGCGCTACTGATACTACTGGGTTATTGCTTTTGAAACGATGTTGCTGGCAGAACTGCCAGGGGTCACTGGAGCCTAGAGCCGCCTCTCCAGTACCGCTGATACTTCTGGAAATACTGAAGGTCTCTGAACCCATAATCACCAGCTGCTGCCAGAGTCTTCAGTGGATACAAAGAGAAAATGTTCACATCTCCTCCAGCCATCCCATCTCCAGCCATACAGTTTCCCACCTGTACTTCCCACTGACTGAATCTGACAGGAAGTCAGCTAGCAAGAGGAGACTGGGAAATGTAGTTCTCAGGGCCCTTCAGGGCCTGGCACTCTTCAGTACAAAAAAGAACACAAAAGAGTCTAGACCGGAGCTCAAGCAAACAGGCAAATGACCAGCACAAATGCTATTGAAACTTACAACCAATTTTGGCACCTAAAGGGACACATGTATAGGATATCAGTTGGTTATCTCATTTCTCCATTTCCTCCTTTCCAACAGCCCCTCATTTCCTTTTCAGGATCCAAGTATTTCCAGGAAACTGACTCTTATCAGGGAAAAGGAGGGCTGAGCTAGTCAATGCTACTGGCCAGAATGACTGGTTCAGGGTGGTTGTAGGAACTCAGCCTGTCCAATCACAGTGAATCTCAGGATTTTCTTCTCAGGAGGAAAGAGTATCCCTGAAGGCTAGGAGACTAATGTTAAGTACATATGGAACCCACATGCTTAGGGAGCTCTGGCATACTTGATCAAGCTCATGCACCTTAGGGTGCCAATTGCTGGTCACAAAAAAGACCAGTCTACAAGCATCATGGAAAACTCTGGAAGGGAAAGGAAGTTCTAGGAATCAGCTATTCTTCTCATGGTCTCATCCTGGAACAGTGGCTTTAAAATATGTTTTATTGAACCCTCAATAAGAAATAAATTTTATAGTACACATGTATTACTAGCTGGGTATATAACTGAAACAGAAGTTTCACAATAGTTTCCACAGTATTTACCCTTGCTATGTGTAATTAATTCAAATTTTCAATTCTATGCTATTCTATTTTTTTTTAAATAAAGCTGGTTGCAAACTTCTAAGTGGGTTTATGATCTACTAATAAGCTGGGACCTGCAGTTTGAAAAACATTGTCCTAGACTATGCCATCATCAATTGCTGCAAAATGTGACTTTTCATTTTAAGCATCCTGACCTTTACTAACTTTCCTGCCTCTGTACCCATATTCTCTTTCTTTGCTCTGAAGAAAAGCATACAGTGCCCGAGCTCAGAGGCCAAGCTCTCACCCATGTGTGCCGAGGACCCCCAAATCTTACCTCTGCAGATCTTTCCTCTTTCATTGTCAATTTCTGCCTGTCTACTAGAAAATGTGTAGTTTACAAAATTGCTCTGGAGTTTTCCTTCTTAAAACTAAAACAAAGTGAAAGTGAAGTAGCTCAGTCGTATCCGACTCTTTGCAACCCCATGGACTGTAGCCTACCAGGTTCCTCCATCCATGGGGTTTTCCAGGCAAGAGTACTGGAGTGGGTTGCCATTTCCTTCTCCAGGGGATCTTCCTGACCCAGGGATCGAACCCAGATCTCCCTCACTGTAGGCAGACACTTTACCATCTAAGCCACCAGGGAAGATAAAACAAACCAACAAATAAAAACTCCCCTTGACCCCATTTCAACTTCTACTTCCTTGAGTAAAAGCAGAGTAGATGTGGTTGAATGGGACATGAAACAAAAGGGTGGCCTAGGCTTCCCTGGTGGCTCAGAGGTTAAAGCATCTGCCTCCAATGCGGGAGACCTGGGTTTGATCCCTGGGTCGGGAAGATCCCCTGGAGAAGGAAATGGTAACCCACTCCAGTATTCTTGCCTGGAGAATCCCGTGGACGGAGAAGCCTGGTAGGCTACAGTCCATGGGGTCAGCAAAGAGTCGGACACGACTGAGCGACTTCACCCTATCACCCAGAGGTGAACTCAGTAGAAGGGGTAAGGACCTTGCCAAAAAGGCAAGCAGCAGGTGTTCCAGGGAGAAAGGCATCATAATTTCTGTAAGTGTATAGAAATCAGAAGTGAATTCCGACCCCAGGACTGCCTTCCTTAATTTCTTCTTTGGACACTTCTGCTTCCTGCCTCCCAAATCTTTGCTGTTGGAGCTTGGACCCTGGAATCAGGGAAGCTCAGGTTCAACCCCAGCTGTGCTGTTTCTGAACTGGCTAACCATGAATAAGTCACATCTCCTCTTTGAGTTTCCTCATCTGTGAAATTAGTCTAATAAGATCTATCTTATTGAGTGGGATAAAGATTAAACGAAATCAATATAGGTTAGCTCCTATTAACTTACCTGGTGGTTCAGACGGTAAAGCGTCTGCCTATAAAGCGGGAGACTCGGGTTTGATCCCTGCATTGGGAAGATCCCCTGGAGAAGGAAATGGCGCCCCACTCCAGTACTCTTGCCTGGAAAATCCCATGGACAGAGGAGCCTGGTAGGCTACAGTCCATGGGGTCACAAAGAGTTGCACACAACTGAGCGACTTCACTCACTTAGCTCCTCTTATCATCAAGGCTTTCCCTGATCATTATGCAAAACCTCACTCCCCCACTAATAATCATTACCCTTGTGACCACTTGTTGAGCAATCCCTCTGTGCCAGGTGATATGCTAGGGACCATACAAACAGGGTTTCCCTGCCATGAACGTTTCCCTGGCACCTTCTCATTGCAGAGATTTTTCTTTTTGCTCATTTAACATTTTTAGAGTGAATACCATGCACCAACAAGTGGACTGGCTTACTTGCATTTATTCTAACAGATGTTAATTAAACACCTATTATTGTGTCTGGAACTTACTAGGTGTTGGGAATACCAAGATGAACTTGGCTCTGAACCCTGAAGGGTTCACAATCTAGTTACACAGTAAGTGCTATGTCATGAGGATATTCTATGAGATGTTCTTTCCTTCTAGTTTCTTGGTCTATGCAACCCTATCTTTGGCTCCAGACCCTTGGCTGACTGTTTCTGATTGTGTTTTTCTGGCTTGATCTTGGAGCCCTACCTTCAGGACATACCTTTGGGTACTCAGCTCCCCTCATGGCCATCAGGATTAAAATTAAATTTTTTTGTTCCCTGTCTTTCCCTTCCTGGGATCCCCTTCCAGAGGAAAGATACTTAACAGATGTCCAGAAGACAGGAAAATTGCTGGTCTGGCTCTAACCCCATCACATTTTGAATACTTCTGTCTTAATTCACTCCATCTCCCATTGCTAAACCCAGCTGACTTTTTGTCCCTTTGCAGTCTTTTGCCCCTTTCTCACTTTTTGGTATCATGTATTATTCACTATCCTTTGCATCTTTCACTTCTACAGCTCAGAGGGGTTAAGGAATCTGTTCAATTTTTAAGAAGTAGTGTTGAGACTTGAACCTAGATCTGACTGACTCCAGAGCACATGCAATATCCAATACTCCATGCTTTCATCCCAAACAGACCGGCAGTGTGGTCTGACCTGTCCAATATGTAGTCATTAACTACATAGTTTTTCAAATTTAAATAAAATGAAGCAAAAAATTCAGTTGCTCGGTTGCATTCATTGTCTTCAAGGGCTGAACTGACACATGTGACTGATGGTTATTATTTTGAACAGCACAGATATAAAACACCTCTGTCACTGCAGAAGGTTCTACTGGATACCGTTGGTTTAGATAAAAAGCAGGACAGCATTGGATTAGATGGTGTTCTGTCCTCGGACCCCTTCTCTTTACCCTTTCCCCTCTTATTTATTCTCAAGGAGTGAGCACCCCTTGTTTGGTCTGCCCAACTCTCTACTCCCGCTTTTCCTCCCTACTTGCTATCACACTGTATTTACAGCCTTACAGTGGCTACAGCCATATTTACACGTGACCCTGTGCCCCACAATGATGTTGATTGGTTGAGGGGTAAACATCTGGCTAAAACTAGTCCAAGCAACAGCTCTTTCTCCCAGGAATTTGAAATTGAGCCTCAAATCTAATCACCTGACTGATCTCTTAAATGGAGGTGTCCTGGGATCCAGAGGTGACCACATTTTCTTTGATTTGGATTGGTAAAACTGGTCTTCAGGGAGATAAATAAAAAAATTATTATACATATTGGGGAGGGTTGGATCTTGGAGCTCCAAGGATGTCAGGCCTTGGTGTCCTTCTCTTTCTCTGAGATCTGCCTTCCTCTGTGATGCCTTTGTGCTCAGGCAGGCTCTCCCTGTAAAGCAGAAGTGGTAGCCACCCACAGATCTTTATGACTCAAGACCTACAGAAGAAAAGTCTTGTCTCTATATTCTACATCTTTAGGAAGGCTTTGCTTAGCTTGGTTTGAGTCAAGTGCTCAGCTGTTCAGAAACTGTGATCTGTCTTAATAAGGGCTCCTAGAAAACAAAACCTGAAGAAGGGATCAAGTGCTAAAGCTTTATATGGGATGCACAATGCAAGGGCAGTGAGGATGAAGGGATAGGGAAGCAGGAAAAGATGGTAAGCAATGCAAGGAAATGTTTCTTGCTACTTCTTTACAATGAACTGTAAAGAGACACATCTAGCCTCTGGACAGGTCTACCCACTCGGATGCGCAGAAAGCCTTCAGACTGTATAGAGAAACTATACCTTCAAACAGTCCATCGAGGAAGGGAGGGAGAGTAAATTGTTCCTCCATTCATCATAGTTGGCCCTGAAGTGAAAGTCACTTAGTCGTGTCTGACTCTTTGTGACCCCATGGACTATACAATCCATGGAATTCTCCAGGCCAGAATGCGGGAGTGGGTAGTTGTGCCCTTCTCCAGGGGATCTTCCCAACCCAGGGATCAAACCCAGCTCTCTCGTATTGCAGGTGGATTCTTCACCAGCGGAGCCACTGGGGAAGCCTATATACAGTTGGCCCCATGGGCAGTTAGACCTCTGGTACAGGTTATATCTCCTGTATATCACCGACCCCTTCAGCAGCTGCTCAGGAGCCCAGATCTCTTGCTCTGTGAGGTGGTGAGTCCTCAGGGTCTGGAAAGTGCTAGAGAAGCCAGACTATCCATGCTTGCAACTAGTTGGCTTCAGCCAGTGGAACTGTGAGGCCTCACTCAGAGCTGGTTAGCCATATCTGTGGTGGAGGTGGACCAAGCATCTAATGGTCTGGGAGCCAAATGATGCAGAGAGACTCTGAGGAGGCCCTGGGCCAAGGTGTGGGGCTCATGACGATTGGTCAGGGTGGGTCACACACTTACTCCTACGGCTGATGGGATACAGAGGAGATGCTGTGAGCTCATCCTCCCTCCCCTCCTGTCAGTTCAGATCCTCAGAAAACAGACCTCAAGACAGGGTTAAATGCAAGAAATTCAATACAGAAAACACTTGTGAGAGACAATGGGGGGCCAGGCCTGAGTGAGACTGGGAGAGGACCACCCAACAGTGAGACAGGTTTGAGCCTAAGTGAAGAAGAGAGAAGGCAGGAGCTCTAGGCGGAAGCACCTGAGACTGCAGTGCAGCTTCAAGGAAAGATTGTGAGCTCACTGAGCAGTCCTTGAGCCAAAGTCGTCCATCAGAAGAGCGTCACTTATCCTAGGCAGACGCCTGTCCAAAAATCCCTGCTGTGCTCAGTCAGTGGCCAGCTTGTGGGAAGTGAGGCCTGGGGGTGAAGGGCAATGGATCTGAGTGTAGCACGGATTTTAGCGCTCAGCAGCTGGGCTCCAAGTACAGTGTCATTACCATTGGAAAGGGCAAGGGTACTGAGCAGACAAGACAACAAGTGTCCATCCCAGAGCTCACAATGTCCCACTTGCCACGCTCTGGAGAAGTCAAGAAATCTTCATCTGGAGACCACCCTACTCCCAGGGGTGAAGCCTGGGGGTCACACCGTACACCTTCATTTCTCTCGCTCCTCACCTCTGCAACAGCAGATCAACGATCAAGTGCTTCAGTCCTCCGTCGGCAGCGTCACCTCTGCATTTCTGTCTTCCTCCCTCCATTCTCACTGCTACTGATGTGCTCAGGCTCCTGTTAGATCTCGTCCTATGTGGAAGTCTCCAACTGGTCATTCTGCAACCCCACTCCATCCTGTTATCTCTGCCAGATGGCCATTTTGTGTGTTTGTTTTGGTAGCGCCGGGTCTTCGTTGCTGAGCGCAGACCTCTATTTGCGGTGAGCCAGGGAGACTCTTGGTTGCAGCGCATGGGCTTCTCATTGCAACGGCTTCTCTCTTATTGCAGAGCACAGGCTCTAGGTGCCAGGGCTTCGGTAGTTGCAGCACACGGGCTTAGTTGCTCCCCAGCATGTGGAATCTTCCTGCAGCAGGGATCAAACCCGCGTCCCCAGCATTGGCAGGCAGATTCCTATCCACAGGCACCACTAAGGAAGCCCCAAGTAGTGGTTAAACACAGTTTTGACCATGTCATTCCCATCTATAAAAACTTCTATCACTGGGAATGTATGGTACAGCTGCTGTGGAAAACAGTATGGTGGTCCCTCAAAAAATTAAACATAGAATTACCATCTGATCCAGCAATTTCACTTCTGGGTATGTACCCCAAAGAGTCGAAAGCAGGAACTCAAAAAGATATTTGTACACCAATGTTCATAGCAGAATTATTTGCCATAGTCAAAAGACAGAAACAACCCAAATTCTATTGCCGGATGAATTTATAAGCAAAATATGCTATATATACTCAATGGAGTACTATATTCAGCCATAACTAGAGATGAAAGTTTGCCTGAAAGGCTGTTTGACAAGAGGGCCCAGTCCTCCTGAGGTCTCTCGGGGGTTCAGGTCCACATCTTTAAGCGGTGTGGGCAGGAACAGCATTCAGAGGCAGAATGGCAGGGCCTGAGCCCAGGGGCACTCTTTGGCCTGATGGCTGCTGGTTCTGAAGGTGTCCTTGCCCTGATACCTTCACGCTGGGCTGCTGAGGGGAGCAAAAGAAACTGAGAGGTGAGACATAGCGCAAGGCCCCTGACGGCAAGGCCCTTGTCCCCTGTGTGCCTTTGCACCTTCCTCAATCATGTGCGTTTTCTCTACCCTCTTCTTCCTCCCTCCAAAAAAGAAAGTTTGATATGTGCTATATGACATGGATGAAACTTGAACACATTATGCTAAGTGAAACATGCCAGACACAAATGGAAAACATTGTATCGAGTTGGCCAAAAAGTTCCTTTGGGTTTCTCTGTAACGTCTTGTGGAAAAGCCTGAACGAATTTGTTGGCCAGCCCAATATAATTCCACTTATATGATACACTTGGAATAGTCAAATTCAAAAGGAGAAAGGAGAACAGGGTTTCCTAGGAGCTGAGGGTGGGGAGGACGGGGAGTTATTGTTTAACAGGCACAGAGTTTCAGCATGGGATGGTGAAAATTCTGGAGACAAATAGTGGTGATGGTTGCACAATGATGTGAACGTGCTTAATGCCAATAAACTGTTCTCTTAAGTCATTAAAATGGAAAAATTAAATAAAAACAATAAGACTTCCACCACTGTCTCCTTAGCAGAAAAAAAAAAACCCAAAAGCCTTAATCTGACCAAAATGTGTTTTTCCAGATGATGCTTTTTCCCTTTTCATCATCTTCTATATTTCCTCCATCAACCCCCTGCTTCCTATACGTGCTCCAGTGGCCACCTATACATGGCATGCTCTTTCCATAATTCTACACATTTTTAAAATGTCACATCCTCACAAATCTTTCCCGAATTCTTCCCATTGTTTCATACTAAGTGGCAGTAATCTCTTCCTCTTTGAACTCCCACAACATGTGAATTATATCTTTCTTTAGCACTTACTGCTCTTCTTTGAGATCAAAGATGCCATACAATGAGACAGAGGGGTGTAGCTTAAGGTATTTGAGAGAGGTCCCTCTATAGTTTTAACACTTTAGGGAACCTACCATCATCTCAGAACTGGACCTTGGTCTTGCCATCTCAGAAGCCAGGTTTTAATAGTAAGCACAGAGTGGAACCATCTCCCAGGAGGGCTCTTATATTTTCTCAGTTCACAAAAATGGATAGTTACATATACCTGGATCTAGTAGATTAATTTACAATGAAAAATGCAATTATCAAGAGAACTGGGATCCTCTAGGTGGTAGGTCACTAAATTCTGTCCCAGAGGCAGGATGTTTGCTGGGTGAGCACAGAATCACACCAGGAAGGCATATTGATCTTAAGAAGCATTTCTTAGCTGCGGCACCCAGAGATAATTCACCCACTGTAGGGATGACACAGACAAGAAAATCTTAATGCCCAGGCCAGTCTGACTGAGACAGGGCTTGGAGGGGCAATGTTAATGCTTGTCTCTGCCTTGTTTTCAGTTGTCATGTCTGATTAAGCCCTTTAGTTCACAGAATCTCTCTCCAAATAGGATACAGAACTATTGTTTGACAGAATAGTCTCCACATATGATACAGAATGGTTGGCTGACAAGATTGATTTGGGTTCTATTAAATTGCGATCATATCTGCCTTGAGATTCCTCATATGAACTGGATCAGCGTTTGGTTTATTTTTGATCATGTTTGTAGATAAGCTCTTGGCTTACCCCTGTGTGCATGTGACATGTGTGTGTGCACTCAGTCATGTCCCACTGTTTGCACCCCGTGTACTATAGTACGCCAGGTTCCTCCACCATTTCCCAGGCAAGAATACTGGAGCGGTTGCCATTTACTCCTCCAGGGGATCTTTCACACTCCAAAGTAAGTAAATGTCGCTCAGTCGTGTCCGACTCTTTGCGACCCCATGGACAGTAGCTTACCAGGTTCCTCCGTCCATGGGATTTTCCAGGCAACAGTACTAAAGTGGGTTGCCATTTCCTTCTTCAGGAGATCTTCCCGACCCAGGGATCGAACCCAGGTTTCCCGCATTGTAGGCAGACACTTTACCGTCTGAGCCACCGGCAGTCAGGATCGAACCTAAGTCTCTTGAATCTCCTGCACCGGCAGGTGAATTCTTACCGCTGAGTCACCTGGGTTTCAGAGCTGTGTTTGCCAGTTTAGGCTAGCTAAGTTATGCTGCAATAACAAACAACTAGAACAATCTCACTAGCTCATAACAAAGGTTTATTTCTTACTCACATTACATGTCATGTGGGTCAACTGTGGCTCTGCACATCTTCATTCTGGGACCAAACCTGGAAAAGTAGCCCTATTTGAAACGTGATCCTCTCATGACTGAGAAAAAAATATGGTGGAATCATGAGATGGCTCATACATTTCTGCTCAGAAGTGGATCAAGCTATTTCTACTCACATCTCATTGACCAAAACAAAGTCAAGCTTGACATTAGGGTGAGAAGTACAACCTTCTAGGAACAAGCCAGATGGGAGGGTTTTGTTTGCTTATTGGCTGTGCTGGGTCTCCTTGGCTTCGCAGGGCTTTCTTTAGCTGTGGCAAGCAGGGGCTCCTCTCTAGCTGCGGGTTACCAGCTTCTCACAGTGGTGGCTTCTCTTTTTGTGGAGCATGGGCTCAGGAGCTGTGGCTTAGTCGCTCCATGGCATGTGGATCCTCCTGGATCAGGGATGGAATCCGAGTCCCCTGCATTGACAGGCGGATTCTCAACTGCTGGAGCACCAGGGAAGTCCCTGAGGGAGAGTTTTAGCAAAGGAGGGGCAGAGAATATTGATAACCACAGTCTACAGCAAGGACTAATACTCAGGCTGTATGTATTAGTGTGACTGTTACCAGTTAGAAATATTAACTGTTAAAATACTGAAATACTTTTGTGCTAGTTGGTAAATAGCCACAGTTCCAAGTCTCCTGACATCTCCTCCCCTGGGATCTACTACCCACAAACTGGCAACTGAAAGCTTAACATAGAAGGTATCTCCAGGACCCTTCCTGGACTTCACACGTGGTAGATCAGTACTTGAACACTTGCTGTTGTTTAATGTTTACTATCGTCCTTGGATAATTTCTTCTACTATGTAAATTTTTATTAGTTTAATTCTGAGGGCAACCTGATTCCCATGCTCCCAGAGGGAAACTGACTACAGTCCCTAATATACCATCAGTGTTTGCCTAGTCACTAAAGTGAAGTGAATTCGCTCAGTCGTGTCTGACTCTTTGGGACCCCATGGACTGTGGCCCACAAAGCTCATCAGTCCATGTGATTTCCCAGGCAAGAATACTGGAGTGGGGTGCCATGCCCTCTCCCAGGGGATCTTCCCCACCCAGGGATCAAACCCATGACTCCTGCATAGGCAGGCGGATTCTTTACTGCTGAGCCACTAGGGAAGCCCTTCTACTGTCAATACTTAAATATAATAACTAATACTACTAATTTATGTTGTCCCCTGCACATTTTTACTTCTCTTTTATAAGCATAGTATATGTAAAAATTGCTCAATAAATATTTGTAAAAAGACTTACCTAGCTTTTGCTGCTGCTGCTAAGTCGCTTCAGTCATGTCCAACTCTGTGCGACCCCACAGATGGCAGCCCACAAGGCTCCCCCGTCCCTGGGATTCTCCAGGCAAGAACACTGGAGTGGGTTGC
>SJYQ01001833.1:1320900-1422915 GCA_006410935.1 Redunca redunca | reverse complement strand
TTTTTTTTTTTTTTTTACTGATTTACTCAATATTTATTTTATATTTGCCATGTAAGAAGTATGGCAATAATATAATTTAGAAAAGTTCACTTTTGGGACCAAGCATCTACACTGTGTCTGTCCCTCAGATCATTTATATTAAAAATATGACTAAGGTCTTCCCTGGAGGTGCAGTGTTAAGACTTCACCTTCCAGTGCAGGGGGGGTGGGTTTGATCCCTGGTCGGGAAACTAAGATCCCGCATGGCCAAAAAAACTAAGATTCCATGGCCAAAAAACCAAAAGGTAAAACAGAAGTGACATTGTAACAAATTCCCTTAGGACTTAAAAATGGTCCACATTAAAAAAAAAAAGCTTTTGTATCCTGCATCGAACCTAGACTGGCGCTTGGTTTCTTAGATGACCCAAAGGGATGGTATGGGGAAGGAGCTGGGAGGGGGTTCAGGACTGGGAACACATGTACACCCGTGGCGGATTTATATTGATGTATGGCAAAACCAATACAATATTGTAAAGTAAAAAAAAATAATAATAATAATAAAAAGCTTTTAAAGAAAGTCTATATTTTGGGATGTCTAGCATTCTAAATCCTTGAACTTAGCTTTTCACATGTCTTTAAGAGAGGAAAGTTTTCATTGAGTTCTCTTTGCATTTTATATATTAACAAGGTAATTTTAATGTGTAATAATAGCACATGGAGGGGTTATTTTATGACCTGCTCTGTATGTATGTTTTTTTTCTGCACATTAAGTTGAAAGAAGACCAGATTGAATGTCTAGAAGAATCCTGTGCATATTAGCCACTAGGAATGCTCCTCTTCCCATTGGCAGCTGGTAAGGCCCTGGCTGCTCCGTGGGGTTTTGGTTCCCACTCTCCCTGTGGGCTGGGGCTCCTTGACATCAGGCCCACGGCCATTCATCCATGTCTCCCGGCCTGGGACCTGCACAGAGCAGGCGCGGAACATCTCGGCACAAACGTGACTCCTCAGCGACCTTGGGGTGACCTCTGAGGCCCTAGGGCACCAGACAATGTGTGTGGGGGGTGTTTCTTCTTACTGCTGCCCCCCCAAGAAGGCCAGCATTAACACACCTGGCTGTGGCCCAGGGTTAGAAGTGGGCTAAGGCTGGGGAGGGCAGGAAGTGCCAGAAGAGAGAGGGGTCCCTGGCATGGGGGGCCGCTGACATTCTGGGTCCTCAGCACCCCAGCTTCTTGCTGCTGCTCCCACTAGCCGGGGTCGGCACCTCCTCTCGTCTGGTATGTTCACCCCTCACCTTCAGGGTGTCCGGGCCCCTGCAGAACTCCCGTTTCAGGCACAGGGAGTCTCTGATTTCTCTGGACTTGGCCCTGTGCTTGGGCTGCTGTGAACCTGCCCAGCTCTGCCTCTGACTCACCCCTGCTCTCCCCACCCTGCAAGTCAGCCCTCCCAGAGGGGCCCAAGTTACAGGTTCCTGCAGGCTGGCATAGAGCCCCCTCCCTACTGCCTGGAACTTGTCATTGAGGAAAACTGGGCAGTGGTCTGGCCTCTCCAGCTTCAGTTTCCCTTGTCTATAGGTAGGAGAACAATTCTGCAGCTCTGAGGTCTGAAGAGTATGGGACCTCTCGGGACCCAGGAGGGCAGGGTGCCAAGGCCGGGGCTGGGGGATGGTTAGTGAGGGGCACAGCTCCTCACCTCAAGGGGGTGGGGTCTGTGTGGTAGGGTCAGGTGAGTGGTGGGAAGGTCTGTGCTGCTGTTCCTGGGGTTCCCTGGGAGGTGGCTGGGGGTGCCAGGGTGAGCTTGGGAGAGTCAGGGGCCTGTGTTTGGCCCAACTTGATCCTTGTCTGCAGGCCTGTTCCCTCTCTGGGCCTCAGTGGACTCCTTGGTCAAGGAGGCCATTGGGTTCCATTGTCCTTCAGGCCCCTGGAACTCTCTCACATCCATGCTGTGTTTGAACTGCCCAGAATGGTTATTTTGCTATAATAGTTTCTACATTTAAAAGATCGGGAGGCCTTTCAGTCAGATCCTGAGTTCCAGATCTTCGGAACATCTCGGCACAAACATGACTCCTCAGCGTCCTTGGGGTGACCTCTGAGGCCCTAGGGCACCAGACAATGTGTGTGGGGGGGTGTTTCTTCTTACTGCTGCCCCTCCCCCCCCAAGAAGGCCAGATATAACACACAGTTCCAGATGTTCCGCAGATGTGGGCAGACGTCTGGCTTCTTTGGGATTCTTTGTATTAGCAGCAAAGCAGGGCAGCTGCTGCTGGGGGGCCTCTACTCCCTGGGGACCCAGCCCCCTGCACTGACCACACCCCAGACCCTAGCCCTGGGGCATCTGAATGAGGCTCCCCCTCCAGCTAGGTCAGCCCTGCATGTATGTCCCCCCACCTCCCAGCAGCCCAGTGCCCAGCAGCTGGCACACTTGCATGAACAAGCCTCTTTTCTCTGTTTTGCAAACTTCAGGCTTTGGAAGGCAGGTCTGGATTAGAAGGGCATTAGCTCATGTGTTTATCCAAAGCAAAGGCCTAGGTTTTGGGATTTCCAGGGCAGGGGAGTATCCAGAGCCTGGGTCAGGGCCCCCAGAAGGTGTCTGCTTGAGGGGCCATGGGTCCCTCCCTCCTGAGGTCAGGTCCTTCCCCTCCCCCTGTGATGCCCCCCACTCTCAGTATCTCAGCCTGGTCACAAGCCCTTGGAGACCAGCTCCTCACCTGCTTTCTGGTCTCTTGGCCTCACTTTGACACCCTTACCTCCAAAGCCACATTCATCGTGTTCTTTTTGGCACGGCTGTCTATCCATGTCCTTAGGCCCCTTCCCCTCCCTCCCCGTCCTCAGCTTCTCCTCCCACTTCCCCCGAAACCTGCCCTGCCCTGGCCCCATGGGCCATCCATGATGCCCACAGCCTCCTGTGCCAGGCTGTGGGGCCTCAGTCCAGCCTCCCAACCTTCAGCACAGAGCCAGGCACACAGTCATGCGCATCTGAGCATGTGTTTCAGGATTTCCAAAACCGTGTGTCGTTCTGCTACCCTGGAAATCCTGACGAGCACATGGTCAGTGCTCACGTTCTGATGATCGAAGCTGCCGTTTGTCTGCGGAGCAGGGGCTGGGGAGGAGTCACTGAAGGTCAGGGCAGGATTATCTGGGCTGTTGCTTGGCCATTGCTGGGAGAGGGAGAAAGGGTAGCCCCGGCCCTCAGACTAGAGGCCAGGGAGGCCCCCTCCCCTCTGACACCACTCCTGAGCACAGCCCTGGGCTTCTGTCCTCAGCCACCCGCTGGCACTTGGGGGCGCCAGCCCTGGGCCAGGCAGTGGCCTAAGCAGTGAGTTGTACAGGGAGCCCTTGGAAACGGGGCCTCCCAGCCAGCTGTGAGTCCCTTGCCCACAGCCCTGCTCCTGCACCTCTGGTTCAAGCCGGCTCAGCTCCTGGTGGGCAAACAGAACGAGGGAGCCTTCTCAGGGACCACCTAGGCCAGTTTCTGACAGATGAGGAAACTGAGGTCCAAGAGAGGTGGTGACTTGACCCAGAGTCCTGGGACCCTCTTCCAGGGCTGGCCCGAGTGCTGGATGGCACAGAGTCAGCCCTGGGCATCAGGACGTGCCAGTGTCTGTGGCTGGGGCCCCTGACCCCAGCTGGCTCCTGGCTGGCGTGTCCAGAGCCAGCAGAAAGCTAGGGCGGAGGCAAGTCTGAATTGGCCCAGGCAGCTGCAAGTCCCAGCGGGCCCTCCCTGCCCGCAGGCGCTGGGAGCAGGGCCTGAGCTCCACACCCCAAATCCTCTGCCTTCCCTCCCCACCTACGCGTTCAGCCTGGGGCCCAAACAAGGCACGGAGCCAGCCCCAGCCTCCCTCCTTGGTAACCGAGGCACAACACCTGACAACAGAGACTCTTGGTCCTGCCAAGGCCGCACCCCACCCTGGGCCTGCATGCCTGGCTGGGGAGAAGCCCGTGGGGGGGAAGGTGGGAAGACAGGCAGGGGGAGGGGGCAGCAGGGCCCCTGAGCTTAGAGACCCTTCCCTCCCTTCTCAAGCTCAGGGGAGCCAGGGCTGTCGACCAGCAGCCTTGGATAGTGTGGCCCCAGCCCCTTAGACTTGGGAGCAAGCAGAAGGTAGAGACGGGTCAGGTGGATCACAGGGAAGAGTGTTATTGTTCAGTCGCTAAGCCGTGTCTGACTCTTTGTGACCCCATGGACTGCAGCACTCCAGGCTTCCTGTGTCCTTCACCGTCTCCCAGAGCTTGCTCAAACTCATGTTCATCGAGTCAGTGATGCCATCCAACTTTCTCATCCTCTGTCGTCCCCTTCTCCTCCTGTCTTCAATCTTTCCCAGCATCAGGGTCTTTTCCAATGAATCAGTTCTTCCCATCAGGTGGCCAAAGTATTGGAGCTTTCAGCTTCAACATCAGTCCTTCCAATGAATATTCAGGACTGAGTTCTTTTGGATTGACTGGTTTGGTCTCCTTGCTGTCCAAGGGACTCTTAAGAGTGTGGGTCTGAGCAAGAAAGCCCTCCTGGGCCAGCTGGGCTGTGGGAACGTTTCAGGGGGGTGGTTATGAGAAGACCCTCTGTCCTGGTAGGGAGGAGGGCAGCAGGGCATCTTTCTTGGCAGGGGATGGATGGGAAGTTCACCAGCCCCCAAGGCTGGGGCAGAGGGCACTGGGAGGCTGTTCTAGCATTGTGTTTGGGGGCGGCTGGGTGAGCAGAGGAGATCAGGGCCTAGGAAGTTGGGTGGTACTGAAGAGGGAAGGACAGCTTTTCTGGACCTCACTGGCTTTTAGTTTCCATGGCCCAGGGCTTGGGACTGTGGGGTGATAGAGGAAGACAGGGTCTCCATCCCTGGGGAGCCCCCAGTCAGGGGAGAAACGAAGCCCCAGCCCTGGAGGGCGCCTGGTCTGAGACGGGGGGCCCAGCTTCTATTCTGGGGAGTTTGGGAACATCCATATTGGGTGACAGAGAATGGATGGAGTCTCTCAGCTTGAAGCATGGACCTCACAAGGCCCCCTTAGTGAATGCCTCTGATACTCAGGGAGCGATGGAGTCTGGGGGTCTTCCTGCTTCTCCTCCCTGGGTTGGGGCACCTTCCCAGAGCTGGTGAGCCCTTCCCCTGGTTACCAGGCCTGGTCAAAGTTGTGCTTAATTGAAAGTGCTTATCCAATGCCTGCAGGTTGTGCAGAAGCTTCTCCCCCTACCTCTGCCCGGCCCTGTGGGAGAGGAACCAGCCCTGGCCCCCTTCTATGGATGAGGAGACTGAGGCTCAGCGACACGAGGGTGCCATGCTTGGGGCTTGGGTCCTACGGGCCAGACCGTTGTTTTTAGAGTGCCCAGCTCTCTGAAATCTGTGGGGAATCTGGTGTGGGCAGACCGTGGGGAGAGCCAGGAGGGGAAGTCCCACGGTGTCCCTGCTGTCCCCCTCGTCCCGGGGCCTGGTGGGTGCTGTTCCGGCTCTCCGCCCCTCTCTCAGGCCCTGTCCCTTGCTTCAGTCCCTGGTGGGCGGGGGGAGGGAAGGGTGGGGCCGGAGAGCCTGGTTCCTGCTGAGACTGTATCTTCCCGGCCCACGGCCCACCCAGGCTGAGTCAGGGCCGGGCGGGAGCCAGGGGGGTGGCAGGTTTCCCAGGGCCAGCCCGGGCGGTGTCCACATTCCTCACAAGCAGGGTGCGTCGGGGTTTGGCCAAGCCAGGTGTTCTGGGTCCCGCCCCAGCCCCCGCCCGCCAGCTCAGCACTGCGGCCTTGGCCTTGTATGGACCCTGCCTGCCAGCCGCCTAGAACGGGGCGTGGGAACCGCTTGCCTTGCACATCCCTGCTGGGAGGGGTGCAGGCTGGCTCGGGGAAGCCTGCTGGAGCCCCAGCCCCCACCATGGCCTGGGCAGCTGGGGGGCCCACTGCTTGCCCCTCCTCACACCCCCCTTGCCCTCTGTGCTTGGAGAGCTGGAGGCTGAGGCTGACACCAGTGTGTGGTTTGGGCCTTGGCCTCTCTCGTGGCTCAGCAAGCACTGGAGGGAAGAGCAAAGGGTGTTCTGACAGCTGGGGGGCTGGTGAGGGCCTGCAAGGCCAGGAGGCAGTGGATGGGGGCCACTTCCTGTTTGTAGCCCCCCAGTCTCTGGAAGAGGCCTTTGTCCTCACCAGCTTGGAGACCTAGGTGCCAGGTGGGGCCTGGGGCAGAGGCTCATAGTGGGGCCCTGTGCCCATGGGGGCTGCAGCTCTGGGGCCTGTCAACACCTTGCCACCTTCCCTGTTTCCTCCACAGCCCAGCCGGGCTCTCTGCCTGGCAGGGGGCTGAGAGGGATTCATGCGGGGTTTGTCAAGGTCAGTCCCCATCACTCCCCTGTGAGACGCTCCCACAATCCATCTCCTCTCTCTGGCTTCTCCTGTCACAGGAAGACAGAGCACCCTATTCTATCGAGGCCCCTGGGCTCTTGGTGGGTGAACTGTGACCTTGAGACTGAGACCTGAGATGGGCTGTCCTGGGACCCTATCCCGTCCACGTGGGGGACCCTCCCCCCAGCTCTGCAGCTTCCCCATCAGCCTCTGTGGGTCAGGCCTGGCTCCTGGCTGGGGCTGGCGGAGATAACCTTAAGTCTGGGATCTGGGGACCCTGACCGTAGTTGCCCTGTCTCCTCTGAGTGCGGCTGGTAGAGCTAGAGTTTCATTTCACTCCAGCGAATGGCGGCCGGGCACCCCTTGCCTGCCCGTCACTCAGTTCTGCTGCCTCAGCAGTTCTGAGCCCAGCCCGTGGGGCCTGGGCTGGCGCCCTCCGTCATGTCCCTGCAGCAAGCAGGGCTGGGCTGTTTCCCGGGCAGGCCTGGTGTAGCTTGGGCTGCAGAAACCACTTCCCAGGCCTTGGTGGGAACCAACGGCCCTGGCCCTGGGCCCAAGGTGGGTGTGGGAATTCTGTCCTGCATGAAAGGTTGGGGAGGGTGACTCCAGGGGTGCAGGAGGAGAGGCAGGGGACGAGCTGAGATGTCAACTGTGCCCCCAGAGAGGCAGCAGGCTGAGTGCCAGGCAACCAGGGGGCTGGGCCATGGGAGGAGGAGCAGGTGGGCGTATGCAGCCCCCTCCCTAGCTAGTCCATCGCCGAGCACCAATCAGGCCTCCCCTTTCCAGCTGCCTTCAGCTGAGCCCTAGGGCTGGCTTTCTGGGTGCCCCCGTTCCTGGGGACCCTCTAGGGACTTCAGCTGCTTTTCTTCCTCCCCTGCCCAGGGCCTTGTGGCCGGAGGGCAGCACTTTGCCCCGGGGTAAGAGTAGGGTGCTGTTTGCAGTGGAAGGAAGTACCTCAGCTCCTGGAAGCCACTCTGAGTCCTGGTGTCTTTGAGCTAAGGATGGTTCAGTGTATGAGTGTGTGTACATGTGTGTGCATATGTTTGTATCAGGGGGAGGCAGTTGTCCCAGTGGAGGTGGACTTGTGCACATTCAGACCAGGGTCCTTCTAGTTAGATTCTGATCCCTGAAGGATTCTGGGAGTTGGCACTGAGAAGTGGGCCCCAGTGCAGCCTGGGAAATCATGGGAACAGGTGAGAACAAGCTGGGAGGGTGAGGCAGCAGCTGGAATGTGTGGCCTGGAGTAGCTCCACCCTCCCTCATGCAGGAATGGGCATGAGCTGGGGAGCCAGGACCGCATGCCCTCCCCGTGCTGTCCCCAGCTCTGCTCTGCTGGCCCCCCAGCCTCTGTTCCCCCCATGGGGTGCTCCCACACCCCCTGATTCCTTGCTGGTCTACAGCCTGTGGCCCTGCTGTGCCAGGCTGCTTAGGAGAAGCTGGCAACTGCTCCTGAAGGTTCCTGGGTTTTTGGTTGGCGGGTTTGTTTCTGACCCTCTGCACGGACAGACTCTGTCACTCACGGGGGACGTGTTCTGTTGACTTAGAAAAGCACAGTCTACCTGTGGAGGCTTCCCTGAACCACTGGATCGAGTTACTTTTTCAAAAACTGTTTTGGCTGGGCCATAAGGCATGTGGGATCTTGGTTCCCTGACCAAGGATTACACCCTCGCCCCCTGCGTTGGAAGCTCGGAGTCTTAGCCACTGGGCCCCCAAGGATGTCCCTGGGGTTTTCACATCAGCTCTGTTCCTGGGATGGGGGCTGAGGGCACCAGCCCCTCCCGGAGCTTCTGGACACACTGTCAGCCGCTGTAGAGCGGCTTTGTCCTCGCCTGTCCTGCACAGTTGATCAGGATACCCCGTGGCCATGCCTCCCAGCAGGGCCCATCGGCCCATCCCCTGTGGGCCCCTGCCAGAGTCTCCAAGCTCAGCTCCCATCTCTGCCTCCCCAGCTGACTCCCTCCATCTAGGACATCTCACTTCCCTGAGGGTACGAGGCCCCAGTGTGTCCTGGCCTTTGCATGTGGCAGTCACCTCCCGGGAAGGCCAGTGTCTACCTATGACCCTCATGTAGAAAGGCCCTGCTCAGACCCCTTCCCCAGCTTTCCTGCCTGTTGGGCTGATGGGAGGCCCCTCAAAGGTGCTTCCACAGCCCCAGCTGCTCAGCCAGCTTGTGATGTCCAGTGTCTCCCTCGGAGACAGAGTTCCCCGAGACCAGGGCCCACTGTCTCGTGTGTCCCCTGGCATGTCCCCAGGCTCTCTCTCATGGAGGTGAGGGGGTGAGAGAGTGAATAGTGAAGGGTGCAGGCAGCTTGGGGAAGTCCTCTGAGGCCTGCAGACTTGCAAAGGCTGTCACCAAGCCCTGCTTCTGCTCCCTCCAGTCTGAGGGGAAACATCCCTCTACCTCGAGACTGGGGCCTCCTGGGAGGATTCCGGAAATCTCTCTTGAGATCAAGGCGCAAGCTCCTGACCCCACCCAGGGCGGGGACTCAAGGTTAATGGGCCAGTGTGCCTGGCAATGACTGCTTTGTGTGAGTGGGTGAATACAGTACAAGCAGAGAGAGGCTGTGTGAGCGTGCACAAGTGTGAAAGCGTGCATGAGTGTGTCCACAAGTGGGTAAAAATGTGAGCATGAGTAGTGAATGTGAATCAGTGTGTGAGGCTGGGAGAGTGTATGCATGTGCGAGAGTGTGGATGTGAGTGAGTGTGCATGGGTGTGTTGGCATGAGGGTGTGTAAGTCTGTGAGTGTGAATGCATGTGAGTCTGTGAATGTGCATGTGAGCTGATTATGAGTGTGGGGTCTGTGAATGTGTATATATTGTGTGTGAGTGTGTATGGATCTATGAATGTGTGAGTTCGTGTGCAACTGTGGGCATTACGAATGTGTGAGTCTGGAAGTGTGAGTGTGACTATGTGAATGCTGTGGGTAAAGTGTGAAGGTGGGAGCCTGGGTGTGTGTCTGTGGATGTGCCTGAGTGTGTAAGAGTTTACGAACATGTGTGAGTGTGTGACTCTGTGGTGTGAAGTGTGAGTGGGAGAGTGAATATGTGGGAGAGTGTAAATGTGTGAGTGCATGAGCTTGTGGAGCTTGTGACTATGTCGGTTTATCTGTGTCAGTCTGAGCATGTGATATGGGTGTGTGAACGTGTGTGTGAACCATGTGTGAGTGTGCGGTTTATCTCGGAGGATGGCGTCAGGGGACCTAGAGCGGTAGGTAGGAGCTTGGTTCCTCTTCCCCAGGGTGGAGGTCAACCCCAGGGCACCCTCCCAGGAGGCTGGGGAGACCCCAAGAGCTTCCTGGCTCAAGTTTGCCCCAGAAGTTGACTCAGAGGGGCAGGGCGTCTTCCCCTCTTCTAGAGAGCTCAGAGGCCAATCTTTACTAAAAAGAAAAAAACATACTACCAAATAGATTCAAAATACTCTTGCCTGGAAAATCCCGTGGACGGAGGAGCCTGGTGGGCTGCAGTCCATGGGGTCGCTAAGAGTCAGACACGACTGAGCGACTTCACTTTCACTTTTCATTTTCATGCATTGGAGAAGGAAATGGCAACCCACTCCAGTGTTCTTGCCTGGAGAATCCCAGGGACGGGAGAGCCTGGTGGGCTGCCGTCGATGGGGTCGCGCGGAGTCGGACACGACTGAAGGGACTTAGCAGCAGCAGCAGCAGATTCAAAATATAATCTACAAGACATAGGTAGGATTTAAAAATCAAGGCAAAAAAAAAAAAAGAATTAAGGCAATAAACACCTGTGAACCCACCACCTTGAGTTTAGAAACAGTGACAGTAGTCTCTCCCGGCCCATCCCGACCGCACCGTGGATTTTGGGTTGTTATTCCTTCGCTGGAGACAGGCCTCTTGTCCCCATCAAGTTGCTGGCGGGGCCAGAGCGGCTCCGTGCTGCCCCCTGGCGGCGAGGGACATCCGCCTCCTCCAGCTCCGCGCCGCCGCCGCCCAGTTTGGAGTCCCAGCCAGGCCACCCTGCAGACCCCACGGAGGTGCACACACTCGCTGTGTACGCACGCGCAGGACCTGTCCGGGAACAGATGCACACACCAGGCCCTCAAAGCTTTGCACGCGGTCAACCTATTGTGAACGGAGCAGGTGCCATACGCTGTGTGGGGAGCTTCAGCAAGAGCCAGCCCACGGCGGCTGCTGTCCCCAGGGAGCTGGAGGCACGAAGGGGGTGGTCCCCACTGAGGGGACAGTGCCCTGCCTCGGGGACCCTCTCACTCTCGGCTGGGGGAGTCTGGGCAGGAAGTAACTTTGGGGTGAGCCATTTAATAGAACGACCTAAGGTGGAGGAAAGAGAGGAGAGCTTTGTGCCTGAGGCAGAGAAGGGATTTTTGGAGATGGAGAACTCAGGGACAGGCAGGGTGAAACGGACAGTTCAGCTTCAGCAAGGAATTTCGTGTCCACTGGCCTGGAAGTGACACAATGGCCCAGCCTGGGCCCCTGGTGCTATGAGGTTCGTGGGACTAGAGGAGGAGGAGCTGAAGATGGTGAGGAGGGGCCAGGTCCCTGGAGAAGGCGCCGGGTGTGAAACGCAGGTAGAGGATGTCTTGAGTTTCATGGTCTTTCCCGCAATCTCAGGCAGCAAGCACCTTTCGGGACTGCACGGCAGAGACGCGCGACCCAGGGTAGCCAGCAGAGGGCGCTCCTGCTATAGATTTGAGGTTCCAGGGGCCGGGCTATTGAGTCTCGGATTTAACCTGGATCAGATCGTTCTTGGAAAGCCCCGGGGTCTGCAGTCCTAACGGAAGCATTCTGGCTTCCCTCTTAGGGGTACGGAGCAGAGGGATGAGAAGAGACAACCACGTGAGGTGGGAGCCCCACAAGTCCCCCTCTCCCTGGCCAGGTGCTGTCTCGTCGGTGTTTACGTCTCTTGTCTCCAGGTGGCGACCTTGGAATCAATCCAGAAAGGCAACTTGGTCTCCCAACCTCCCCAGGAAGTCTTCCTTCAGGCCAGCCAGCTTTTCTAGAAGGTTCTCTAGGGAGCTAGTCCCAGGGCTCCGCCTCGAGTCTCCGCGCTTCCCTGGCTTGCCTCTAGATGGAAGACTTCCGCGCCTGGTGCCCAACAGGCTCCACCAGCGGCCACATCCCGCAAACCTGTGGATGTGACTTTTCAGAACCAAATGCAGCCCTTATCTTCTGCCACAAAGCGTGGCAGGCTTCGGTGTGGCTGGTGAGTGGACACAGCCAGGTCCAGCTGGCTCAGACGAGGGGGCAACCCATCAGTCCCTGGGTGGTGGTGGCGGTGCCTCCTTTCACCCCCTGGCATGTCCACTCAGACAGGCACCTCGAGCTCAGGTCATTCACATATTCATTCATTTCTGCAGTTATCAAGCATCACTTGCTATGTCCGTTTTTGGGGACAGAGAGGAGGAGAGGGTCCCTGCCTGAGTCTAGAGGAGGAGACAGGAAATAGATGTGACCATCCAGGGTGGTATGTACTTCGAGGAGAATTGTTTTCTTCCTCTGAACTCTACTTTTCTGTCTGGCTTCTCTGATAGAGTCAGTGGCATCATTACCACCCATCTGCTCAACCCGAAAATGCAGAGTCATCTCCATGCCTCCCTGACTCAGCCCTATCTCCCTTTCAGCCACTGTGTCCCATCCCGCCCTCATCATCTCTCTCCCAGGCCATCCTTTCAGCCTGGGGGCCGGCCTTTGGCCCCCTTCCAACTTTCACATCGCCACCAAAGTGAGCCCTTCTTCAAACTCCCTGATGCCCAGACTCATATGAGAAAAACTTTAGCAAATGTGATCTAAGGGAAATCATTTGTTTGGGGCAAAAACACTGTAAACGAGGTTGGAAGAACAAAGGCCAACTGATAAAAGACGTTTGTAACTCATGTAGGAAAGGCCTTCTTCCCACGTTGACCGCAGCTCACACCAGTCAGCAAGGACAAGATCCCACAGCGGGGAGAAAGGTAAAGAGCAGGAACATCTAGCTCATGAAAAGCAGGAAGGGAGCTCTCTTTGGCAGTGCATATACTAAAACTGGAATAATAGGGAGAAGATCAGCCAGGCTCCTGTGCAAGGATGCACGCAAATTCGTGAAGTGCTACATATTTTTTTTTTAAAATTATACAAATGAACTTATTTAGAAAACAGACTCACATACCTTGAAAACAAACTTAGAGTTGCCAAAGGGAAAATGTGGTGGTGGTGGGGAATAAAATAGGAATGTGGAATGAACGTATACACACTACTATGTATATGATAGATCATCAACAAGGACCTACTGTATAGGACTGGAAACTCTACTCAGTATTCTGTAACAACCTATATGGGAAAAGGATCTGAAAAAGAATGGATATGTGTATATGGATAAATGGATCACTCTGCTGTACGCCTGAAACTAACACAACATTGTAAATCAACTATAGTCCATATGAAATAAAAATTAAATTAAAAAAACAAGAAAGAATAAAAAAATTTAGGGAAGGATGTTCAGTCTCACTCAAGATTAAAGAAATGGAAATGGAAGCAACAGAGAGAATGTTTTCAACCATTGAAAGGACAAACCTTGAAAAATAGCAACAGACAAACTTCAAAGTTTGATGAGACCTAGTGCTGATGGACATGTTGAGGGAAATATTCGAATTCATGGTTGGTGCAAGTGAAAATGTGTAGGAATTTTTAGGAAGACTTGGAGGTGAAGATCCATGATGTACAGGGCACTGGGCCTGCCTGGGGCCTTTTTTTAAAAAAAAAATTGCAAATTCAAATTTCAATTTCAAATATACACGAAAGTAGAGAAGATGGCAGAACAAACTGCCATATGCCCGTCAGTTCAGTTCAGTTGCTCAGTCATGTCTGGCTCTTTGTGACCCCATGGACTACAGCACGCGAGGCTTCCCTGTCCATCGCCAGCTCCCTGAGCTTGTTCAAACTCATATGAGTCCATCGAGTCGGTGATGCCACCCAACCATCTCATCCTCTGTCGTCCCCTTTTCCTCCCACCTTCCATCTTTCCCAGCATCAGGGTCTTTTCCAATGAGTCAGTTCTTCCCATCAGGTGGCCAGAGTATTGGAGCTTTCAGCTTAAGCATCAGTCCTTCCAGTGAATTTTAAGGAGTGAATATTCATATTCATAATATGCCCATCACTCAGCTTCAGTAATCGTCAACTTGCTGCCATTCCTTTTTTCAATATTTAAAAATTGAAATTAATTGATTTATAATGTTGTGTTTATTTTTGCTGTACAGCAAAGGATTCAGTTATACATGTATATACATTCTTTTTAAAAATACTCTTTTCCATTCTGTTTTATCATAGGATTTTTTTTTTTTTTTGGCTGAGCTGGGTCTTCCTTGCGGTTCATGGCCTTCTGTAGCTGCAGCACCCAGGCTTAGTTGCCCTGTGACATGTGGAATGTTGGTTCCCTGATCAGGGATTGAACCCATGATCCCTACGTTGGAAGGAGGATTCTTAACCACTGGCCTGCCAGAGAGGTCCCTATCATAGGATATTGAATATAGTTCTCTCTGTTATACAGTAGGACTTTGTTTATCCAATCTGTATATAAAAGCTTACATCTGTGAACCCCAGCCTCCTGCCTCATCTGTCACCTAACCCACTCCTGCTTGGCAACCACCAGTCTATTTTCTGTGTCCACGAACATGCTGCCATTCTTGTTCCTTCTCTCTCCTCCACCACCTTTTATTGGGGAGATTGGGGTATTTTAAAGCAAAGATATAATTTCATTCACCTTGAATGAAAATTTCGCAATAGCCATCAAAAGAAAAACATGGATTTATCCTTTCATCCAGTAATCCCACTGTTAAAATTCCCTTAAGGATATATTGGTAAAAGTTCATCAGGCTAGATGTTCAGGCAGGTTTATTGTTATATCATTGTTCATGAGAAGGAAAAAAATTCCTGGATGCCTGAGCGGAGGTTGGGAGGGACAGGAGTGAATGAATTATAGCTCATGGTCACGATGGATTAAAGAGAGTGAGGTGGCTCTCCGGGAGATATTATTAACTGAAAGATTGTGGTATTATTAACTGGGAAATGCAGGCATTGAAGAGATTGATCATATCCCTTTGTATAATTAAATTCTCTATCAATAGACAAAAACAAAACGAAACATCATAGCAATGCTTGGATGACTCTGTTGCTACACAATCAAGTCCAAACTCTTCAGCACACCTTTCATGGTGGTCTCTCTTTCCAACCTTCACTCTAGCCATTTCTGCCTCTAATAAGTCCTATGAGTTGGTCCACAGATTCCCAAAATGGGTTCCAAGGAACCCCACCTTCACCTGCTCCTCCTGGAAGGGGCTTCATGGGTGATTAAGTTTGGGAAATGCTATCTTCTCCTTGGAGAGTCACAGCGTACATTAGCTTATTGAAGGCTCTGGGAAGTTCACAAACAAACAAAAACTGCTTGACCAGAATGTACATGCCTTGCTCTGGTGCCCCCAGACTCTGGAGCACGGTTCTCAGCCCTGGCTTTCATCAGGGCTTCCCGGGTGGCTCAGCTGGTGAAAGAAGCTGCCTGCAATGCGGGAGACCTGGGTTTGATCCCTGGGTTGGGAAGGTCCCCTGGAGAAGGGAACGGCTACCCAGTCCAGTACTCTGGCCTGGAGCTTTCCGTGGACAGAGGAGCCTGGAGGGCTACCGTCCTTGGGGTTGCAAAGAGTCAGACATGACTGAGCGGTTTCACTTCACTTTACTTCGCCAGCTCCGTGAGTAAGGGAGGAGAAGCACTACCCTGTGGGGGCTCCTGCCCTTTTCTGAGCTTACGCAGTCCCACCTCTCCTCTGCTAACCACCCCCACCCCGCAGCCTCTTCTAGCTCCCTAAGGGAGGAGCGTCTTAGTTCGGCCCCAGGGCCTTTCCACTAGCTATCACCTTGGCCTGGAACGCCTTTCCCCGCATGCACCGACTCCTTCCTTAATTCAGTTTCCCCTTAAATGTCACCTGGGAGAGGTCTTCCTACCCTGGCCCCCGGAAGCACTGTTTCCCTTTTCATGCTTCCACGGAGAACATCTCATTCTCTGGTTTGATTATTTCCTATCTTTCCCGCCAGAGTGTCTGCTCCATGAAAGCAAAGACGTCTTTTGTGTTCATCACCATATCCCCAGAGCCTAGGGATAGCTCAGCACACAGTAGATGCTCAACTAACAGTAGCCAATCAAATGTGTTTCCTTTGAGGTTTGCTTTCCCTGGCATTTCTTTTGCTCCCAGTGAACAGTGATCCAGCTGCAAGTCTCCTGGTCCCCACCCACCTCTGCTTGGATGTGTTCTCACCTCATCTCCTCTGCTTGGCAAAGCCCTGCCCTGGCTTCGAAACCCGGCTTTGTGGTCCCTCCCTGTGAAACCATCAGCAGCAGCCTGGTCTGAATGAGTCGCTCCCTCCTGCTCCTCCCAGGTGCCTGAACATACACACCTTCATCACCGCACAATAACTTGGCCCCGGGATGGACCGCGTGTCCATTTCTTGCTCACCTGCCTGTGCTCATTAAGGGCAGGGCTCAGCTGACTCAGTGCTGAGTTCTTGGCACCCTGCCTAGTGATAGCCGCACCATGGATGCCATGAATGGGTGCTGAGGAAAAGCCCAGCATTGGCCTCTTACTGTCTGCATCCAGCAAGCCAGCATCGATTGGGCACTTCCTGTGCATACAGTGCCAAGTTAGACCTCAGAGTGGGTTCAGAGATGAACAGAAAGCTGTCTTTTGGCTGTGTGTGCACGCTCAGTCGCTTCAGGGGTGTCTGACTCTTTGCGACCCTATGGACGGTAGCCTGCCAGGCTCCTCTGTCCATGGGATTCTCCAAGCAGGAATACTGGAGTGGGTTGCCATGTTCTTCTCAGGGGATCTTCTCCACTCAGGGATCGAACCCGAGTCTTCTGCGTCTTCTGCACTGCAGGCAGTTTCTTTTACTGCTGAGCCACCGGGAAGCCCTCATTTGGCTGTAAAGGATTGTAATTCTAGAAGGGGAGCAGATCCACCTCCAAATAATAATTCTAACACGAGTGACAGCGACTAGCACTCTGGCGATAGAATAGGTGAGGGAGAGTGTATTAGTTTCCTATTGTTATTGGAAAAAAATGACAGTTTCATTTTTTAAATGATTATTTTATTTTCAGCTGCACTGGTCTTGGCTGCCATGCCCGGGTTTTCTCTAGCTGTGGCGAGGAGGGGCTACTCTTCGTTGAGGTGCCTGGGCTTCTCATTGTGGTACCTTCTCTTGTTGTGAAACACGGGCTCTAGGGTGCTTGGGCTTCAGTGGTTGTGGGGCATGAACTTAGTTGCCCTGCGACATGTAGAATCCTCCTGGATCAGGGATCGAACCTGTGTCCCCTGCATTGGCAGGCAGATTCTCAACTGCTGGACCACCAGGGAAGTCCCAAATGACAACTTTAGGGGCTTAAAGCAACACTCACATTATCTGACCATTCTGGAAGTCTGAGGTCTGAAGCGCATCTTGCAAGGTTAAATCAAGCTGTCAGCAGGGCTGAGCCCCTTCTGGAGGCACTCAGGGAGAACTGTTCTTGCCTCTTCTGCTTCTGGAGTCTGCTTACATTCCTTTGCTCATGGCTTCTTCACTCTGACCTCCGCTTCTGACGTCACATCTCCTTCTCTGACTCTGAGCTTTCTCCCCACCCCCACCCCTATTTAAGGACTCTTCCCAGGGGGTGCTAGTGGTAAAGAACTCGCCTGCCAACGCAGGAGATATAAGACACGCAGGTTTGATCCCTGGGTCAGGGAAGGCACCCTGAAGAAGGAAATGGTAACCCACTCTGGTATTCTTGCCTGGGCAATCCCATGGACAGAGGGGCCTGGCGGGCTATGGTCCATGGGATCACAAAGAGTTGGACATGACTGAGTGACTTAGCACTCATGCACGTGGTTATATTGGGCTCAACCAGGAAATCCAGAAAATTCCAGTTAAGGAATGCAAATTCCTTAGCTTAATCACACCAGCAAAGTCTCTTTTGCCATATAAGGTACACAGTTCTGGAGGTTAGGATGGGGACATCTGCCTAGCGGAGGGAAGGGTTACCTCTTACCCTGGGAGCCTTCACCCAGCCAGCTTGGGAGTCGCTGATCCTTCCAAATCCCTAGTGTGCACAAGGCCTGAGGCCAGCCACTGCCTCATGTCAGCCTCACGAAGAGTTTGTCATGGAAACCAAGTAGCCTCATTTTGCAGGTGAGGCTGAGAGAAGGGTTGTGACTTGTCCACAGCAGAGTCTGCATCGATCCAGGCTCTTGGAGTTGGCCTCCCAAGTGAGCTCTTTCCACAAGGGGTGGAATAGTGATCATGGGGGTTGAGAAGATTAGGGGCTGTGATTCCTCTCCAACAAAACCTCACTGGAGAAAGTGAATCACACCTGAAATGTTGAACAACAAGCCCTGGGCCTGGGTTTTGAGGCAGAGGCAGGACCAGGGGGCTGTGAAGCTGCCAGCTTGGGGCAGGTTTTAATGGGGAGGAGCAGTTGGGGGCCTCGTGTGGACAGAGTAGTCCATGGGGCCCAGGCCTCTGCACAGCTGTGCTTCTCCCTTTCTCGTTGGTCAGTCATGTGCATCGTCTTGTGGTGGGCTGGGTGATCAGAGGAGGCCCAGGGGTGAAGAATCTGCCTGCCAAGGAACTAGAGGCAGGAGACGCGAGTTCGATCCCTGGGTTGGGAAGATCCCCTGGAGGTGGGGAGGAGGAAATGGCAACTCACTTCAGTATTCTTGCTTGGAGAATCCNCCAGAGGCCTCTCCCTGCTGGGGGTGGAGGACAGGCCTGGGCAGGAGGAGTCACGGCCGAGAGGACCTTGGCTCCTGCCAGGCCTTCCTTCCTTCCCTGGCACGGAGAGTGGGCACTGCTCGGGCCCTGGCTTTAGGCCCTACTTATTGCCTGCCGGCTGCTCAGAAACCCTGGGCCTTGGCTTCCTCACAGTGTCGTTGGGGAGATCCGGCAAGGGCTGTCCGGAGCCGTGAAGGAAGCATGTCTGGGTCTTCTTAGGTCTTCCAAGGATGGCCACACTCTCCAGAGAGCCAAGAAGACCTTCCTGGGGTCTGTTTCTGCCCCTCCACCTGGGGAGAAGGGCTGAGCTGGGCCTGTCCTTCTGCAAGTGAGGCCTTTCTGGGCTGAGGTGGGCACAGAAGCGGAGGGGGGCTCCAATAGTGGCAGAGTCTCCAAAGGCCAGAGGCACAGGCCTGGGAGTCACTCGTGTGGGGAAACCTAGGCCCTGCCCTTGGCGCACAGCCTGCTGTCAGCAGGGGAAAGGGTAGAGTGACGGGGTGACTGTGGGGCCTTGGTGATTTTCGAGAAAAGAAGGTTAGGAAACTCTCTGTTGCTTCAAACTGGGCTTCAAGACTAACGTCTGGGTAGTCTGGAGGGGGGATGCAGGCTCTGGAGAGGCAGAGGGTGGGTGGCGGGTGCCCTGTGGCCTGGCCCCCTCTCCAGGCTGCTAGCTCTGCTTCATATTCACTTCTCTGAACTTAGGGAGGCCTGTCTGGACAGAGGAGGGCTGTCAGCTGCTGGGGGAAAGGGGTTCCTGGGAGGGTGGCTCCAGCGGGGAGGGGAAGCCCTTTCTCTGTGGGGGTGAGTGGCTGGTGCAACGCTGGCCTCTGAGCCACTTAGGTGACCCCAGGTTCTGTTTGTTCCCTTTCCCAGCCTGTCTTGGAGTAGCAGGAAGTCCTCCCAGATATTGTGGAAGAGACCTGGTGTTCTGACCTTGCCCTCTAGTCTTGACCTTGAGACCTTGCTCCCCACTCCCAGGAACGCTGGGAACCCCCAGACTTTACAGTCAGGGTGGGAGCAGAATAAACTCTGGTTGTCTCCTCTCGGCAGCCCGTGCAGTCCCCACTCTCCAACGAGGAGACACCCTTGCGTGCGAGGCCACCACTTTCTAGGCAGGAAGTCCTTCCAGCAGTCTGACCTCAGCACACCAGCTCTGATCTGCATGGAACCCGGACTCCCTCCCTGTCCCCGTGTGTGTGGGCCCAGAGCCCAGGCCACCCACGTGCCTCCCTCCACCCCTGGAAGCTTCTCATTCAGACAGGCCCCGTGCAGACAGACGCCAGGGTCCTGGCAGCGCCTAAATCATTAGCACCGCCGAGATTAGGCCGCTAATCTCCTGGCTGGGAGCGGGCGGGTGCCAGCCGCCAGGATGCGGGCTTGTGCTTTTTCCTTGCAGGGGCCGCCCTTCCCCAGGGTGCGGCCGCCCGGCAGGTCCTGCCTCTCTTGCGCTCAGCGCCTCCTCTGGGGGCCCTTTGGGGGTGTCTTTCTGCAGGTACTGGTAGGGTGAGCAGGGGCGGTCACCCTAACCAACTCTCTGGGTTCCCTGTCTCCCTCGGCCTCCACTTGACTCATTCCCACAAAGACCCTGGGAGGCAGGAGGTACCCCATTTTGCAAATGAGGCAACCGGGGCAGTGAGCTGACTTCCTGGAAGGCTTGGATCCAGGGTTCCCTCAGCTCAGCAGCTGTGGCTGTTCCTCTCAGATAGGGCAGCCCGCTGGTGACGGACTGAGTCTCCTGCACAGGCTGGAAGTAATCCCAGGAGAGCTGAGGGCTCCCCTAGGTCAGAGGCTGACTTGCTCCCGCTGTAAGGGGTGGGGGAGGGTATCCCCCTGGATCTTTCAACCTCTCCCTGGGATCCAAGAATGCTGGGTGGGGGGCCAGAGCAGCCCCAGGCTCCGGGCCTGTGGAGCCTTGTCCCAGGCCCTTTCTGGCTCCCAGGGTTGGGTTCTCCGGACTCCCCCAAGAATGAGCTCAGCTGCCTAATTGCGGTTGAGGATGGAAGATCACCCTACCCCCGGGGCTGCGGCTCCAACACTACCTTTGTTTCTAACAGACAATGGCGGCTAAGAGGCCATCATGCCCAGGCCAGGCTTGGGCAGGGGAGGGGGCCGAGGGAGGCACTCGGGTGTCCAGCCTGAGCCCCAGGCCCTGGGCGGCTTGTACAGAAGCAAATTACACGGCTGGGGTTTTGGCTCTGACTTCAAGGGCCAGGGGCCCAGCCCCACTTTAGCCTGGCTATAAAGGGCTGCCCGGGGTCTCTGTCCAGACCAGACCCTGCACTCAACTTGTGGACGTCATGGCCGCCACCACCACCAGCATCCGCCAAATTTCCACCTCTGGCTCTGTCAAGGGCCTGTGTGTGCCCAGCGGGGGCTTCTCTCGGATGTCTTCCATCCGTGTTGGGGGTGCTTGCCGGGCCCCCAGCCTCCTGGGAGTCGGCAGCTCTGGCAATATGTCCATGTCCTCGTCCCGCTTCTCCATGGGCTTGGGGGGCGGCTATGGCGGGGGCTACACCTGCAACCTGGGCGGGGGCTTCGGCTCCAGCTTTGGCATGGCCGACAACTTGCTGGGAGGCAGTGAGAAGGAGACCATGCAGAACCTCAACGACCGCCTGGCCTCCTACCTGGAGAAGGTGCGCGCCCTGGAGGAGGCCAACGCCGACCTGGAGGTGAAGATCCATGACTGGTACAAGAAGCAGGGGCCCGGGCCCGCCCGCGACTACAGCCACTACTTCAAGACCATCGAGGAGCTTCGGAGCAAGGTGGGCACTCCCTGCCCTCTGTCCTCAGTATCTACTTCCGACTCATGCATCCCAACTTTGGACCTTTGCCAACATCTCTCCTCCAGCCTAGGTTTCCATCATTCATTCATTCACTCACTCACTCTTTCACTTGCCCTGGAACCCAGCTCTGGTCCCCAGGCCTGGAGGGCATCCCATGAAGGAAGGCTGTGTGGAGTTCCTTCTTCCTGGGAGAGGGTATTTGGTGTGGGTGATGTAGGCATGGTCAGGGAAGTCTTCAGAACCTTAAGGGCAGCAGATGTTCCAGGTATAGAGATCAGTGTGGACAAAGGCATAGAAGTGGGAACGAGTTTGGTGTGGCTGCTGGGAGTCTCCTTCTCATTAGTCCATTCTCCTCTGAGTTTGCTCCCCTGCTACCTGCCTCACCTCCTCCAGGCAGTCCTCCTGGATGGATGGCACTTGACTTTTGTCTTCAGACCTTGGGGTCCTTTCTATACTTTGAGGTTCAGTCTGTACTATGTTCATTGTGCTGATTTCACTGAGTTTGACATATTCTCACAGTTGTTTTCGCTCTGGGTCTTCTTCACTCCTTCCACGATGGTTACTCTGGGGTTTCCTAAGGGGAGATGCTGTCTCTCCTTGCAGAGTTCGCGGAGGAGGGCGGGGTGGTCCCTGAAAGAAGGAGCTGTGTCTTCCCACTCAGACTGAAGCTCCCAAGGGGAGAAATTTCTCTAACTTAGTCTGATGGAAGAGGCAACGCACGCGCGCGCGCACACACACACACACACACACACACAATGATCTCTATGAACTCATGACCTTGGCATTCTGTGAACATCGCACCTGGGTCTTTTGCACAAACCTTCTGGCTGGAAGGACCTAAAGGGCTGCAGTTTCCAGGGGCAGCAGAGAGGTCAAAGAGGTTCAAGAGCCAGGCTTGGGGAGAGCTAGGCTGGGGCTGGCTGGCCTGGGCTCAGCCCGCTCAATTTCCTGGTGGAGAACCAGGCCTGTGGCCCTGTGAGGGGCTTTGCCTGCTCCTGCCAAGGACCCAGGCCAGAAAGGGAACTCCTGCAGTTGCCCCCTGGAAGCCGCACCGATGGGAGTGCCAGATCAGATACCGGCCTTGGTCTGGGCAGTGGGGAACCCAGGGGAGCCCTGGTGAGTCAGTGTTTCTGAGCTCCAGGGTCAGCCAGCTCCTCACCCCAGACCCCAGCGCGCCGCGCACCAGGCCGCTGAGTCACTGCCCCTTGGCGGTTTGCACCACCAACCCCTCACTGGGCCCCATCAGCCTCCTGAGTGGGAGGTGGGAGGTGGGGCAGATCTGCAGGCTGCAGACCGACCCACTGAGGCCCTGGGGCGAGTTCAAACTGGCTCTTGGGTTCAGTTTGGAAACCGAGCCTGACCCAGGGAGCCTTTTCAGAACTTAGGGCCTCGAGTGGGCTCTGAGGTCCAGCCTTGAGTTTCCTGGGGCTGCCCCCTCTTACAGCTTGTACACTTCAACCCTCAGTCTTACAAAACTCCAAAGTCTACCCAGCTCATCTGCCAAGACTTCCTCTCTGCTTCCTCTGGGCAGCATGCAGGGGCCTCGCCCTCCCCCTCCCCCATGGCCCTTGATGGGACCCTCTCTCCTGTGTTTCTCACAACAATAATGACAGCTCTGCTCCTTCCAGAGCCTCCCCCTTTCCCTGTGGTCGTTTGAACCTCCCAGATAACCCTGTGGGAAAAGAAAACCTTGTCCTAAGGTTTGATGTGGGACCCATCATAGCTTTATTAACTATTTCATTAATTGTTTAATTAAATTAATGTTTCCTGGGGGCTGACTCTGGGCCAGGCACTGCGCCCAGGGCTGGGGATTCCAAACAGAATGAGACAGGCATGAGACTAGGCAATGTTCCTCTGGAGCACAGAGACCAGTGGGCCGAGGGGAGGAATGATGGGGAGGAAGGACTCAGGGAGTGGAAGAGGGCTTCCTGGAGGAGGTGGCAACTGAGCCCAGAGGTGAGTTGAGTTGGGGAAGATGGAGTGAGGTCCAGGCAGCTTGGGCAGTGACTCCCATGGTGGGAGAGGATTGCATATGGGTCTTTCTACTGGCATCATGGTATCCACGCCTGGGTATCATGCTTTCTGTCCTTGTGAGGAGACCACAGGGGCCCTCACCTCGCTCACTCCAGCCCACTATCCAAAGGGCTGTCAGAGGGGTGTTGCAAGGCCTTCCCAGGGCTGCCGAGCGTGCTTGCTCACCAGCCCCACCATGTCCCCCAGATCCTGGCGGCCACCATTGACAACGCCAGCTTGGTGCTGCAGATCGATAACGCCCGCTTGGCAGCCGACGACTTCCGCACCAAGTGAGTTGGGGCCTCCCAGGCGGCTTGGAGGGCTGGTGTGGTCTGGCTCTGTACCCCACAGAGCTCTCTGTGCGTATGAGGGTGTCCTTGCGGCACTCCATGGCTCATGCTTCCCCTCGCTCCAGGTACGAGACGGAGCTGAACCTGCGCATGAGCGTGGAGGCCGACATCAACGGCCTGCGCAGGGTGCTGGACGAGCTGACCCTGGCCAGAGCCGACCTGGAGATGCAGATCGAGAACCTCAAGGAGGAGCTTGCCTACCTCCGGAAGAACCACGAGGAGGTGAGGCTGGCTCGGGGATGCAGGAAAGACTTGCCTGGGAACAGGCAAGGCTGGGCTCCCCACATCTTCCAGGGCCAAGGCCACATTCTCTGTCCAATTCCTGTCTCTGATGTGTTCCTGGCTCTGACCCTGGGAGACCCTCAGAGGGCCCTGGTTGAGCCTGGAGGGCCCTCTCTCCAGACAGATACTTCCCTATCCCTCGAGGCACAGCCTGATATGTGGTGGCAATTAACCATCTAATAGGCCAATCGGTCTAAGAACACGCCGGCTAATTATTATGATTAATTGTAATAGTGATAGTCATAACAGCAAGGAACATCTGCCCAGCGCATTCCAAGTGATTCACAGCAATTATCTCAGCTGATACCGGCGCTGCGAGAAAGGAGCGAGTTCCTCCCTTTACCAGCGAGGAGACTGAGGCTCAGAGAGGTTTAGGAATTTATCCAAGGCTGCACAGGGGCGGGTCTTCCCTCAGGTCTGCCTGAGCCATTTCTGCACCAGCTCTGACGCCACCACCCTGCCACTTCTGCCACCTCCTAGGGACCCCAAGGCTTACCCCAAGGGTAGGGAGCCAAGACCCTGCAGGGGGACTGATGAGCCCTGTGGCTTCCTTCTCACCAGACCTCTGGGGTAGCCTGAGCTGAGAGAGCCTAATGTCCGGACAGCAGGAGTTCATCAAGTGGTTCTGCTTGATTTTGAGGCTGGCTTTGGGGATGCATCCCTGAGCAGATTCATATTTCCTAATGAGGTCTGGCTCCCCCAGGACCAGCAAGGGGCTGCTTTCCCGGTGCTCGTGCTGCGTGGTTGGTGGTAGGGGCCCGAAGTGAGGGGTCAGGGCAGGGAGTGAGGTTGTCCTGGTTCATCCCCCAGCACGACCAGGAGTTGACTTCTCTCCTGCCCCAGCACGCACTGGGGCTGGGAGGAGTCCACCGTCCAAGTGTGTGTTGGGGGAGATTGTTGACCTCCACAGCCATGTGCATTTGAGACATGACAACATCCATCTCCACCTTCAGGGTGAGGAGCTGTTGGCCTGTCTGTGTCTGTCCTCTGCAATCATCTCTCCCAGAATGAGAAAGCAGCCCCGGGGACTCTCCCCAGGATGGCCCCGAGTGAGCTCCTATACCCCTCTCTGCCCAGGAGATGAATGCCCTGCGAGGCCAGGTGGGCGGGGACGTCAACGTGGAGATGGACGCCGCCCCCGGCGTGGACCTGAGCCGCATCCTGAACGAGATGCGCGACCAGTATGAGAAGATGGCGGAGAAGAACCGCAAGGATGCCGAGGACTGGTTCTTCAGCAAGGTGGGTGGCCTGCGTGAGCAGGTGTGCACACGTGTGTATGCTTGTGCTTTGTGCTCAGCACTGACTGGAAAATTTGCAGAAGTGGATTCCCAGCTGGAAGGACCTTTGGAAACCAGTTGGGACCAAACCATCACGTTCAGGGGGAGACTATGAGGCTCAGAGAGGCCTCAAGCTCACATAGCCCTTCACGGGGGCAGGGGGAGCAGAGCCAGATCTCCTGACCCCACCAGACACTCCCGCAGCCCGGGAATTCGTAGGCAGATGTGTATTTGGAAGCAGACTCCTATGCCCCCAGTAAGAGCAACACACCAAGCAGTGGCAGCACCCAGACTGTGATGGGCACATAGAGAGCAAAGGCCAGGGCCTGCCCTTACGTGTGCCTGCAACCCAGTAAGGAAGAAGCAAAGGACCGCAGGACAAGATGAATCCTGCAAGCCCCAAGGTGTACCAGTGGGCCTGAGGCCCTCTAGGGCAGGGGAAGGGCAGGTCTGGGAGGTCAGGTCCTGGGGGTGGCCCCTGCCCTCTGCCTCACCTCTGCCAGCCTCCTCAAGCCCTGGGGGCCCATCCTGCCTTCTAGACGGAGGAGCTGAACCGCGAGGTGGCCACCAACACCGAGGCCCTGCAGAGCAGCCGGACGGAGATCACCGAGCTGCGCCGCACGGTCCAGAACCTGGAGATTGAGCTGCAGTCCCAGCTCAGCATGGTAGGGCCGCTGTCCCCTCCCTGCCCTGTGCCCACCGCTCCAGGGTGGCCCCGCCTCCTGGACCCCCGCTGGGAGAACCAGAGGCTCCCTGCCCCGCCCTGCCTCTTCCCACTCTGCCCCACCTCCCGCCCTGCCATGCTGGCAGCACCCATGGGCTGGCACCACCTGGGGACCCACTTCTGGGGGCTCCATCGTGGGGAAGGGCCCCAGCTCGGTTTCCCCAGTCACCTACACCTTGACCCCCAGAAAGCGTCGCTGGAGGGCAGCCTGGCGGAGACCGAGGCACGCTACGGAGCCCAGCTGGCCCAGCTGCAGGGGCTCATCAGCAGCATTGAGGCTCAGCTGAGCGAGCTCCGCTGTGACATGGAGCGGCAGAACCACGAATACCAAGTGCTGCTGGACGTGAAGACGCGGCTGGAGCAGGAGATCGCCACCTACCGCCGCCTGCTGGAGGGCGAGGACGCCCAGTGAGTGGAGGGCAGCCCACATGTGCTTGGTGGGCCGGGGTGGCTTCACCCAGGGAGGGATAGCACCAGCTGAGGCAGGAGGAGGTGTGGAGGCTTGCAGGAGATGAAGCAGAGAACACTGGCTGGGGTCCCACTAGATGGTATAGGCTCCAGGGAGCCAACAGGGCGGTTTTGTGTAGAGAGAAGTGTGGTTGTCAAGACATCTTAGAACAGTCACTTGGGCTACAGAGAGAGAAATGTGTGGAGGGGACTGGGTGAGGTCAGGGAGACCTGTCAGGAGGCTGGAGCAGGGAGTAAGGCCAGGGAAAGTGTTAGTCGCTCAGTCATGTCCAGACTCTTTGTGACTCCATGGACTATAGCCCTCCAGGCTCCTCTGGCCATGGACTTTTCCAGGCAAAAATCCTGGGGTGGGTGGCCATGCCCTCCTCTAGGGGATCTTCCTGACCCAGGGATTGAACCCAGGTTTCCTGCATTGCAGGCAGATTCTTTACCGTCTGAGTCACCAGGGAGGAAGACCTGCTGTAAGGCAGGTGGAGGACAGGGGAGGGGAGGTCGTGCACCCATAGGATATGTTAGCTAAAAACAGCAGGGCTGGATGCCTGAAAGCGGGGCTGAGCGTGGCTTGTAGGCGGAACTCAATAAATGTTTGAGTAAGTGCATGAAGGAATGGGTAACAATGGCACTGGGTTTCTGGTTCCAGTGACTGGTTGGTGATCCCATTGTCCAGGATGGGTGGCGCTCAGGTTTGGAGTTGGGAGGGTGCTCAGGCCCTGGTGTAAAGGGGCCATGGATATCCTGGAGTCTCCGTGCTTAGTCACTCATTCCAGCGTTTTGCTCTGTGATGATGGCCAAGTCCATCTGTAGTCTAACCGCAGTCTCTCCTGTTTTAATGAAGTTTATTTGTTGGGCCCTTCAGGATACGAAAAAAAAAAAAACCAAACCACTCGCTCAGCTTCTCCTTGTAAATCCCTGGTTGGCAGCAAAGTGCCTCTGGGCCTCCTGTTGGGATATCCGCTTTCCTTATTCCTGCCCACTGGGCCTGTCGCTCTGACCCTGTGGTTGCTATTCTCTGCCGTGTACCCCCCGCTGTGATTTCTCTCCGATTTCCTGGGCTCTCTCTCCCCTCGGCCTAGCCAGCTGCTCCTCCTCCCAGGGGGCTGGACTCCCCGCTGGCACCCCTGGGCTGACAGCTCCCCCTCTTCCTGCAGCCTGTCCACCCAGTACTCCTCGTCCCTGGTCTCACAGCCCACCCGGGAAGGTAAGAGCCTGCCCCGTCCTGCCCAGGGTGGGGGGGGAGAGGCTGAGGCCCCTTCTGTGTGGGGGGCTCAAGGAGGGCCTCCAGCCTGAGGTTCTGTGTGTATCCCTCCCCCTCCGCCCGCAGGCACGGTGACCACCCGCCAGGTGCGGACCATCATGGAGGAAGTCCAGGACGGCAAGGTGGTCTCCTCCCGAGAGCAGGTCCATCGCTCCACCCACTGAGGCCCCTTTCCACCTGCAACAGCCCAGCCTCCAGGGCCCAGGGGCAGCCACCGCCTCCAGCTCCCAGCACGCTACTGCCGCGCCCCGAGAGCCCGTCTGGGCCACCACCCAAGAGCTGTTGTGTTTCTCTGTCTGCTTCCTGCCTCCCCTCGCTGAGGGGGGCCTCCTGACTTTGCCCCACTGACTGCAATTAAAGCTTTGCCTGAAGTTTAATGTCTCCTGTGATTCGGTCTGGTCATTGGTTTGGGCAGTGTGGGCTAGCAACGGAGGGGTGAGGAGAGTTTGTTAAATGTTTGGGGCTGCTTGTCACCTGCCAATCTGTTCTCCCACCACATCTGGGCCTGGGGCCCAAAGGAGGGAGGCAGGATGCTTGAGGACGGAGGGATGGGACAGTTCACCAGGTTGGGGGAGTTTTTGAGAATCAGTCCCTGGGTCCCCCATTATTGGTGGCTGGCCCCTGGGAGGGCCCCATAGACTTTCCAGGAGCCACACCTGTTATAGAGAGCGCCCTGCCTCAGCCTGGGGCAGGTACAAGGTCAAGATCAGAGGGAGAGGGGCCGGGCAGGGGGTTTCCTGGAGAAGTGGTCCAGGGCACTGAAGGATGTGAGTGTGGCAGGGGTATGGCCAGCCCAGGGAACCAGACAGGCTCTGTTGGGCTTGGGGGTGTGTGGGGCGGGGTGGCTGCTCTGCGTGTGAGCGTGGGGGGGGCGTCCTGTTTGCTTTGGTGGCTTGGCAGCTGCTGGGCTATTGGGGAATCTCTCTCAGCTGCTGGTGGGGGCTGTCTGGGCCTGTCTGGGAAGTGGAAGCCATCAGCAGTCTGAGACACGACCACATTCCGCCCAGCAGGCCTGCCGGGACCCTGGGACCGAGGGTGGTGGGCAGGGCAGGGTGGGGCTGTGGGGCGGGCACCTGGCCTATCCTGAGGGGCTAGCTCAGGGGATGGGGTGGGGCCTCTGGGGGAGGCTGCAGGGGACCCCTCCCAACTGGCGGGGATTGAGGGTTCCCAGGAAGACCATCTTCTTGGTCAGTGTCCTTTAGATTTCCAGCCAGCTGGGATCTGAAGCCACATACCCCCCATCCAAGGGTTCTTGGGGCACAGGAGGGGTAGGGAGGCTGGAAGGGGCAGTTCTTCCTGTTCCCCTTATCTTGATGCCTCTTCCCAAACTGCCACTTCCCCAGCCTGCAGCTAAGCTCCTCTTTGCCTACTCTAGCCCAGAACTCCCCACCTGAGAAAGAGAAAATGGGGAAAGGTCAAGAAAGGATGCTAGGGTCCCAGGGGGTTCCAGGGTGAGAGACAGGAGCAGAAAACTAGCCAGATGGAATCATGGCCCCTACATGCTCCCCTGGCATCAGGGCTCTGCAGAAGCGGCGGGGGGGCCAGTGTGTCAGGGGCCCCCGGGGAGGCGGAAGGGTGCTGTGGCTGAGTGCAGTGAAGGATGAAGGACGAAACCCTGCCAGCCGGGTTCTGAGTCAGGTCGGGCAGAGGGACACCCTCCCCGTATAAGCCCCAGTTTCCTTTTCTGTAAATGGGGTGGTAGTCAACCTTGACCCAGCTGCTGCCTGCTGAGCCCAGTGGGTTTGGGTCCAAGGCAACACGGGGTCTCGGTGCTCGCTGTCCCCACGGCCGCCCAGGGGTAGCACCAGCTGTGGCATGGTGTATGGCTGGGAGCAGCCTGGATTCCGAGCCCACTTGCCCACCAGACACAGGGTTCAAGCAGGTGTGGCTGGGGTGGCAGCTGCCTGGGAGGGCCCGTGCCGGTGACGTCCTTCTTATTCCTCTTCTCTGTATTAGGTCATGGGAAAGCGTAGCTGGAGGGCCCGCCTGAATCACAGGTGACGGGCCTGAGACCAGAGACACACACGCAGACGCCCAGCGTGAGGGTTCAGAGAAATGATGCAAAGACCTGACGGTGGGAGGGGAGGGGGCCCACAGCCACCTGGGAGCTGGCGGGCAGCCAGCAGTGATGAAAGCCCAGGGGAATGGAAACAGAGGAGTGAGCCTGTTGTAATCGCTACGCCCACTTGTCAGGGCCTATAAAGGAGGCTGGTGAGCCCCGGCAGTAACAGCATCTTGGGCTTCTCTCCTCTCCAGCCTTCTCTCTCCGTGTCTGCCTGCCACCTGCTGCCACCACCATGACCACCACCATCCGCCACTTCTCCTCCGGCTCCATCAAGGGCTCCTCCGGCCTGGGGGGCAGCTCATCCCGCTCCTGCCGCGTGTCTGGCAGCCTGGGTGGTGGCTCCTGCAGGCTGGGGTCTGGCCTGGGAGGTGGCCTTGGAGGCAGCAGCTACTCTAGCTGCTACAGCTTTGGCTCTGGTGGTGGCTATGGCAGCGGTGGCTTTGTCAGCGGTGGCTATGGAGGTGGCTTTGGAGGTGTCGACGGGCTGCTGGTAGGAGGCGAGAAAGCCACCATGCAGAACCTCAATGACCGCCTGGCCTCCTACCTGGACAAGGTGCGTGCCCTGGAGGAGGCCAACACGGAGCTGGAGCTGAAGATTCGTGATTGGTACCAGAAGCAGGCCCCGGGGCCGGCTCCTGACCACAGCTCCTACTTCAAGACCATCGAGGACCTGCGGAACAAGGTAGGAGCTGTGATGGGAGGGGTCCTGGTGGAGGGGGGGGGCACAGCTTTTCCTCCCCTACCATCTGCCCTTGATCAAGGCCTGGAGCCCAGCCCGGGGGCTGCCACAGGGTCTCGGGGAGCTGAGGACAGCTTGGCTCCAGCTTGGCCTCTGGGAGCCCACCTTGGGGCCACTATGTGGCTTACGATTTCTTTTTCAGGACAGTAGCCTGGGCTAGGGACAAGTAGGTCTTGTGGGGCTCCCTGGAGCCTGTTTCCCATCATGGAGCTTTTTACCATCTTGTGTGGTTGTAGGATAAGAAGGATGGCGGCATGAGGAGGGCTGGGCTCCTGGGGCTGCCGGATACATGGCTTTCCTTGGAACAAGAGGGGGATTTAGGGCTAAGGTGCTGTCAGGGGTCTGGTGATCTCCTGCTGGCACCTGCCGGGAGGAGGAGGCAGGAGAGAGTGGGTGGGACCTCAGGAGGCCACTTCTATGCCTTATTTGGGGATTTTTCTGGCTTCTCCATCTCTCCTGCTGCGCCCTCAAGACGGGCTCAGCAAACTTGGAGCAGGGCTGCCTCCTGGAGCTTGGGGTCAGGGCTTAGCAGGGGTCATGACTTCTGATTTGGAAGTACATTTTGGTGAGGGCTCCTTTAGTTTTCCTCTTGCGGGAAGCCTCTCAGGGGCACTGTATCCCGAATTGTAATAGGAGGGAGTTTCTCACATCCATCCTCTTTCCAGGATTAGGGAAGAGCTTCTGCCTGAGGCATCCTCCTATTCTTTTCTGGCTCTCATGCATTCCGAGCCTGGCACTCCCAGCTGGCTGTCTGCTTTGGTTTAAGGCAGAGCCTGGCAAGGGGGTTCTGTGGGGGGAGGAGGGGAGTATCAGCCTTCAGACTCCTGCTGGCCCCGCCTCTGTCACCAACTGTAGAGCAGTAAAGCAGAGAGACAGGGTGGGAAGGGAGCCTTCCTGGAGAAGGTAGCCACATCCTGGCCCCCAGATGGAGAGTCTCATCTCAGAATCCTGGTCTAGGTTGAGTTATTCCAACCCAGGGACCTGATCACTCTCCCATCTTCCCAGATCCTCACGGCCACCGTGGACAATGCCAACATCCTGCTTCAGATCGACAATGCCCGCCTGGCTGCTGATGACTTCCGCACCAAGTGAGCCCTGGCCAGGGTCTGGGGAGAAACTGGGGGCAGCCCTCCCTACTGAGAAGCCCAGGCCTCCTCAGTTGCTGATGGGCAAGGTCCAGAATCTGGGGGTTAAGGAATTCACCTCTTAGCCCAGGATTCTGCAAAAGCAGCAAATTCTGAAGATCACTGGGCTTAGTCAGGTGATGGAAGAGAGAGAGGGGAGGCAGGAGGCAGAGAGGAGAGGAGTTAGGAAGCCAGGTGGGGTGGGGCCTTGCCCTGCATTCCCAGGGCCCCAGGGCTGGCAATGGCTTCCACTCCACCCTGTCATTGGAAAAGACTCTGATGCTGGGAAAGATTTGAGGGCTGGAGAAAAGGGGGCGACTGAGGATGAGATGGTTGGAAGGTGTCACTGACTCAATGGACATGAGTTTGAGGAAACTCTGGGAGATGGTGAAGGACACGGAAGTCTGGCATACTGCAGTCCATGGGGTGGCAAAGAGTTGGACATGACTTAGCAACTGAACAAACACCCCCTCATCATTCAAGGGAAGGGTGCTGGCCAGAACCTGCACCAGCCAGTCCAAGCATCTTGACAGAACTCTCTGGTTCCCTTTGCAGGTTTGAGACAGAGCAGGCCCTGCGTGTGAGTGTGGAGGCCGACACCAACGGCCTGCGCAGGGTGCTGGACGAGCTGACCCTGGCCAGAGCTGACCTGGAGATGCAGATCGAGAACCTCAAGGAGGAGCTGGCCTACCTCCGGAAGAACCACGAGGAGGTGAGGCAGCCGGGGCAGTAGGTCAAAGAGATGTGAGGGGGTGGCAGGGCTCCATTGCTGTGCCAAGGCGGTGCCATTGCTGTGATTGGGACGAGCACTCCTACTGTGCAGCAGATTCTGAAGGTCCCTGGGCTTAGTTAGGGGAGGCAGGAGGCAGAGAGGAGTCAGGAAGATGGGCAGGGGTGGGGCCTTGCCCTTCGTGGTCTCAGGGCCCCAGGACTGGGATTGGCTTTCACTCCACCCCGCTCATCATTTGAAGGCAGGGTGCTGCCCAGGTGTCCGGGCTGGTTAGCTTAGAGTGTTGCCCTGTCTGCAGAGCCCAGTTCCCCATGCAGGGCACCCTTCTCCCTGTACCACCCTACTTCCCTGCATCTGGGGAGTCTCCCAGGGGCCCACAGAAGCCTCTTATGCCCATCCTGGCCTCCCTCACTAGACAGGAGATAATTGAGGAGGATTCCCAGCTCAAACCCTCCAATATGGACCCTAGGTAGAAGTTTGGAAATTAGATGGGAGGTTTTGGGGGCTCAGGCCTAAGAATTAATATTTTATTTTCAGAGAGCCCTCAGTCTAGTGGGGGAGCACAGAATCTATCCTGGGGGAACCCCTAGTCTGATATTGGAGGCAAAGCCCACACAGACCAGGTGAACAAAAGTCATTTGGAGGGTCAGAGGGTAGAGGGTGAGCAGAACAAAGGGGATGTTGTGGGAGGGGTCTGGAGAGCTTGCGTGGGAAGGTTGGGAGTGAGAGGTCAGAGCAGGGGATACCCACACCCACCACCCCCTCCTCCACAGGAGATGAAAGCCCTGCGAGGACAGGTGGGTGGCGAGATCAACGTGGAGATGGACGCCGCCCCCGGCGTGGACCTGAGCCGCATCCTGAACGAGATGCGTGACCAGTATGAGAAGATGGCAGAGAAGAACCGCAAGGATGCCGAGGACTGGTTCTTTAGCAAGGTGGGGGCTGCCGCAGACCAGAGGTCTCTCCCAGGGCGTGGGGTGCAGGGCCTGAGTCCCCACAGTAAGCTCAGAGCCTGGCACCTTGGGTGCCTTAACCCCGGTGAGCTGCACGGACCCCTGGCGTCAGGGTTGCCTGTTGCACTCACAGGCCTTTAGCTTGCCGGAAACTGGCATCTGAGGGGGTCACGGGGAGTCCCCCTCAGGAATAGAGCCAGAGAGTCAAGACCCAGGAGCTTCCATCTGTCCCTCAAGAAGTTAGGAACCAGTACCACAGGCCTGGCTGGTTCTCAAATTTCCTACTCTTGTACCTTCTTCTTGAAGGCATTAGAGATAAAACTTAACAGCCTCTCAAAGTCTTCTGGGTTTGGGGAGGTGGGAGGCTGATGAGAAGGCGTTGCTCACGCAGTCAGGTTTGGAAGGAGGCCTGAGAGGCCTAGGCAGGTCAGGAAGGCAGCCATGGTGAGGGGAGTTGGGGGGAGTGGGTGCTCCAGGTGTCTGTCTGGGTCCAGAGTGGGCCCTGGGCTGAGCATATGGAGACCATGGGGGTCGCCTTGGAGAAGGGAAGCCAGGCTCATGCTGCCCTGTCCTGTGTCCTGTCTGCAGACAGAGGAACTGAACCGCGAGGTGGCCACCAACAGCGAGCTGGTGCAGAGTGGCAAGAGCGAGATCTCGGAGCTCCGGCGCACCTTGCAGGCCCTGGAGATCGAGCTGCAGTCCCAGCTCAGCATGGTAGGGGCGCGGCCGGGCCTGGGGGGAGGTGCCCAGGGCTCTGGAGGGGGCCCTTCGCACCCTCGCTGATCCGGCCTCTCCTGCTCCCCACAGAAAGCATCCCTGGAGGGTAGCCTGGCCGAGACAGAGAACCGCTACTGCGTGCAGCTGTCCCAGATCCAGGGGCTGATTGGCAGCGTGGAGGAGCAGCTGGCCCAGCTGCGCTGTGAGATGGAGCAGCAGAACCAGGAGTACAAGATCCTGCTGGACGTGAAGACACGGCTGGAGCAGGAGATCGCCACCTACCGCCGCCTGCTGGAGGGCGAGGACGCCCAGTGAGTGGGGGAGCCGGGCCAGGGCTGGGGTCCTGGGGCAGAGCTGAGTCTCAGACCCACATGTAATCTTTTTTTTTTTTTTTTTGCAGCCTGAGCCAGTACAAGACCAAAGAACGTAAGCATTTTGGTAACCGAGGGTGGGGCTTCACGGGGCAGGCGACCCACCTGCATCTTACTGGGGGAGTGTCCCCAGGAGCTCCAGGAAATGATGGCTGATCCTCAGCAGGGATGGGGGTAGAGACCTGGTAGGGCTCAGGGTCCTAATTAGATGAGGGGGACACTGTCTGGTCCGATGGGGGCGGGGCAGGAAAAGGCCCTTACCTTGGAGATCCTAGGCTGAGAAAAGAGATGTGGTCCCAGCTCTGAGACTCTCATCGATGGGCACATGGTCTCACTCTCTTTGCTCTTGGGACCTTACAGATGAGTAAAAGCAGTCTTGTGTCTGGAGTCTCTTGTCTGGTGGCAGAAAGGGACTTGATCCTTGTCCTCCAGATCCCAGTCTGATGAGGAAGATAAGGTCCCAGCCCTGGGGTCTCCAGTCTAAGGGAGGTGATGGGGACCAGGGTTTTGTCTTGGAGATCCTTGTCTGAAGGGGGCAAAATCCATGTCCCGGAGACTGCAGAGAAATGGAATCAGACTCCATTTCAGACTAGCATCTGGTCTGCACAGTCTTCCTCTTGCAGTGGTTCAGAATCAAACCATATATTTGGGAGGCGGGACCCACCCAGGGGCACCAGCAAGGAACAGGGTGGGAAGGAGGGAGTGGTAGGGTCAGAGGGGGCACGTGTGAGGGTGTGAGGTTGAGGGGCCAGCAGAGGCGTGGACACAAGTGGCCGTGGTGGGAAGAGCTGGCTCTGCTCAGGGGGCTGGGGCTGGGCCCTCACCCACCGTGAGTGTCTGTCTCCTGCAGCCGTGACCACCCGCCAGGTGCGCACCATTGTGGAGGAGGTGCAGGATGGCAGGGTCATCTCCAGCCGCGAGCAGGTCCACCAGACCACCCACTGAGGACTCTCCCCCACCAGCCCCCTGGGGCTCCCCATTGGCTGCGCAGCCTCCAGCCTCCCTAGCCTCAGCCCCCAAGCTTCAGTCCCTTTCCTGTCCTCACTCCCTGACCAATAAAGCTTGTTGACTGAAACACAGGATGCTTCCTATTTGTGGCCAGTGAGGACCCTGCTGAGGAAGGGGTGAAGGGTATGGGGGAAATGCGGGCTGGGGGAGCTGTCTGCGGATACCCACTGCTGTCAACTTGGAGGACGAGGGTCATTAGAACAGGGGTGAAGACTAGGTCTGGGCAGAGCTTGGGGGTGGGGCGTTGCTTTGTGCCTCCCAAGTGCTGATGACCCCAGGGAGGGTGGTCCAGGCAGCGCCAGACCCAGAGTGAGGTCAGCGTGTCAGGAGGATGTCTTAGGTGTCCTCTTCTTGCCCCATAAGTGGGTCCGTGACCTTGGGCAGTGCCTTCCCCTTGTGGAGCCTCATTTTCTCCTCCCTAAATGGACAAGAAGATCTCAGGAGCCAGAGGCCCAAGGGGTAACACGTCCAGCCAGTTGCTCCTCATGGTCCTGTGGGCTGTGTTTTCCTCTTAGTGGGGACGAGGTGGGGAGGGGGGGCGGTTGGGGAAGAGAGGCAGGCCAGGACAGGAATCAAGATCCTCCTGAGAGAGGCACCAGGACTGAAGGTGGGTGGGTGGAACCGGATGCTTCCACTGATGGCCTCAACGTCAGGAATCTGAGACCTGCGCTTCCAGAAAAGGCAGGTGTGGGAGAGAGGGCGGGGCCTCTTCCAGGACCGGCTCCTAAAACGGTCAGCTGAGGATGGGGCGTTCAGGTGAGGTGGTACCCTGGGAGCAGCACCGCCCTCCCCGACCCTTTGTTCCCTCCTGGTTCCAGCAGCTTGGAGGTCAGGGGCAGCTGCCTCCTGGGGAAGGGAGAGGGGCCCTCCTGCCCATCCACTCTAACACCCTCCAGCCCAGCCCTTCTAGCTCAGCCAGCAGGGGAGGAGCCCCGGAAGTCTTCCTTTGAGTAAATCTGAAAACCACTGGGCAGGGTGGGTCTGATTTCCCGGTTTTCTTAAGAAGTCGGGGTGGGTGGAAGGATTAAAGAGAGGAGGGATGCCCACATCCTAGTTCACAGACAGGCCTGGACTCTCTGCTGCTGCAGAGTCACACAGACCCCTCCAAACACCTGCTCTCCCGGATGCCTGGAGACTGAGGGCTGGCCCAGAGGCAGGGAGGGGGCAGGAGCAGCCAGAGCCCCCAGGGGTGGGGGTTTGGGACCAGAGGGAGAGGGGGCGGGAGGAGCAGGCGGGGCAGTGGCACGGGAGCTATCTATGAAGAGGGCAGCGGGGTGTGAGGACTTGGAGTAGATCCCAGGCAATCTCTGGATCTCAGAAGTAGCAGTGAAGGAGGGGCTAGATGAGCCCCCGGCCCGCGGCCCTTCCGGTCCTGACCCCACGGACACGGAGGACAGTGAGTTCCCTTCCACGGGCTGGTGTCCAGGGCACGGGTCTGCAGAGGCAACCGCAGGACTCCAGCAGGCTCCAGGTGTGGGCTGGCGTCTGTCCGTTGCCTGGGGAGCAGTCCCGGTAGGGATGGAGGGTGGGAGGGAGGAGGCGCTGAACCCACCTGGCCCCCAAGCATACATCCAGCCGCAACCAGAAGAACCAGCCCTGGGCCGTGGATGGCTCATCGCGAGGTGATCTCATTTACCTGAACAACAGTCTCAGGAAGCGCGAAGAGGCGCCCCATTGAGCGGATGGGGACACCGAGGTTCTGAGGAGCAGTGACTCAGCCCCTGTCTGGAGCCTGGTGTGTCAGGGGTGAAGCGGGGCGCAGGAGGGGCGGGGCTGTGCTGGGAAGGGCGGCCAGAGCCCCACCCCCTGCCCAACCCCAGGCTCTTGGGTGGGGCCCCTGTCTCCCCGCAGACTCTGGAGGTCCACTCTTACTGATGGGCCGAGTGAGGAGGGGTCAGAGTGTGGGGCTGGCCAGAGGCAGCCCCCAACTTCACCCTTCTGCAGGGGAAGAAGCCCCTGCCCACATAGTGGGTGGGTGGTAAGGAGGCCACAGTGGGGGAGCGGCCAGATGTTCCCGGCTGCCCCAGGAAGGCAGTGGCTGCAGTGCTGGGGTTGGGGGTCCTTGGGACAGAGTGCTGGGCCCAGAGAGGAAGTGCCTGGCCCTTTCCAGGAATGCTCAGCCCAGGCCTGGGCAGGAGGGGGCCGAAGGGAGGAGTGACGGGGTGAGGGCCCATGGTCCTGGGGACACTGTATGGCTTTGTCCAGGCATGCCAAGCTGACCTAGGCTGCTGGGGCGTGTGCAGGCAGCGGGATCGGGGGACCCAGCTGCGGGCCTCTCCGGAGGGACTCACAGTCTGTCCGCACCCACACTCCTGCCCACTGCTGCACAGAATGTTTCAGTGAGCCGGGCTGTACCTACCCTTGGTGCCGCCTCACCCACTTTCCTATGATGGCCACATGCACGGAATTCCCAGGATGGGGCAGGGCTGGGGCTAGCCAGTCCCTGTGACTCTGCCTTCACACACCCACACCTGGAAGGGTGCCCTGGCAGCACTTCTGCTGAGAAATGACACGGCAGTCACACGGTCCGCAGCACTGTGTCGCTCTGTGCCCACGTCTGCACTGGGCACGGGGGAAGGAAGAGACTCAGGCCCTGGCCTGGGAGGACTCTGAGCGACCTGGAGGGAGCCCAGTCTATGGTTGGTGAGCCGGGCGCAGCGGCCGGCCTGACACTTCCCTCAACCCTTGGGAACTCCTGTCTTCTGCACCACCCAGGCTGTCGGGGGCTGAGGGAAACAGAGAGACAGAGCCAGCACAGTTCTGCCTCTTGGCAGAGCGCAGGCGGTCACCCAGCCTGATCCAGCCACAGGCTCCCCTGAGGGCCTCTTGGTTGTGCAGCCATCCTGAGGGGCTGCGAGAACTCCCCCTGGGGAAGGGGGCCATGAAACATGGGGGAGGACCACAAAAGGCAAATCAGCTGCTCACAGACTCACCCAGATCCTGGGACCAGTCATGGGGCCAGAACCTGCATCCAGGCTATTTGTTTCCTCCCAGAGAGCCTACCCCCTCCCTGCAGGCACCCTACACCCCATCATGGCCTGAACACTCGGTGTTAGCGTCGCCTCTAGCTTCTCCAGACGTCCTGCTTTGAGGGCCTCTCTGTCTTGTTCTTGGCATCTGAGTGTCCACACAGTGTGTGGCACATAGTATGTGTTTTTGTAAATACCTGTGGGTAAATGCAGTGATAGCCACCACTCTGTGCAAACTTCTTTATTTATTTCACCCCTATGTGCCTGGGAAGTAGTGCTGCTATTCCCATTTCTCAGAGAAGGAAACTGAGGCTCAGAGCGGAGGAGTGACTTGCCCAGTATCTGGTCCCTGCTTGCCCAGCTCCAGCCTGCTCTGTCCTGGCTTGTTTGGGCTCCTCTCTTTCTTCATTCTGACCTGAAGCCTGTGGCTCTGGCTGCCAGCAGGGGCTGGGAGCTCTCTTCCTCTCCCCCCCCTTCCCCTTCCCGGAATCTCATCCCCCCGCTCCACCAGCCGCCTCTTGCTCCCCAGCCTGGCTGGTCACTGGAATCCCCTGGGATCTTGTAAAAAACATCCTCACCATCAGGTTTATCCAGCCCATTGGCGATGAAGTGGGTCAGAGCAGGGCCCGGGAATCTGTATGGGGACTCTCGTGACCAGTCAGGTTTGGCAATCACGGCAAGCTGAGTCATGGCATTGTGTGCTAAGTTGCTTCAATCCGCTTCTGACTCTTTGTGACACATTGGGCTATAGCTCGCCTGGTTCCTCTGTCCATGGGATTCTCTAGGCACGGATATTGGAGTGGGTTGTCATGCCCTCCTCCTGGGGACTCTTCCCGAGCCAGGGATTGAACCTGTGTCTCTTACGTCTCCTGCATTGGCAGGCGGGTTCTTTACCACTAATGCCACCTGCGAAGCATGGCATTAGCCAATGATATTCCCTGGCCAAGTCAGGTGTGTATTGCTACCTGGGATGGGGCTGGACCGAGGAGAGAGAAAAGACACCCGGGTGGAGGAAGGGATGGCAGTCTGTGCTCTGCGCCGACCAGGCCTGGTGATTCTGGCTCTTGCCAACCTTGGGGCAGGTACGCCTCACTGGCACCGAGGAAATGCCAGCTGCATGCTACAGGCCCAGTGTCCCACATTTCCTGCTGTACCAGGCTGTATTCCCGACCTTAATTTTTCTTTCCAGGGTCAGATGTTAAGTTCCCAGTTTAGAGACCATGACGACGTCACTCTCCTCCCCTCCGCACCCCAAATGCGTGGTGGGTGCTTGGTCTCAGGTGTTGACTGAAGTGGTCTGATGGGTTGGTTGGCAGCTTCCTGAAGCTTCTCAGCCCACGCAGGTCCCCTATCTCCAGGGCAGGACCTGGTGTGTAATCCCATCCCCCCGACTCATCCAGGATGGGGGTGGGGAGGTAAGGGGTGTGTGGGTGGAGGGGAGGGGCGGTGATCTGGTGAGAAGGGAGGTGGAAGGCATGTGGGGCAGGTGGGGGGGGTGCAGAGAGGAAGAGAGTGTCAGTGTGGGCCTGGGTCAGGGTGCCGAACCTCGGTGCCGAACCTCGGTCTAGTCTCTGCTTCTCTGCTCTTTCTGGTTGGCGCTTGGTGGTCTTTGGTGACCTCAAATTCTGTGTCCAGTTCTGAAGGTGATGAGTCTGATTGGACCTGAACTCCAGGCCCATGCTGATGCCTGCAATGATAAGATATCTGTCCAAGATTCCAAAGTCCCTTTTGCCCATTTTGTGGGTTGGGGGAAAGGAACAGTAAATTCCCTCTCCCAGGCCTGGCCCTGAAGGTGTGTGCTGGGTACCAGCTCTACTCATCTCTCTGGGCCCTGTGCCTACACGTGAGGGGAGTGATGTGGCAGAAGCAAAGCCCTGGTTACGCTGAGACAGACTTTCCTGCCCCAAGGTTCAAGGTGGTATCGCCCAGCAGGGCTCAGGGTGAGATAAACCCTCTCTGCCTCTTCTCACCTCCACAGAGGCACTTCAGAGCAAGGACAGTGACCACCCCCCAGGGCACCCCAGGGGGGGCCTCTGTGTTGGAGTCCAGAGCCCCCAGTCTTGCCTTTAGCCCCCAGGCCAAGGTCATGGCCACCAGGCAGAGCTCATTCCAGGCACCTTGGGGAGGCAGATGGTAATGGACACACCTGGTCCCCACTTGCAGGGCATTTGTGGGAATGTGGAGACATTCCAAGCACCAGGGTCTCATCCTGGCTGTGCAGCTCAGTGACTTTGGGCAAATCACCATTTCTCTGGCTCTCCCCCTCTCCTCCTCACTTCACAGAGTTGACTCAAGACAACGGTGTTTATTGGAGGGGCATAGAGAGAGTGGTTTAAGATGGTGGAAAGGGTTTGGGCTGGGCGAGCAGACAGACAGGGTTTTGAGCCTTAGCTCCCCACTGACTGGGGTCTTGAGAAGTCCACTTCCCCTTCCAGGTCCATCATCTGTGAACTGGTGGCGGGAATAGGGCTCCTCACAGCACTGTGTGGCATGCGATACATACGATACCCGAGCCCTGGTCAGTGTGGCAGGTGACCAGAGACCCGCCTTTCCTGTCTCCTTTGAGTGAATGGAGTTGCCAAGTTAAACCTAGAATCTGTGGGCAGTCCAGAGAAAACTGTTCGAATCTGAGTCTCGGATGTAATGTTGGGGCTTGGAAGCCTGTGGTGGGGGTCGGGGTCATAGGTGGTACCAGCAGCAGAGTGGGGACTCCTTCCCAATGCAGTTTTTGGTGGGTATCCATGATTAGGTGAAGCAAGGCATTGGTGGAGGGGTGCTGCTCAAAGGGTGGGAGTGCGAGGGGGCAGAAGGAAGGGCCAGGGGGAGGGAGGGAGGTGCCAGAGGATGGAGGTAGGTGAGAAAGGGCAGGTGAGGGGTAGCTGGGTTGGAAAGGAAGGAAGGGGAGACTGGAGGGGAGCCGGGGTGGCCACTGGGGAGGGGCCAGCAGGATCTTTTGTGCATGTTCCTTTGTGGCTAGTGGTATGTCCTCCCCTTTCACAGATGAGAAAACTGAGGCCCACAGGCTCATAGACCAAAGGATTGCCTATGCCATGTAGCTTGTCAGGGCAGGGATTCAAGCTGCCATGTACTGGTTTCATGGTATACACCACTTCCAGGAGGTCCTGGGGACTCAAAAGCAACCCCTGAAACTGAAATTGAATCCAGTAAGGGAAAGAGTCATAGAATTTTTAGAACTAGAAAGAACTCTGAGATTGCCCAGTCCAGGCTTGTCACTTTACTGAGGGCAAACAACAGCTCATAGAAGGAATTTGGTCACACAGCGAGCACAGCAGAGCAGGGCCATGGCCACAGCCACAGCCAGGATCCCACAGCTGACTCCTGAGACAGCCCCTGGACCGCATCACTGAGGCCGTTCATCCAAGGCTGTCACCATGGGGCAGGGAGTCCTTCCATGGCCTGACTCACTACTTGGGGACGCAGTCACCACAGAGTCGCCTGTGCCAGGGCACTGCTGGCCCCTCAGGCTCTAGGAACGGGAGCCAGATTCTTGTCGCCTAGCTGAGTCACCACCGACTTGAGTTGGTGTGTCTTCTCTTGGCTCCACCCCCACCCCCCTTCCCAAAAAAAGCTGGGTGGGAACTCAGTGCAGAACAGAGTGAAGAGCATCGACCCTGGGCTGAATAGTGCATAGAGGGGCATTGGATGGGACCCAGAGTGATGAGATCTGGAGGGGAGCCCCGCCTTCCTCACGTGCATATAAATGTTCCTGTTGTTTGAGGCCTCAGCATCCTCAGCATCCTCTTGGCCTCCCTGAGCACCTTGCTCTTCTCACTTCTCACCATGACCACCTGCAGCCTCCAGTTCACCTCCTCCAGCTCCGTGAAGGGCTGCAGCCGCATCCGTGGTGGCTCCAGCTGCGTGTCCTCTGTCCTGTCCGGAAGCTCCTGCCGGGCCTCCAGCGCCTATGGGGGCCTGTCTGTATCCTGCTCCCCTCGCTATTCCTCCAGGGGTGCCTGCGGGCTGGGGGGCGGCTATGGTGGGAGCTTCAGCAGCAGCAGCAGCCTTGGAGGGGCTCTGTGTGGCAGCTTGGTTGGAGGATATGGGGGTGGCCTTTGTGCAGGCTACAGTGGTGGCGATGGTAGCCTCCTCCCTGGTGATGAGAATATCACCATGCAGAACCTGAATGACCATCTGGCCTCCTACCTGGACAAAGTGCATGCCGTGGAGGAGGCCAACAGGGAGCTGGAGATGAAGATCCATGCCTGGATCCTGCCCACAGCTATAGCCCCTATTTCAAGACCATTGAGGATCTGAGGAACAAGGTGGGTTGGCCAGGTGGGTGGCTCTGGTGGTGGAGTGTTGATAGAGATCATGGCTGCAGTGGCCCTTAGAAGAATGCTTGCTAGTGTCTCCATTTTACAAAGAGGGAGACTGAAGCCTGCTTTTGAGGAGTGACCACAGGCCACTTAGAATTGGTGGCAGAGGGTCCTTTTTCGGCATCAGGGTGTCTGAGCTGGGCTGGTACCCTGAGTCTCTTACTCCATGCAAGCATTTCTTTGGATTCAGCTTCTCTCAGGCTTGGGCCCAGGATGCGGTGGGGGATATGTGGTTGTATCACCCCCGCACACTGAGCTCGGTGGAGAAGGCACCAAAGGCTGACTGGGGGTGTAAAGCCTGACCTACCAGCTAGAAAACTCTCATGACTGGGGAGGCGGCTGTTCACTTCTGAACAGCAGAGCCTTGGCTAACTAGACCTGTCCTTCACCCTCTGCAGATTATTGAGGCCACCATAGAGAATGCACAGCCCCTTCTGTAGACTGACAACACCAGGCTGGCGGTTGATGACTTCAGGATCAAGTGAGCAGAGGGCGAGCAGTGAGGTTGTCCAGCCAGGTGGATCAGCAGGTCTTGAGCCTCAGAAGCCTCATGATGGACCTTGAGGCCTTGACCTTTGCCTTGCCAGGTATGAGCATGAGCTGACCCTGTGCCAGAGTGTGGAGGCCGACATCAATGGCCTGCGCAGGGTGCTGGATGAGCTGACTCTGGCCAGGACTGACCTGGAGATGCAGATCGAAGTCCTGAAGGAGGAGCTGGCCTACCTGAAGAAGAACCATAAAGGGGTAAGGTTGCTGCTGGTAGAGGGAGGCAGGTCCAAGTGGGGTTGCAAATGCACCTGGGGCCAGGGAAGGGGTAAGCTGAGCACTTCCTTGCACCCCTTCCTAGGAGATGCTTGCCTTGTGGAATCAGACTGTTGGGGATGTCAGCGTGGAGATGGACGCCGCCCCCAGTGTGGACCTGAGCCGCATCCTGAATGAGATGCGTGACCAGTATGAGCAGATAGCAGACAGGAACCACAGGGATGCCGAGGCCTGGTTCCTGAGCAAGGTGGGATGTGGGTCCTCAGCCCTCCTGCTGGACTTCCCAGCCAGGGGGTCTCTGGAGCACTCTACACCTTCTGTTCTTTCCTGTCTCAGTCTGAGGAGCTGAACAAAGAAGTGGCCTTTAACAGCGAGCTGATGCAGAAGAGCCACAGTGAGCTGAATGAGCTCCGGCGGGTCCTCCAGGGCCTGGAAGTTGAGCTGCAGTCCCAGCTCTGCATGGTGAGAAGGACCAGGAGGGCACAGCCCCAGCCTCCAAATCGCCAGCAATGGCGCCACCCCCTGTAATGGAACCTTACCACTGCACAGTTCCTCCTCTTTTCCCAGGAGTGGGTTGGAGGGATCACTGCACCCATTATATAGACAGAGAAATTAAAGCCCAGAACCAACCCTGGAATAACTTTTCTCCATGTTGTCTGGCTCATCAGCAGCCCAGCTGAAGTCAAAATCCATGCACCTCTCAGGACACATGCCCAGAGACCTAGGGGGTCAGCAGTGATCACCTCTGTTGACTTTCTCTCCCTCCCGTTCACAGAAAGCATCCCTGGAGAAAAGCCTGGAGGAGACCAAAAACCGCTACCTCCTGCAGCTGGCCCAGATCCAGGAGCAGATCAGCAGCGTGGAGAAGCAGCTGGCCCAGCTGCGCTGCGAGATGGAGCAGCAGAACCAGGAGTACAAGATCCTGCTGGACGTGAAGACGCGGCTGGAGCAGGAGATCGCCACCTACCGCCGCCTGCTGGAGGGCGAGGACGCCCAGTGCCTGGCCCCCTGTCCTGCCCCCCAGACCCTTCAGCCCCACCCCTGCTGCTCCCAGCACGCCTGACTGCTCTGCCTTTTCTCCCGCACAGCCTCTCCTCCCAGAAACCATCCGGCCAAAACTATGCTTCCTGAGAAGGTAAGGCTCCTGAGGCTCCCGGCCACCCTTGAGCCCCTGGTCCTCCCAGGGCCCTTCTCACTTCCTCTCCTCTCTCCCACGGTCTTCACCTCCTCCATCCTGTCCTCCTCTGGTCGGCTGACCCAGTCCATCCTCAAGGAGGAGGGCTCGTCCGGCTTCTGCGCGGGCCAGAGNCAAAGAAGTGGCCTTTAACAGCGAGCTGATGCAGAAGAGCCACAGTGAGCTGAATGAGCTCTGGCGGGTCCTCCAGGGCCTGGAAGTTGAGCTGCAGTCCCAGCTCTGCATGGTGAGAAGGACCAGGAGGGCACAGCCCCAGCCTCCAAATCGCCAGCAATGGCGCCACCCCCTGTAATGGAACCTTACCACTGCACAGTTCCTCCTCTTTTCCCAGGAGTGGGTTGGAGGGATCACTGCACCCATTATATAGACAGAGAAATTAAAGCCCAGAACCAACCCTGGAATAACTTTTCTCCATGTTGTCTGGCTCATCAGCAGCCCAGCTGAAGTCAAAATCCATGCACCTCTCAGGACACATGCCCAGAGACCTAGGGGGTCAGCAGTGATCACCTCTGTTGACTTTCTCTCTCTCCCTCCCGTTCACAGAAAGCATCCCTGGAGAAAAGCCTGGAGGAGACCAAAAACCGCTACCTCCTGCAGCTGGCCCAGATCCAGGAGCAGATCAGCAGCGTGGAGGAGCAGCTGGCCCAGCTGCGCTGCGAGATGGAGCAGCAGAACCAGGAGTACAAGATCCTGCTGGACGTGAAGACGCGGCTGGAGCAGGAGATCGCCACCTACCGCCGCCTGCTGGAGGGCGAGGACGCCCAGTGCCTGGCCCCCTGTCCTGCCCCCCAGACCCTTCAGCCCCACCCCTGCTGCTCCCAGCACGCCTGACTGCTCTGCCTTTTCTCCCGCACAGCCTCTCCTCCCAGAAACCATCCGGCCAAAACTATGCTTCCTGAGAAGGTAAGGCTCCTGAGGGTCCCGGCCACCCTTGAGCCCCTGGTCCTCCCAGTGCCCTTCTCACTTCCTCTCCTCTCTCCCACGGTCTTCACCTCCTCCATCCTGTCCTCCTCTGGTCGGCTGACCCAGTCCATCCTCAAGGAGGAGGGCTCGTCCGGCTTCTGCCCAGGCCAGAGCTCTAAGCCGTGAGTGGCTTCTCCAGGAGCCTCCTGCCTGCCCTCCTGCCAGCTTCACTGCCCAAAGGCCTGGGTCTAGCCCCTGCTCCCCCCCATGCGGCTCCCAGCTGTCTTGCCTCCCTTTCTGCTGGTGGTGGGCTAATAAAGCTGAATTTCTGGTTGATGCAACAATTCTGTGTGGTCTCCATTCTTGAAGTGATGAAAAGGGGTTGGAGGTGCCTCCAAGGAATCTTCTGGGACTTGACAGCCTGAGGGAGGAAGGAAAGAGCCAAGTGACAGAGCTTGCACGTTGTTCCTAGACGCCCTCTGGGCTGTTGTGGGGTGGGAGTGGGAGTTGGGACGCAGGCCGGGGGGCTGTTGCGCTCATGTTGCTGGATGCTGAGTGAGGGTTTTTCCAGCAGCCCTTTCCTCCCACTGTCTCCCAGCAACTTGGTGAGCTGGCTGTAGTCAAGCCCATCTTGGAGAGTAAAGTCACACAGACACTAAGTGGCATGACTGTGGCTCAGGTCTGTTCAACTGCAAGGACCATCTTTCTTTTTTATGGCTCTATCTTTTTAGGTATTTTAACCCAAAGACTCCCACATTTGAGCTCCTAACTCTACCCCTTGGCTGCTCACCTTTGTGCCCCAGGATTTTGGTGTTAGATGGTAGAGGGTGAGACTTCTGTCTTGGGGGTGGTGTCCACGGTTAAGACTGAATTTTCCTTCTTCCAATCTGCTTCCCCTCATCACTCCTATCACTTCCTCATTCCCCTCAGCTAGTGAACTGAGGGCCAATGAGTCCCCTAGAAGTATCTGTCACCTATGCCCTCCCATTCATCCCCACAACCACCGCCACCTTCCTTTCTCCCTGGAACTAGGCCTCTTGCTGTTCATCTCTCCCACTATCATTTCTACCTAATGACCTTTCATTCTTTTTTTTTTTAAGTATTTATTTATTTGGGTTTCCCTGGTGGTTCAGATGGTAAAGATCTGCCTGCAATGCAGGGGACCTGAGTTCGATCCCTGGGTTGGGAAGATCCCCTGGAGAAGGGAATGGCTACCCACTCCAGTATTCCTGCCTGGAGAATTCCATGGACAGAGGAGTCTGTTGGGTACAGTCCGCGGAGTTGCAGAGTGGGACACGACTGATGTTGAACACTTTCACTTTCATTTATTTGGCTTTGTCGGGTCTTAGTCGTGCATGGGCTCACTTGCTCCTTGTCTTGTGAGATCTTAGTTCCCTGTCCAGGGATTAAAGCCACATACCCCACACTGTAAGGCAGATTTCCAACCACTGGACCACCAGGAAAGTCCCCCCAGTGACCATTCTATTGAGAATGTGGGCAAGATAAAAAATGAGGATGTGATCAGGACCCCTCTGTTCAACCGTTCTTGATGTTCCCTCTCCCCTGGGACACTCCTGTCTCAACCCACCAAGATGTCTCCCTCACCCTCCACACTTTACCCTTTGAATCCACTCTACCTGGCTGTTGAGGTGTACCATCCTCTCACTTGCCATGAATGCCTCTCATATTTTAAAATTTTAATGAAAAAAAAAGTCAAACATGGGAATTCCCTGGCGGTCCAATGGTTAGCACTCAGTACTTTCACTGCTGGGGCCTGGGCCTTCAGTCCCTGGCTGGGGAACTAAGATCCCACAGGCCGTGAGATGTGGCCAAAAATAACCCCAAAACAAACCAAAAAATCAAAGTTATGTCTGCATATCATCATTAGATTGTTATGAAAAGAGTGGTCCCCAGGCTGACATTCCCAGGTGTCACACACCTCTTTTCCCACCTCCCACTTTCAAGTTTTAGCTCTTGATTATTTGCCTCCTTCTTTCTAAGTAACAGGCGATACTACATCCCTGATCTCTTTGATCATCCTTGATCTCCTTGATCTCTTCCAGTTTTAGATTTCATTTTTAAAAATTGAAGTGTAGTTGATTTACAATGCTGTGTTGGTTTCTGGTGTACAGTAAGGAGAGTCATATCTATGTATCCATGTATGTATTGGTATATTCTTTTCATACTCCTTTCCATTATGGCTTAGTACAGTCTATTGAATGCAGTTCCCTGAGCTGTAAGAATGAGCTGTAAGAACGACCTTGTTTATCTCTTTTATAGGTAGTGGTTTGTATTTACGAACTTCATACTCCTCTGCCCTGTTCCCCTGTGGTAACTGTAAGCTTGCTTCCTCGGTCTGTGAGGCTGTTTCTGCTTTGTAAATAAGTTCATTTGTGTCGTCTTTTAGAGTCCATGTTATAAGTGATATCATATGGTACTTGCCTTTATTTATCTGACTTCCTTCACTTAGTATGCTAATCTCTATGTCCATCCATCTTTCTGCAAATAGCATTATTTCACTCTCTTTTATGGCTGAGTAGTATTCCATCATATATATGCACCAAATCTTCTTCCATTCATCTGTTGATGAACATTTAGGTTGCTTCCCTGTCTTGGCTATTATGAATAGTGCTGCTATGAGCATAGAGGTGCATGTATCTTTTTGAAGTACAGTTTTCTCTGGATATATGCCCAGGAATGGGATTGCTGATCATATGACAATACTATTTTTTTGGTTTTTAAGAAACATCTATACTATTTTCCATAGTGGCTGCACCAATTTGCACTCCCACCAACACTGTGGGGGGCTCCTCTTTCTCCACACTTTCTCCAGCATTTATTATTTGTAGACTTTTTAATGATGGCCATTCTGACTGGTGTGAGGTGATACCTCAATGTAGTTTTGATCTGCATTTCTCTAAGAATTAGTAATGTTGAGCATCTACTTCTGTGTGTGGGCCATCTGTGTGTCTTCTTTAGAAAATTATATATTACATCTTCTTCCCATATTTTGATTGGTTTGTTTGTTTTTTTGATATTGAGTTGTATGAGCTGTTTATATATTTTAGAAATTAAGCCCTTGTTAGTCACATCATTTGTAAACATTTTCTCCCATTCTGTAGGTTGTTTTTTCATTTTGTTTGTGGTTTCCTTTGCTGTGCAAAGCTTACAAGTTTGATTAGGTCCCATTTGTTTATTTTTGTTTTTATTTCTATTGCCTAAGAAAACATTGCTATCATATATGTCAGAGAACGTTTTTGTTTATGTTCTGTCCTAGGGATTTTATAATGTTTTGTGTTATATTTAAGTCTTCAAGCCTTTTGAGTTTATTTTTATGTGTGATATGAGGGAGTTTTCTAACTTCATTGATTTACACATGGTTGTCCAGCTTTCCTAATACCACTTGCTGAAGAGACTGTCTTCTCTCCATTGTATATTGTTTCCTCTTTTGTCAAAGATTAATTGATGGTAGGTGTGTGGGTTTATTACTGGGCTCTCTATTCTGTTCCATGGATCCATATGTCTGTTTTTGTGCCAATACCACACTATTTTTTAAAATAAATTAATTTATTTATTTTACTTGAAGGCTAATTACTTTATAATATTGTAGTGGTTTTTGTTATACATTGACATGAATCAGCTATGGGTGTACATGTGTCCCCCATCCTGGACCCCCTCCCACCTCTCTCCCCATCCCATCCCTCAGGGTTGTCCCGGTGCAATTACCATAAGCTTTGTAACATTGTCTGAGGTTTGGGAGGGCTATGCCTCCAGTTTTTATTCTTTTTCCTCAGGATTGCCTTGGAAATTCTGGATCTTTCTTATTCAGTCACTCAGTCATGTTTGACTGTTTCCAGGTCTTTGTTACTTCCATATAAATTTTAGGATTATTTGTTCTTTTTGTGTGTGTGTGTGTTCCAATAAAACTTTATTTATTGACACTGAAATCTGATTATTTGTTCTAATTCTGTGGAAAATGTCACAGGTAATTTGATAGGGATCCTATTAAATCTGTGGATTGCTTTGGGTAGTATGGCTGTTTCTCAAATTTAGATTTCTTTTTTTTATGTTTATTTTGCTGGGCCAGGTCTTCGTTGCAGCGTTCAGGATCGTCAGTCATTGTTGTGGCATTCAGGATCTTTAGTTGCAGTGTGCAAACACATATTTGCAGCATGTAGGATCAGTTCCTTAACCAGGAACCAGTTCCCAAACCCAGGCGCCCCCCACTGGGAGTGTGGAGTCTTAACCACTGGACCAGGGAAGTCCCTCAAGTGTAGTTTTTAACTGCTGCTATAAAGGAAGGGGATTCAGCTTTCCATATAGCATTTTACCTCTCCACACTTTTCTACCCTCTCAATAAATTGTAACTAGATAAATGTTTAATGCTTACATTGTGAAGTGAAGTTGCTCAGTCATGTCCGACTCTGCGACCCCATGGACTGTAGCCTACCAGGTTCCTCCATCCATGGGATTTTCCAGGCAAGAGTACTGGAGTGGAGTGCCATTTTCTTCTCCAGGAGATCTTCCCGACAGTCAAATCATGTTTTACACCATATTAAATTTCCTCAGAATAAATATCTGTTTTTCAGTTTGTTTAAGTTTTCTTTGTACCTGTGACTAATTCATTGCCAAAACTACGAAAGTGTAAAAAAGTGGAAGTGTTAGTCACTCAGTCGTGTTTGACTCTTTGTGACCCCCATACCTCTGGAAGGTGTATTTACACACAAACATAGTTACGATCATACCCAATACATTTTAATGCTGTCTCCATTTTTTTTTTGAGTTGTTTACTCTTCAAAATTTTCTTTTAGAATTCCTTTATTTTAATATTGGCTGTGCTGGGCCTTCTCTAGCTGTGGTGAGTGGAGGCTTCTCACCGCAGTGGCTGTTTTGCTACAGAGCACAGACTCTAGGCTCCTGGGCTTCAGCAGCTGTGGCTTACTGGTTCTGGAGCTCAGGCTCAGGAGTTGTGGCACACGGGCTTAATTGCCCTGTGGCTTGTGTTTCCACTTTTCCTTCTGGTTGCCATTTAATATAATGCAGCAATGAACGTCTTTCTCCATAAATTTTTGCTTTCCTATATATTGTTTGCAGTATTTCTTTAGGCTAGATTCCCAGAAGTATAATTACTAGGTGAGAAGGTAGTGAATGTTTTAAAGGTCTGTCACTTTTAAAACTGTTGTTATGGAAGGACTCTGACACAGAGATGTAGTCCTGGCCTGGGCTGTTAAAAACGGAGCTGGAGCACACGGTCACGAGTTGTTCAGTAATGAGATGTCAGAACAGAGTGTGCAGAACACCCTCTACCTGGGGGTGGGGAGCAATTTTAACAAAGCTGTTTGTGCTGGTGTCTTCAGAATGAATACCACCCATCTGTGGACCATCGGGAGGCTCCCTGAGAAAGTCCTCCATTTGACAGATGGGAAAACTGAGATGTCAACTAACCAAGGGGGGTGGGGTGGGAAACTTTCTTAGGATCTCCTGCTGCTGCTAAGTTGCTTCAGTCGTGTCCGACTCTGTGTGACCCCATAGACGGCAGCCCACCAGGCTCCCCATCCCTGGGATTCTCCAGGCAAGAACACTGGAGTGGGTTGCCATTTCCTTCTCCAATGCATGAAAGTGAAAAGTGAAAGTGAAGTCGCTCAGTCTTGTCCGACTCTTCACGACCCCATGGGCTGCAGCCTACCAGGCTCCTCTGCCCATGGGATTTTCCAGGCAAGAGTACTGGAGTGGGGTGCCATTGGCTTCTCCTAGCTAGTTAGTAAAACTGCCTAAGAGCAGAAGCCATGTGTCTCCTGTTCATTTTTGTGTCCAGTGTAAACAAAACGTGAGCCCCTGTTTTAATTTATATTTTTATTTTATTGAGGTATAATGGATTTTCAACATTATATTAGTTTTAGGTGTACAACATGGTGATTAAATATTTTTATAGGTACACTCTATTTAAAGTTATAAAATATTGGCTATATTCCCTGTGCTGTACAATCTGTCCCTGTGGCCTATTTGTTTTATACATAGTAGTTTGTACCTCTTTAATACATTTTCATGTATTTATTTCTTTTATCTTCAGCTTGCTGCTGCCTGCAGGCTTTCTCTAGCCACAGTGAGTGGGGGCTACTCTCTAGCTGCAATGCATGCGCTTCTCACTGCAGTGGCTTCTCACTGTAGAGAATAGTACAGGCTCCGTAGTTGTGAGGCACTGGCTTAACTGCCCTGAAGGCATGTGAGATCTCCCCAGACCAGGCATTGAACTCGTGTCCCCTGCATTGGTAATCAGATTTTTTACCACTGGATCACCCCAGGGAAGCCCTAGTTTGTACCTCTTAATCCCCTACCCCCATCTTGCCCTTTCTCCCTTCCCTCTCTCCCCTGCCCCGTAACCACTATATATCTGTGAGTCTATTTCTGCTTTGTTATATTCATCATGAGCCCCTTTTACAGAAAGACATTATCAAAGCAGAAATGTGAATTTCCCCTTCAATAAAGGAAGCAGCTTTTCCACCTGGAAATGCCTGGGTTTCTCAAGCTAAGAGTCAAGTCCCAAACTGGACTGCATATTTTATTTTATAAAATTTTGTTGAAGTATAGTTGATTCACAACCTGATAATTTCTGCTCTACAGCAAAGTGACTCAGTTACACACATATATGGGGCTTCCATGGTGGTTCACATGGTAAAAAATCTGCCTGCAGTGAGGAAGAGAAGATCCCCTGGAGAAGGGAATGACCACCTACTTCAGTATTCTTGCCTGGAGAATTCCCTGAACAGAGGAATCTGGCCAGCTACCATTGCAGAGAGTCAGACATGCCTGAGTGAATAACATACCGCTCCTTACGCACATGTATTCTTTTTCATATTATTTTCCATTATGGTTTATCATAGGACGTTGAATATAGTTCCTTGTGCTATACAGTAGGTCCTTGTTGTTTACCCATCTTATATATACTAGTTTGCATCTGCTAACCCCAAACTCCCAATCCTTCCCTCCCGCTCCACTCCTCCCGCTTTGCAACCACTAGTCTGCTCTCTATGTCAAGTGAAGTGGAATAAAGTGAGAATCAGTCATGTCCAACTCTTTGCGACCCCATGGACTAAGCAGTCCATGGAATTCTCCAGGCCAGAATACCGGTGTGGATAGCCTTTCCCTTCTTCAGGGGATCCTCCCAACCCAGGGATTGAGCCCAGGTCTCCTGCATTGCAGACGGATTCTTTACCAGCTGAGCCATGAGGGAAGCCCAAGAATACTGGAGTGGGTAGTCTATCCCTTCTCCAGCGGATCTTCCCGACCCAGGAATCAACCCGGGGTCTCCTCGTTGCAGGTGGATTCTTCACCAGCTGAGCTAACAGGGAAGCCTTCTCTATGTCAAATCAGATTGCATTTTGCTCTTGCCTGGTCTTCCTGCTTCCTGAGATCCTGACACCTGAGGTGAAGAGGTTGAGCGCTCTTGAATGTTCCTTGTAACCTGTCTGTTTTGAACACACCCTCAGATTCTTTTTTTTATATTTTATTAAAACTTCTTATTTTATATTGGAGTATAGCCTATTAACAATGTTGTGATAGTTTCAGGTGAACAACAAAGAGACTCAGCCACACACATACATGGATCCATTCTCCCCCAAACTCCCCTCCCATCCAGGCTGCCACATAACATTGAACAGAGTCCTTGGGCTATACAGTAAGTCCTTGTTGGTTACCCATTTTAAATATAGCAGTATGTACCTGTCCATTCCAAACTCCATAGCTATCCCTTCCCCCCATCCTTCCCCTTTGGCAACTGTAAATTCCTTCTGTAAGTCTGAATCTGTTTCTATTTTGCAAATTAGTTCATTTGTATCATTTCTTTTGAGATTTCGCATGTAATGAATGTCACATATTTTTCCTCACACCCTCAGATTCTTAATGCTTGAGTTAGAGTCAAAGTTGGTGAAATATTGTTTTAGATAATTGTATAAAGTGCTAAAAAACAATGACTGGTGTGAGAATTAATGATAGCCCATAAAGTGTATCTGCTGATGTCAGTGGCTTAGTGGTAAGCTCATAAGGGTTTGCTTTCTTTGGGCCCATTGTTTCTGAGAGCTATTAAAAGCTCTGCGTCACTCCTGATATCTGAGATAAGTGATTTCTTCTGTTTGCCTTCCCATTGCTGTAGCTTGCTGTTTTCAGATCTTCTGGCAGCTTCCTGAAACATAAACACAAATGAAGCTTTTGGTTTTGCCCATGCCCTGTAAACTTCGATTGCACCTAGCATGTAAGGGATGCTCAAGATTTGTGGAGTTGAGATGGGGGTTTAGTGTACAAGCCTCTGCCCTCTCTGGTCACCATGGAACCTTCTTAGAGGCAAAATTCTTGGGGACCGGCTTTTCCAGACTCCACATGCCTTTCATCACGTTGGTCCAAGGCTGTCACAGAAGACAAAGCAAGTTATCTTTTTGAGTCATGGAGAGGTGGAGTTAGGTCTGTGAGAGCTGGGGCACCAAGCAAGTGCAGCTTTTTATGTTGCCTCTCTCTGACGTGCTGCCCCTTCCCGTGATGTGCTGTGTGGTCACTCCCATGGGCAGACACAACTCTGTCCCCATTTCCCCAACTGTCCAGGACTCCGGAAAGGCTTTGAGCAGATCAAGGTGTTTTAAAGAATAAAGAGCTATTTAGAAGGAGAGTCCATTTCTGACTCGGTTCCCTGTTATCTTGTTGCTGGGGCCCAGAGGTCCCTTTCTTTCCTACAATTATAGGATTTTTACACATAAATTAGATATGTTCATTTCCTTCCAATTGTAACTGAGCAAGACCCTAATAGGGCCTTCTTGGGAGAGACTCCCCCTTCATCCCCTCTGCTGTAGCTTCTTTCTGAAGTATCCACACAATAGTATCTCATGCATATTTCCTGAGTTTTTCTTTAAAAATGCTTTGCTGAAACCTGTCAGACTTTGGGTTTCTTTTGGGCATGAGCCACCCGTTCTCCTTGCATGACCCTGCAACGAACCCTTTTCTGCTCCAAAACTCAGTGTTTCGGTGTGTTTTGGCTTCACTTTGCGTAGGGCAAGTGAACTTGCGTTCAGTAACACAGTTTTTATCTGTCCTATGAATAATGTGACAACATAAATGGGAATATAAAAAATGAAACATTCGTCCATTGTTCTGTTCCCAGGGTTTTTATTCTCCTGGGTGCCTTTCTGGCCTCCTTATGTATGTGTGTGTGTTTGTGCTTAATCACTTAGTTGTGTCCAGTTCTCGCAACCCCATAGACTGTAGCTTGCCAGGTTCCTCTGTCCATGGGATTCTCCAGGCAAGAATACTGGTGTAGGTTGCCATTTTCTTCTCTAGGGGATCTTCCCGATCCGTGAATCGAACCCGGGGCTCCTGCATTGCAGGCAGACTCTTTACCAACTGAGCTATGGGGGAAGCCCTTATATATGAATACATGGCAAAGATGATTTTCAAATATTTTAGGGTCTTCATTATTAAATGAATAAGTTAATAGAAATAAAAGTATAAAAGGACATATGTGCAAGGTATTTACTGCTGCATTATTTATAGAAAATGGAAAACCAACTGGCGGACACTGGGTAGTGTACAGTAAAGGAGATAGTGACTGACCAAGCAGGACCTTGGGGCCTTCCTGGGACAGACCCCCTCCCCCACATCCTCTTTTTTGTTCTTGTTCAGTCGCTAAGTCATACCTGATTCTTCGTGACGCCGTGGACTGCAGCACACCAGGCTTCCCTGTCCTTCACTAATATCCTCTTTAGCTCCTCTCTGAAGTAGCAGTAGATAGATAGTAGACGCGCATTTCTTGTGTTATCTTACATGAAAACCCCCACCAAGTGGAAGAAATTAACTCCTTGATGATCAGGAGCACCTACTGGAGCCTAGTGTCAGTCGCTCAGTCTTGTCTGACTCTTAGTGACCCCCTGGACTGCAACCTGCTACGCGGCTCTGTCCATGGGATTCTTCAGGCCAGAATACTGGAGTGAGTAGCCATGCCCTTCTCCAAGGGATCTTCCCAATCCAGGGATCGAATCTGGGTGTCCTGCATTGCAGGCAGTTTCTTTAACATCTGAGCCAGCAGGGAAGCCCTACTGGAGCCTAAGGATTGATAATTTTAACCCCAGTGACACCACTCTGTTACTTCACCATCAACCAGTTAGAGAACTGTGCGCTAGATCACATACCCTGAGACTCCCTTCCCTCACCTGGTCTTTAAAAATGTTTTGCTGAAACCTGTCGGGGAGTCCAGGCTATTTGAGCATTAGCTAGGTGTCCCAGACGCCTTGTAGGGTGCCCTGCAATGAACGCTGTGCTTTCCTTCACCAAAGCCTGGGGTCAGTAGCTTGACTCTTCTGTGCACAGGGGATCAGAGCCAAGCCTGGTTCTGTGACAGTGCTTCACTCACATTATGGAGAGCAGCCATCACGATCGATAAGTTGGAGCTATGTCAGATGGCAGGGGTGCTTCAGTCGTGTCCCACTCTTTGTGACCCCATGGACTGTAGCCTGTCAGGCTCCTCTCTCCGTGGAATTCTCCAGGCAAGAATATGGGCGTGGGTTGCCATGTTCACCTCCAGGGGATTTTCCCAACCCAGGGATCGAACTTACCTCTTTTTACGTCTCCCATCTTGGCAGGTGGGTTCAGATGTCCGATGGCAAGGGAGATTCCTCAAATGTAGAAAAGCATACGTAGGATATTAATCTCACTTGTGTGAATAAACCAAAGCTAGTCCCCCATTTAATACACGTGTGTGTGTGTACAATTATATGAGCACCAAAAATATTTGAACAGGAACATATGCTGTGATTAACATGTTTATCCTGGGGGTACGGTGGGAGGCTGATGTGGGTGGAGGGGAAGAGTAGAAGGGGAAAGGGGATCTAAGAAAAACAAGAAAGGAGAAAAAAGAGTGCAAATATTTATATATATACACATAAAATTGTGTATGTGTGCCTATTAACAAAGAAAATAAAAATTTAAAAACCAAAAAAATCAGTTAATTTGTTGAATACCACATCACATTCCTTGGGTTTCTCTGGTGGCCTAGACAGTAAAGAATCTTCCTGCAATGCAGGAGACCCAGGTTTACTCCCTCTCTTGGAAAGATCCCCTGGAGAAGGGAATGGATACTCACTCCAGTATTCTTGCCTGGATAATTCCATGGTTAGAAAAGCCTGGCAGACTACAGTCCATGGGGTCACAAACAACTGGACATGACTGAGCAACTAACACTTTCACATCAAATTCTAATTAAAAAACAGATTGCACATGCTAATATCCTGGAGTGTCAATTTTATATTGCTATATGAAAGTTCTTTTGTTATTTTATTGAAGTATAGTTGATCTACAATGTGAGGTTAATTTCTACTGTACAACAAAGTGATTCAGTTATAAATAAACATATACATTTTGTTTCAAATTCTTTCCTATTATGGTTTATCACAGGATATTGAAGATAGTTCCCTGTGCTATACAGTAGGACCTTGTTGTCTATCCATTGCATCTTAGAATCCCAAACTCTCAATCTATCCCTCTCCCTTATCCCCTCCACCTTAGCAATCACAAGTCTGTTCTGTATTTCTCTATTTTTGCTGTTTCATTTGTGTTATATTTTATTCCACATATAAGTGATATCATATGTCATCTTTCTCTTTCTGAATTACTTCACTTAATATGATAATCTCTAAGCCAACCATGTTGCTGCAAGTGGCGTGGTTTCATTCTTTTTTCATGGCTGAGTAGTATTCCGTTATATATATACCACATCCTTTTTATCCATTCATCTGTTGATGGACATTTAGGTTGTTTCCGTGTCTTGGCTATTGTTCATAGTTATGCTCTGAACATAAGGGTGCATATAGCTATATGATAGATTTAAAAACCCTCTTAAATGTTTAAGTGGAGTTCAGTAATGTGAAATGTATTTACATTGTTGAGCAAGAACTTCATCTTGCAGCACTGACACTCTGCACCTACAAAACACAAGTCCTCCTCTCTCATCCCACCTCCCAGGCCTTGGTAACCAGCTTTCTACTTCTGTTTTTATGATTCTGACTATTACAAGTACTTCATATGAATGGAATCACGCAGTATTTGTCCTTTCTGGGTCTGGCTTATTTTACTTAGCATGATGTCCTCCAGGTTCATCCATGTTTTGGCATGTGAAACCATATAATAGATTTTAAAATTCATTTTATATTTAGATAACAATATGGCTATACAAATCAAAAGTGATGACCAAAAAGAAAAAAATAAAGCAAGCCTAAAGTGAGATCATAGTCCCTTGCAGAAGGTAGTGTGGAATAGTGGAAGGAAGCAAGAGGACAACATGGATTGAAATTTGATCATGACATTGAGCTGATCTCTTCATCTCTCTGAATTTCAGTTTCCTCTTCTATAAATCTAGGATATCCACCTGAAGGGATTCACGAAAGGAATCAAGGAGATAAAAGGTGGACAAAGTACACAGTAGGTACCCAATAAATGTTTGCTTGCTTCTTTCGTCTCTCTTGAGCTTCCCTGGTGGCTCAGACAGTAAAGTGTCTGCCTGCAATGCAGGAGACCCAGCTTCGATCCCTGGGTTGGGAAGATCCCCTGGAGAAGGAAATGGCAACCCACTCCAGTACTCTTGCCAGGGAAATTCCATGGGCAGAGGAGACTGGCAGGCTACAGTCCATGGGGTTGCAAAGAGTTGGACACGACTGAGCAACTAACACATTCCCTCTCTCTTGAGCCTCCCAGGTGGCGGTAGTGGTAAAGAACCCTCCTGCCAATGCAGGAGACATGAGATGCAGGTTTGATCCCTGGATCAGGAAGATCCACTGGAGAAGGGCATGGCAACCCACTCCAATATTGTTGCCTGGAGAATCCCATGGACAGAAAAGCATCAGGGGGCTACAGTCCATAGGGTCACAAAGAGTCGGACACGACTGAAGAGAGTTAACATGCACCTCCCTTTCTCTTGCTCAGTTTTCAAAGCATTTTTTACCTGCTGTTACCGTCTTCTATTCTTTTTTTTTAATTTATTTTTTAATTGGAGGAAAACTGCTTTACAAGGTTGTGTTGTTTTCTGTCGTGCAGGCTTGCATGCTCAGTCACTGCAGTCGTGTCCGATTCTTTGCTGCCCAATGGACTGTAGCTCACCAGGCTCTTCTGTCCATGGAATTCTGCAGGCAAGAATGCTGGAGTGGGTTGTCATGCCCTCCTCCAGGGGATCTTTCTGACCCAGGGACTGAACCAGCATTTCTTATGTCTCCTGCCTTGGCAGGCAGGATCTTTACCACTAGCACCGCCTGGGAAGCCCGGTTTCTGCTGTACTATGCCGCAGATCAGCCATAATTATACATGCATGCCCTCCCTCATGATCCTCCCTCCCCTCTCCAGCCTCACCCCTCTAGGTCATCACTGAGCGCAGAGCTGAGCTCCCTGTGTTACACAGCAGATTCTCACTAGCTGTCTATTTCACACATGACAGTGTATATATGTTGATGCTACTTTCTCCATTCATCCCACTCTCACCTTCCACTGTGTCCACGAGTCTGTCTCCTTTGATTTTTGCAGCAAGGCTGGGGCAGGCATTATGTTCTGACTTCTAACGCTGACCTGGAGCAAATGCCTCCTCCCTGACTGCTCTCTGCCAGGGCTCCTTTTTATCTCCCTGTGTGGCATTCATTCCATTTTTCAGAAGAGGAAACTGAGGCTCAAGGAGGCTGAGCAACTTGCTGAGGGGCATGTGACTGGGAGGTGGGATGTCAGGATGGGGTCCCCTCATTTTGCCTTGGGGTAGACCTTCCAGACAAGTGGACCCCTCATCTTGTTTGACTTGATCAGGTTGGCAGAGGAGGTGAGTTCCCACAGGAGGAGCCCAGTGAATTCATCCCATGTCCACTTAGAGGCTGCTCTGGGTCAGGTGTGCTGGGCTGAGAGTGGGTGCAGGGTCGAGGCTGTGGTGATCAGTCAGGAGTGGTCCTGGCCTTAAAGGCGATGCTGACTTACAGCTCCTATGCAGGGAATGGCACTCCTTGTCCTTCTCCTAGAGGTGCCTCTGGTGTGTGCAGAGGGGGTGGATCCCCGTTCTCCCCATCCCCCATGTTACTCGCCTCACCAGTGTGGTCAAGTGCCTCTAGGCAGCTTGGCCTTGGCTGATACCTTCCCTCTTCCTCTCCTCCTCTAGGTAAGGTGATGGGGCATTTACACCTTGCAAATGGCCCATGCTACAAATTGGGTCTTGATTTGTTGTGTTTTAGTGATTGCAAAGACTTAGGGAAGTATAGGCTTTAACATTTCAAGAAAAAAAAAAAGTTAAAATGCAGATTAATCTGAAAAGTGTGTCATGTCTGTAGTTATTGCCTGTGAATAGCAAAAAATATAAGAAAATATCTCTTCAGTATTTGAAATCTGCTATTAATATTTCACTTAGCAGAGTCATTCACATCAGTGCTGAATGATTGAAGTTAGAGTTCAGGTCTTTGTTATCTCACTTTTATCATATCCTGTGATGTAAACATTCATGTCGGAACAACACTTGTTTATCAGGAGCAACTATAGATTACAAGAATTTGGCAAAATAGATGAAAGCATTCTGTGGGAATCATTTGACTCTGAGGAACTACAGTTTAAGAGTTTGTCTTATTTGTAAATTGTGGGTTGAAAAGTGAAAGTGAAAGCCATTCAGTCATGTCCGACTCTTTGGAGTTCTGCAGGCCAGAATACTGAAGTGAGTAGCTGTTCTCTTCTCCAGGGGATGTTCCCTTCTCCAGGGGATCTTCCCAACCCAGGGATGGAACCCAAGTCTCCCTCATTGCAGGCAGATTCTTTACCAGCTGAGCCACCAGGGAAGCCACCAAATTGTGTGCTCAGCTCAGTTCAGTTCAGTCGCTCAGTCGTGTCAGACTCTTTGCGACCCCATGAACCACAGCACACCAGGCTTCCCTGTCCATCACCAACTCCCGGAGTTCACCCAAACTCATGTCCACTGAGTTGGTGATGCCATCCAACCATCTCATCCTCTGTTGTCCCCTTCTCCTCCTGCCCTCAATCTAGTCACCCCTTATATTGGGCTTCCCAGGTGGCACTAATGGGTAAATGAGATGCAGGTTCAACCCCTGGGTTGGGATGATCCCCTGGAGTAGGAAATGGCAACCTGCTCCAGTATTCTCGCCTGGACAATTTCACGGATGAGAAGCCTGGTGGGTTACAGTCCATGGGGCCGCAAAGAGCATGTACACATACATAGACACCCTTTATGTAATTATTAGTATATAATTTAGACACATAATTACACATTTATAACATTCATATATGTAAAAATCTGTAATATACAATATATTATATTATTATATATTTATAATATAAATGCATTATATAACATTCCAAATACATTAGTTAATATAATATGTAATTAATACAATACTATCTAATGTCTAACATACATGGCTATATAATAACATTGTGTGTGCCTGTGTGCTAAGTTGCTTTAGTTGTGTCTGACTCTTTGAGACCACATGGACTGTAGCCCGCCAGGCTCCTCTATCTGTGGGATTTCCCAGGAAAGAATATTGGAGTGGATTGCCATTTCCTTTGCCAGGGGATCTTCCCGAACCAGGGATTGAACCTGTGTCTCCTACATTGCAGGTGGCATCGCAGGCAGATTCTTTACCACTGAGCCACCAGGGAATCCTGTTATATATTTATGTTATGAAATTACATATTTATTCAATCTAATTTGTAACATATTACATATTATGTAATACATTTGCTATTGTTCAGTTGCTCGGTCGTGTCTGACTCTTTGCTATCCCATGGATTGTAGTATGCCAGGTTCCTCGTCCTCTACTATCCCCTGGAGTTTGCTCAAATTTATGTTCATTGAGTGAGTGATGCTACTATATGATGCTAATGTATGCCCTATGCATTATATAATGGTCTTCCCTGGTATCTCAGTGGTAAGAATCTGCAATGCAGGAGACACAGGAGATGCGGTTCAATCCCTTGGTCAGGAAGATCCTCTTGGGGAGGGTATCTTCCTCTGCAGGGCAACCGGATCCAGTATTCTTGCCTGGAGAACCCCATGTACAGAGGAGCCTGGCAGACTACAGTCCCTGGGTCCAAAGAGTCAGGCATGACTGAACAACTGAGTATGCATACACATATTATATATGCTATATTATTTAATACATAGATATAGGTTTGGAGGGGGCAATGGCACCCCACTCCAGTACTCTTGCCTGGAAAATCCCATGGATGCAGGAGCCTGGTGGGCTGCAGTCCATGGGGTGGCTAAGAGTCGGACATGACTGAGCGACTTCACTTTCAGTCTTCACTTTCATGCATTGGAGAAGGAAATGGCAACCCACTCCAGTTTTCTTGCCTGGAGAATCCCAGGGACAGGGGAGCCTGGTGGGCTGCTGTCTATGAGGTTGCACAGAGTCGGACACGACTGAAGTGACTTAGCAGCAGCAGCACTCATAGGTTTCCCAGGTGGCTTAAGTGGTAAAGAATTGCCTGCTGATGCAGGAGATGTAGGAGACACGGGTTTAGTCCCTGGGGCGGGAAGATCCCCTGGAGGAGGAAATAACAACCCACTCTAGTATTCTTGCCTGGAGAATCCCTTGGTCAGAGGAGCTTGGTAGACTCGAGTCCATGGGGTTGCAAAGAGTTTGACACAACTGAGCACACACGTGTTTTACAATATATTGTGAAGTTATATAATTACATATTAGTAAAATTACATTATATATATCATACAAAATAATATATACACAAATTATACAACATTTTACACAAATAATATAAATATTTCCCCTCTCCCCTGGATATCTGGTGGGTGAACATTTAACAGCATACCGCTGGCTTGTATAGTTAAAACTCAAAAACCCAGGTGCCTCAGTTTGGGTTTTAGAAGCCGATCCTTAGACAAAAATTTCAGAGGCAAGAAGAATTTGGGGTGATGTCTCATGAAACACTGTTAGGAAGTGGGAAGTGAGACAGGGAGGGGATGGAAGCTAATAAGGAGTGTGTTATCAAGCATGTGAACACTGAAGACCACTGGAGCTTAATCCCACCAGGGAACTCCCACTGAACGCCTCCTTCTTCCCAAAGGACGAGGGAGCTCAGGTATTTAATACCCCATTCCATTGGCTTCCCTTGTGGCTCAGCTGGTAAAGAATCTGCTCGTAATGCGGGAGACCTGGGTTTGATTCCTGATTTGGGAAGATTCCCTGGAGAAGGAAATGCTACTCATTCCAGTATTCTGGCCTGGAGAATTGCATAGACTATATAGTCCATGGGGTCACAAAGAGTCGGACACGACTGAGCCACTTTCACTTTCCAACAGTCTCAAGTTGAGGGTGCACTCAGGCAGGGGGAATTTGTTAATCCCCTAGCACTTTGGCCTGCTCTGTGGGCTGGCAGAATGGGCTCTTGTGCCCAGAGAAGGCCCTCAGGCAAAAGCCTCTGATGCTCAGAATGCCACTAGGCTGACGCCTTGATCTTGGACCTCCCAGCCTTCAGAAGTGAGAAATAAATTTCTACTGTTCATAAGCTACCTGCTGCTGCTAAGTCACTTCAGTCGTGTCCGACTCTGTGTGACCCCATAGAGGGCAGCCTACCAGCCTCCCCCATCCTTGGGATTCTCCAGGCAAGAACACTGGAGTGGGTTGCCATTTCCTTCTCCAATGCAGGAAAGTGAAAAGTGAAAGTGAAGTTGCTCAGTTTTTCCGACGCTCAACAACCCCATGGACTGCAGCCTTCCAGGCTTCTCTGTCCATGGGATTTTCCAGGCAAGCGTACTGGAGGGGGTGCCATTGCCTTCTCTGTTATAAGCTACCTAGTCTGTGGAATTTTGTCATAGCAACTGAAATGGACTAAGACACATACCTATTTATTTTCTTGAGCCTTTTTGCTGGAATAGCTCACAATTTTAAAGGTCTTTAAACCACTATGGTGGTGGTGGTGGTGGTTTAGTTGCTAAGTTGTGTCCGACTCTTGTGACCTCATGGAGTGTATCCTGCCAGGCTCCTCTGTCCATGGGATTCTCCAGGCAAGAATACTGGAGTGGGTTGCCATTTCCTTCTCTACTAAATGGGGCTTAATGGCATCAACCTCACTGGGCCGTAAACCACATATAGGTACATACATTTGACTTTTGCAGGATGAATATAAAGAAAGATTTCTTTTGGGAATTCCCTGGTGGTCCAGTGGTGGACTCCGTGCTTCAAAAGCAGGGAGTATGGTTTGATCCCTGGTCAGGGAACTAGGATCCCACATGCCGAGTGGTGTGGCCAAAAAAATTAAAAAATAAAAATAAAAAAAGAGAAAGACTTCTTTTTGGGAGGTAAAATATGAAAAGATTTAACCATCAAAAAGAAATATCCGGTGTTGACAAATCTGGCCACTGAATGCCTAGGAGAAGCGGCTGGGGCTTGGTGGTAGCAGGAGGTAGGGTGTGATGCGGCCAAGGTTTGGCTTTATGGAGCATCTTGGCACCTTTGGGACACCCGCACGTTCATCGGTAGCTGGGAGGGGCTCAGTGCCTGGGGACTGAGGCCTAGGGGCACTTCCTTTCCTTCCCTCCTCACAGTCTGTGACAAGGACACAGCAATGCCTTCCCCAGGGGTTTAGGACTAAGCGAGAACGTTGGTGGTGGTGCCTAGCACAGGGCTCAGTAGATGAAAGCTCTTCGTGCCTTCCAGATTCCATGAAGACAGATTCTTCTTAGACCTCAGAAGTGATTCTCTCTCTTTACAGTCAGATGTGCCTCCTGCTTAGCGAGACTCCCATGTTTCATCATGTTTCCCTTTTCAGTTACCACCACTTCCCTTTTGCAGTAGATGCAAACTGGGTGGCTGGGACCAAACCTGTGTCCCTTAATTCTTCTGATCCTGGATCTTTACTCCTTGAGGAGTGAGGCAGTGGGGCAAATAGGCCTACTGGGTTGGTCATGTAGGATTCTGGCTACTGGTCACATCAGGCCATGCAGATGGCCTTCCCTTGTCGTTTTTTCCCCCCCAGATTTGAGTTGATCCTCTCTAGCCAAGAGGCTGAAGGATGAACTTAGCAGTGGTTCCAGCCTTGTGTGTGTGTGTGTGTGTGTGTGTGTGTGTCAGAAAGAGAGAGAATGAGGAATCAATGAATTGTCTCTTTTGAAACTAATTCAAATTGATTTTCTGTCTTTTGCAATCAAAACACATTCATCAATATACTGTATTTTCTGATTCTTGGTTTACTTTTCTTTGATGAACATTTTAAGCTTTATTATACATGACTTTTTTTTTTAAGAGGTAAGTTTTCTGTTATAGATTTTTCTTTTTTAAATTAGACTATAGTTGATTTATAATATTTAGATATACAGCAGAGTAGATGCAGTTACACATGTATGTATATGCACATATATATATATTTCAGATTCATTTCTGTTATAAGTTATTCCAAGATACTGAATATAGTTCCCTGTGCTATAGTAAATCCTTATTGCTTATTTATTTTATATATAGTAGTGTGTATGTTATGTTAATCCCATCCTCCTAATTTATCCTTCCACCTCCCCTTTCCCTTTGGTAGTGAAAAGAAAGTGTTAGTCGCTCAGTCTAACAGAGTCTCAGAGTGACTCTTTGTGACCCCGTGGACTGTAGCCTGCAGGCTCCTCTGTCCATGGAATTGTGCAGGCAAGAATACTGGAGTGGGTAGTCATTCCCTTCTCCAGGGGGTCTTCCCAACCCAGGGATCAGAGCCAGGTCTCCTGCATTGCAGGCAGATTCTTTACTGCTGGAGCCACCAGGGAAGCCCTTCTTTGGTAGCTGTAAGTTTGTTTTCTATGTCTGGGAATATGTTTCTGTTTTGTAAATAAGTTCATTTGTATCATATTTTAGATTCCACATGCAAGAGACATATGATATTTGTCTTTCTCTGCCTGATTTATTTCACTTAATATGTGAAGTCCCAGCCGTGTTGCTGCAAATAGCATTACTTCATTCTTTTTTATGACTGAGTAGTGTTCATTGCATACATATACACTGCATCTTTTTAACTCATTCCTCTGTTGATGGACTCTCAGGTTGCTTCTGTGTCTTGTCTATTGTAAATGATGCTGCTGTGAACATTGGGGTGCATGTATCTTTTCAAATTACAGTTTTTGTCTTTCTGGATACATGCCCAGGAGTAGGGTTGCTGGATTATGTGCAGCATAATTATGCATTATTGGAGAAGACTCTTGACAGTCCCTTGGACTGCAAGGAGATCCAACCAGTCCATTCCGAAGGAGATCAGCCCTGGGATTTCTTTGGAAGGAATGATGCTAAAGCTGAAAGTCCAGTACTTTGGCCAACTCATGAGAAGAGTTGACTCATTGGAAACGACTTTGATGCTGGGAGGGATTGGGGGCAGGAGGAGAAGGGGACGACAGAGGATGAGATGGCTGGATGGCATCACAGACTCGATGGACGTGAGTCTGAGTGAACTCCGGGAGTTGGTGATGGACAGGGAGGCCTGGCGTGCTGCGATTCATGGAGTCACAAAGAGTCGGACACGACTGAGCGACTGAACTGAACTGAAACTATTTTTAGTTTTTAAAGGAACTTCCATACTATTTTCTATAGTGGCTGCATTAATTTACATTCCCATTAACAGTGTAGGAGGGTTCCCTTTTCTCCACACCCTTTCCAGTATTTACTATTTGTAGACTTAAAAAAAATTATTTATTTTTTATTGAAGGATAATTGCTTTACAGAATTTTGCTGTTTTCTATCAAATCTCAACATAAATCAACCATGGGTATACATATATTCCCTTCCCTTTGAACCTCCCTCCCATCTCCCTCCCCATCCCACCCCTCTAGGTTGGTCCAGAGCCCCGGTTTGAGTTTCCTTAGCCATACAGCAAATTCCCGTTGGCTATCTATTTTACATATGGTAATATAAGTTTCCATGGTACTCTTTCCATGCATCTCACCCTCTCCTCCCCTCTCCCCATGTCCCTATGTCTGTTCTCTATGTCTGTTTCTCCATTGTTGCCTTGTAAATAAATTCTTAAATACCATTTTATAGATTCCATATATGTGCATTAGAATATGGTATTTATCTTTCTCTTTCTGACTCACTTCACTCTGTGTAATAGGTTCTAGGTTCATCCACCTCATTAGAACTGACTCAAATGCATTCCTTTTTCATTTGTAGACTTTTTAATGATGGCCATTCTGACTGGTGTGAGTTGATACCTCAATGTAGTTTTGATTTGCATTTCTCTAAAAATTAGTGACATTGAGCATCTTTCATATGCTTATTGGCCATTTGTATGTCCTTTTTGGAGAAATTTCTGTTTAGATCTTCTGCCCATGTTTTGATTTTTCTTTTCTTTTTTTTTAAATATTGAGCTGTATGACCTGTCCGTATATTTTGGAAATGAACCCCTTGTCAGTTGCATCATTGGCAAATGTTTTCTCCCAGCCTGTGGGCTATCTGTCTGTTTTGTTTATGATTTCCTTTATATTTTGCTTATGGTTTCTGCCTCAGTGGACACGAATTTGAGCAAACTCCTGGAGATATTGAAGGACAGAGATGCCTGGTGTGCTGCAGTCCTTGGGGTCGCAAAGAGTTGAACATGATTTAGTGACTAAGCAACAAGAACAACAAATGGTTTCCTTTGCTGTGTTACATGTGTCTTTTCTCATAAGTTGCCCATTCCCTCTTTTGGAAGTGAGTGACATAGAAATAGGTGTGTGTGAGTGTGTGTGTGTGTGTGTGTGGCCGTGCAGCCTGATATTGCCCTCGTTGCACCGACAGCTGGGATTGGGAGGAGACCCAAATCCTGGTGATGCCAAGGGACTGGTGGGACTTCCTTGGTCTTGGGGCCTCACTGGAACTCCTGAGCTGTTGCTTCCCTGCTCCCCTCACTCCTGGACTGGGGTAGGGGATGTCACGGGGAGGCGGGAGATGCTGTTGGGCCTCCAGTGTCAGAATGTGGGCCTTGCCTTCTCCCCTCACACCCAAGCCATCCTGCTGACTCTTCCTCAGCAGGGTGTCTGGGTCTGCCGGTTCCTAGAGACTCCGCCCTGGCCAGGCCCTCACAGACTCACCAGCTCATCACCCCTGCCCGCTGGCCTCAGCATCTCTCCTGAGGCCTCTCTCTTTCTGTCACTCCGATGCCCTAGCTCTGTCTGGGACTCCTCTTTGCTCTTTGCTCTGCCTTTGCCTGAGTTTTGATACCCGTTTTCCGTCTGTGCTCGCATCCTGCCCAGCGCTGATTAACCTCTGTGGGCTGTGTTCATTTGCTCAGTCGTGTCTGACTCTTTACGACCCCATGGACTGTAGCCCTCCAGGCTCCTCTGTCCATGGGACTTTTCAGGCAAGAATACTGGAGCTGGTTGCCATTTCCTACTCCGGGGGAATCTTCCCGATCCAGGGATCAAACCCGAGTCTCTTGCGTCTCCTGCACTGGCAGGCGGATCCTGTGCCATTGAGCCACCTGGGAAGCCCCCGGTCAACCTCTAGGGCTTAATTTAAGGAAGTTTTTAAGCTAAACATGTTCACTGTGCCAAATGCCATGCTGGCTACTCGCCATGAATTGTCAACTCCTCTCAATAAGTCTGCAAGGGAGGTTATTAAACCCATTTGATAGGAAGCAGGCTCAGGGGCTGCAGTGACTTGACCAAGGTCACATGGCTGGTCAATGGGGGATCCTAGGCTGGAACCCCTAGGCTGGTCTGACTAACCTGGGAGGCCCTGCTCCCTCCCTCGCCCCTTGGTGTCTCAGCCTAGGTGTTGGCGGCATGGCATTGAATCTGGTCCCCCACTTCTGACTGATGGAAACTGCTTCTTCCTTCCACCCTCCAGGCCAGAACTGCCCAGGACCCCTTCCTTTCTTGCCCCTTTCCTTACCCTCTCCCAGCCTGTTGCTCAAGGCTCCTGACACAGCTATTGTGATTCCCAGGTGCTGACTTTGCTGGCCGCTGGAGTTCCCACAGCCACGCCCCTGCCTGGGAATGCCGTCTCCCACTCCACCCATTCAGGGATCTTCCCTCTTTCAAACCTGAGTCAAACCTTTCCAAGAAGTTTTCCATGTGCTACCCACCCCCCCTGGTGGCTCCACAGCTTTGGGCTCCCCAGCTTTGGGCTCCCCTCAGCTAGGAAGCAGAGTAAGCTCTAAGCTCCATCAGGGCTAGATCCTTCATCAGACTGGGTGTCCCCGAGGGCAATGGCTGTGTCTCCCCTGGTAGACTAGAGTAATTAATAGTAAATTAACGAACTGAAAACTGCTATGGGAGAGAGACAATTTGTAGCCCCCCAAGGCACTGTAGGAAGCTACAAGGGAGGGTGCACAGATTATTAGACACACTGGGAGGGCTGAGAAAGGGGAAAGCCAGGTGATCCGAGGTGGTGGAGTGAGACTTCCTGGGAGAGGAGGGGTCCGCCAACCCATCTTTTATCTGGATAAGGGCGAGGGGCATCTTCCTTCCCCCTTTTTCCTTTGCTGCCCCCTCTGCCAAAGCGTGTCTCACACGGATGTCAGAGTGGCCCTTGAAAACACACCTGCCAGTGTCGCTGCCTTGCTCAGACACTTCCGTGCCCCCAGAGTGGTCAGAGCACCTTAGCACAGCCTTTGTCTCTCAGCCTCTGTTCTTAGGTCCCTCAGGCAGATCCAGCCTTCAGTGGTGGGCCCCAGCAGTGCTTCAGAGCTTGCATTCTCCATCAGAACCATGTCCCATGCCTCTATGTCTTTGCTCAGGTGCTTCCCTGAGCAAACAGGCTTCTTTAGCATCTATTCATTGTCAAGGTACAGCTAAGTTAAGAATTCCTCTAGGATGCTTACCCATCCTGGGATGGGTGGGATGACTTCCCTTTCTTCGTGTTCCATCAATCCTTCATCCCTGTGACCTACCCACTCACCATTTCATCCACCTTACTCTATTTATCCATCCATTATTTTCCATATATCCATCTACCCACTCACCTGCCAATCCACCCATCCATCCATCTATTCTTCCTTCCACATTTCCTTACCATCTTCCCTTTCCTCTCTTCCTTCCTTCCTTGTTCTCCTCTCTCTTTTATCTCCCTTTCACTGAACATTTGCTTTATGCTCCACAGTTTATAGAAATCATATCTTAAGTTTGCCTGTCAGATTGAGGCTTGGCCTTAAAAAGGCATGAGGGCTTTGGGCAGAAAGAAGACCGAAGCAGAAATTCAGGCAGAGCCTGGGAGATGGGTGTGAATGTAAGGGTCTGGGAGGCAACTGGGCTGTTGGGGTGGAGCTCTGTTTGCACTGGGCATCACAGGTAATTGACTAGAGAATGTAAGCCTTGTTTTTTTTTGAACAAGGAGCTAATAGAAGGTTAGTGAATCCTTCTGTTGTTGTCCTTTGACCACCTAAACATTCACGTTCTTAACAACCCGAATGTGATTCTGGGGTGCAGACACAGCTCTTTTCACCCCACACATTCTCACCCTGCCTAGCTCAGATTCCTGGGTAACATTTGTGAAACACTTGGCACTTTCAAAGCAGGTTCTGCTGTGTGCCTTTGGACCCGATCTTTCCCCTCTTTGGACTTGTTTTCCATCTGTAAAGTTAAGGCGACTAGATGACACCTGAGGCCCTTTCCATCTCAGACTCTCTGGCAGGAGGGGACTTGTCTTTGAAAAGTGAAACTTACAGTCCAGGCAAGCTGGGATTGAATCTTGGCTGAGCAGCTTCCTTGCTGTGAACCCTTGAGAATTCCCTCAGCCTCTGAAACTTCTGCATCTATAACGTGGGATGGTCAGTCTCAGATTTATCAACTCTTGCAGCTGGCAGGCTCAGGCAGGCCTGCAGACACAGAGGCACTTGAATCAGCCCATTGGTATCGTCAACCCAGCTTCTCCCAGGACGCTTGGCCTAGATGGGCAGGCTAGCCTGGGAAACCAGCGGGTGGCAGAGCTTTCAAGGGGAAAGGGGAGTCGGGTGCTCCAGGCTCCTGATTGCCTCCTGCGCCTGCAATCCTGCCTGCCAGCCTGCCTGCTTCTGGCCCCTGTGCCAGTCCTGCCTTTCTGGTGACAGATGCTGAGGTCTAGATCAGTTCAGGTTCCAGCTTGTCATTCCTAGAAGTGACAGCCCTCAGCTCTAGCAGATATAACCCTTGCTGTACACAGGTAGCTGGGAATTGGTGAGGAGAGGGGGTGGGCAAAGTGAAGGAGCCTGGGCAGGGGATGGTGTGGAGAGATGGGGAAGGAAAGGCAGGACACCTGGACTCTGCCAGGAGGAGAGGAGAAGCCCAGCTCTGGGCAGACCCTCCAGGTGGGAGGTGATCTGAGAATCACAAGGAGGGCTCCAACTGGTCACTTGACTGTGAGCTTCTGTGGACCTCAGACTTCCTACCTGGGACATGAGGAGGACCCTGCCTGTCCCTTTCTTTCCCCCATGGCTGGTGGGGGGTGGGGCTAAGAAAAGACTCTAGACTGTCAGTAATGCCTAATGTGGCTCCCGACATCAATGATTAGAGAAAGACTTGGTATCTCTTCCAAGGAAGAGGTATGGGAATACCTTAGGGCACAGAGGGTTTGAGGGGCCCAGGTTAGCTATGGGGCTAGACAAGAGAGGAGGAAAGAGTTTTTTCTTGGGCCTGGACAACCCTCCAAGTGTCTCCTAAAAGCCACAGTCCCTCAAGTCTGGATAAATGAGGCTCTTGAGCCAGTGGGGGTCAAAAGTTCTTTCCTTCTGTTGATGGATTCAAAAACCAGTGGGTGAAAGTTTAAAAAGAAACAGGATACATTGCATAGTCTCAAAGTATCTTCCTCCAAGTATTTATGAGTTTCAGTGAGAAACATACTACTACAGTGGAGAAGCCTAACAAACCCACTTCAGCCAGTGAGCAAGGTTAATGTCATCAGCCCTAAGACACATCAACACGTGTCTTGGATGCCTGAGATCATGCGCCGAGAATGTCATAATGGCACATCTGTGGTCTTGTCACAATGCATAGCCTCAACCTGACGCTGAGAAATTATCAGAAGAACCCAAACTGAGGGATATTTTATAAAAATAACTGACCGGTACTCTTTAAAAGCGCTACGGTCTTAAAAGACAAAGAACGAAAGAAGGGGCTGTCACAAACTGCAGGACGTGTGACAGCTAGTGAGCGGAATCCGGGGCTGGATCTTGCAACAGAAAGGGACATTGCTGGAGAAACTGGTGAAATGCAAGAAAAGTCCGTGGTTAATTAACATGATTGGGTCAATGTTAATGTACTGGTTTTGATCATTGTATAATGTTTATGTCATCTGTTCATATTAGGGGAAGCTGGGTGATGGGGACACATAGACTCTGTAAAATTTTTGCAACTTTTAATGAAAAATTCAAGATAATCTCAAAATCAAAAGTCATAAAAGATCTCTGTCCCAGAGCAGTTGTCTATTTGTGAAGGAGTCAGAGAAACTGGGTGATGGGAAGAGTGGATCAGAGACCTGAGAATTCGGTACTTTCCTGATGCTCACTGCCTGGCACCTTTATATGTTGTTAAAGCTGCTCTCAGAAGCCTTCCAGATTGGCCCTGCCCACATCTTATCATAACCATCTCTCCAAAAGTTTTCACCACTGCCTCTGCAACATGGATAGTTCTGGGTCTGTTACATAGGTCGTGGGTGGAATAGTGTCCCCCTGAACTTTGTGTGCACCTGGAACCTCAGAATGTGAGCTGATTTGGAAATAAGCTCTTTGCAGATGTAAGAACTGAGAGAAGGTCATACTGGATTAGTGAGCAACTGTTAGTTGCTCAGTCATGTCCAGCTGTTTTGGGACCCCAGGGACTACAGCCTACCAGGCTCCTCTGCCCATGGAGTTCTCCAGGCAAGAATACTGGAGTAGGTTACTATTTCCTTCTCCAGAGGATCTTCCCGACCCAGGGATCAAACTCGGGTCTCCTGCATTGCAGGCAGACTCTTAACCTTCTGAGCCACCAGGGAAGCCTAGGGTGGGCACTAAATCCAATGAGTATCTTAAGATAGAAAAGGGCACACAAACACAGAGAGATGATGGCTACGTGAAGATAGGGCAGAGATTGGAGTTGCGTTGCCATACAGCAAGGAGTGCAAGAAGCGGACAGAAACTGCAAGAGGCAAGGCAGGATCCCCCTCAGCACTTCCACACGGAGTGTGGCACCTTAATTTTAGACTTCCGTACTCCAGAACTGTGAGAGAAGACTGTCGGTCGTTTTTAACCATGAGGTTTGTGATAATGTGTTACTGCAGACCCAGGAAACGAATACACATGAACTGCACTTTTCTGATATTTATCCATAGCTTCAGTAATTCGGGTGTGTGTCCTCTCTTCCCTCTCAGGCTGGGGGTTTCCAAAGAGCAGAGACTGTCTCTTCAGTGAGACTGGGGCTCTGAGGGCAAGGGTTGTGTCTCCTTCCTCAGACTGGGCTGTCCTGAGATCTCCTCCTTCCTTAGGAGCAGCCAGGTCCTCAGCACACAATGCTTGTTCTGTGGGGGGCTGCCTGGCCCTGCCCCTTCACCAGTTTGGATTGGCATCGGTCTCCCCTCAACCGGCTAGTGCTGGGAGACTCACCAACCTCAAGTGGCACCGCCCTTCTTTACCGCAACCTCCTCTTCCCCAGGGGGAGGCTGGAGGAGGGTCAGGTAATGGCCACATGCCACACAAAACCAGCCCGGGAGTCCAGAGGTGGGGGGTACTCCAGTTCCAGCAGATGATGCCGCCCCCTAACCCATCACATTAACCCTTGCTGCTCCAGAAAGTTGCCCCTCTTCAAAATGTCAGGAATACCAGGCCGGGCTATTTGCACCTAGATCCCTGTCTACAGGAGGAAGAGGGCTGGCCTTAGAATCTGAGCCAGGGTCTAGTCCTGGGTCGGGGAGACGGTCAGAACTGTTTCTGATGCTGGGATTGCAGGGTCCCTGGAGGTTGGGAGCGGGCTGGCAAAGATCTCTTCCTGGATTGTGTGCGTGAATGTATGCGTCATGGGTTTCCCACCCTCTTTGTCTTTTGGATTCCCCTTTGGCGAGGGGCAAGGAGGGAGCCTCTTGTGGTTTCCACTGAATCAAGCGAGAGGGAAGAAGAGCTCTTCCTGTGTCCCAGGCTCCGGGGATTCTGTCCGTGGTTCCTGGCGGTGGAAAGAGAGGGGGTGGTGGGCATCACAGAGGAAGCGGGTGCTGGGCTCTGCACTCACTGGTGCTCGCTGGGTCCCTCCGAATGCTGCATGTTTCTCTGGAGAGCACCCCAACCCCTCCACCACACAGCCAACAGCAAAGTCTTCTAACAAAGGCATCTCCTCCTTCAGCCCAAATCCCTGCTGCCTCTCACTGAGGAAATTGTAGGGCTGGGCCGGGGTGGGGGACCATTCTCTGGAAGGAGATTAGGAGTGTCTGTCAGGGGAGGTTGGGGTGGGGCAGGGCCCTCGCTTACTCACATCCTCGAGAGTCCTCAGCATGGCAGATTTGGGGAGCCCACAGCCTCAAGTGTTTGTCTCAGCATTGTCTTCTAAGCCCCAGTGGCGGCGGGTGGGGGNGGTGGGGAGGGCGGCTCCCCGACTTCTGCTTTGGTGGCAGTTGGGGAGGGGGCAGAGGGAGGCTCTGCTTCCATTCCAGGAGCAGTTGATCCAGGAGGAGTCCTGGAGCCTCCAGCAGGGCTGTTGGGGCCTGTCTGGGGAGATGGGACGTGTCAGGCAGCCCCAGACACGACTGCATTCCTCCCAACATGCCTGCCGGGGTCTGTGGGGCTGAGGGGCGGTGGGAGGGCGGGGTGAGGCCTCAGGGGTGCCTTTGGAGGTTGTCTGGGAGACCTGAGACGGCTGAGGTCCCGATATACAGACATATGAAGCAGGGCTTGAAGGACCCCTGGACATTTCCCCTGACCTTCGGGGCCTCAGGGGCTGGGGATGCTTGACTCCACTTTCTGATGCCTGCGCTCCTCTACCCACTAAAACCCTACAAGGGGCTCAGACAACGGTGCCTGAGCCAGACTCTCCCACGGGGCTGCCCTGGTGGTCTGAGTGCCCTGGTGCCCCCATTGCTGTGCCAAGGGTGTTGCTCCACCCCCTCTGGGGCCCAGACTGGGCTACAACAACACTACCCAGACTCTGCCCCAGTCGACTTACAAACCCCCCTCACATCCATTGTCATGCTGTCTTCTCGAGCTGACTGCAGTAGGCAGAGTGGCCACTGAGAGTCCATGGCCAGACTGAGCAGGTGGTATTTACGCCCACTTTACAGATGAGCAAACCGAGACTCGAGGAAGCATCAGGGCCTAGGTCACACAGGAGTAAACAGCAGAGTCAGGACTCCACCTGACTGCATGCTCTTTCCCGATGTCTTCTGGACTCTCACCTGCCCTTGGCCAGAGTAAGCAGCCAGTGCCATGGGCACATCCACAGGTGTGTGGAGGACCTTAGGGTCGGTGCTAAGGGCTGAGGAAAGCTGCCTGGATTTCTCTTTACCTGGGGCATTGTGGTGGATGCCTGAGCCACTTGACTACTGGCAGGGCATGTTTCAGGAGTGTGACAGGCCCCTTGGCACAGCCCAGAAGGTCCGACCTGGGAGGGTCCCAAAGCCTCGTCTCATTTTATAGATGGTAATGCTGAGCAGCATCTCTGTGCCCCCTGTGACCTTGCCATGCTATTGTTCCTCCAGCCAGGTGCCACCTGCAGTGGTGGGCTTCCCCCAGGTGGATGGCAGAGGCCCACTGAATTAATGAGAATCTAACAAGTCACCAGGTTTGTGCTGCACACAGGCCCTACTCCCACCATCTTGCTGAGCCCAGCACGCGTGCTCCCAGGGTCTGAAGGGAAAGTGTAGCCTGCAGGCCCACACCTCCTCCTGTGAATCACATCTGGCGGGACAAGAAACCCCAAACACCCTGAACAATGAGTTTCCAGTAAAATATGACAGACATGATGAGGTGGATGAGAGGAGGGATCTGCCTGGGAGTTGGCACTGGCTTCTGGGTGATGAAAGCCAAGGGGAATGGAAAATGCCAGGCCCGCCCCTACCCAGGAGTATAAAACCAGGCATCCTTCTAACTCACCTCAGCACCTTTCTCTTCCCTGCCGACTCGCTCACTTGCTCATTCACCTCTCTCCTTGGCACCATGACCACCTGCAGCCGCCAGTACACCTCCTCCAGCTCCATCAAGAGCTCCGGGGGCATTGGTGGTGGCTCTAGCCGCATATCTTCTGTCCTGGCTGGAGGCTCCTGCCGGGCCCCCAGTGCCTATGGAGGCCTGTCTGTCTCCTCCACCCGCTACTCCTCCGGGGGTGCCTGCGGGCTGGGGGGTGGCTATGGCGGTGGTTTCAGCAGCAGCAGCAGCTTTGGCGGGGCCCTGGGCAGTGGCTTTGGTGGAGGATACGGTGGTGGCCTTGGTGCCGGCTTTGGTGGTGGCTTCGGTGGTGGCGTGGGTAGTGGTTTTGGTGGTGGCTTTGGCGGTGGTGATGGGCTCCTGGTAGGCAGTGAGAAGGTGACCATGCAGAACCTGAATGACCGCCTGGCCTCCTACCTGGACAAAGTGCGTGCCCTGGAGGAGGCCAACGCCGACCTGGAGGTGAAGATCCGTGACTGGTACCAGAGGCAGCGGCCTGCTGAGACCAAGGACTACAGCCCCTTCTTCAAGACCATCGAGGACCTGAGGAGCAAGGTGCGTGGGCCAGGCGGCAGGAGGTGTCGTTCTAGCCACCTCACTCAGGAGCAATGGAGGCCTCAGAGCATTGATTGCTTTGAATTCTTAGACAGGCTAGCCTCCAGCCCCTTCTTCTGGCTCTCGATGCCCCCAACACAGCTAGTCTATGAGAAGATGGTCTCCTTTTCCCCACCTGGCTCATACCTTTCTGGACTTGAGACCCATGAGACACCAAGGGTTCCTACACTTACAAGTTACAGAAGAAGTTGAAGCTTTGGGCTGTCTGCCCAAGGAGACATAGCAAATTAATGGCAGAGCCAAAGCTAGGGCCCTTGTGCCCCACCTGCCAGCCTGGGAGGCAGCAACCTGTTCTCCAGCCCAGGGGAGGAGCGAGGCTGTAACGGGACCAGGCTAGACATCCAAACCGTTCATTAGCTCATTAGTCTGGGCTGTGGCGGCTGCCTCCATGAGTCTTGGCACAGGCAGCCCCTCCCCACAGCCAACAGGGCATGGAAAACCCACAGAGACAATCAGGGGTGGCCCACCTCACGTGCCCTGCACAGGAGGGGAGCTGGGGGGACTTGTGTCGTCTGACTCTTGTCCCTTGCTCCCATATCATGCCAGGAGTCTGCTGATCTTGGTGTCTGGCTCTGATGCTTTGAGGGGATTAGGGAAGTCAGATGATGAGGGAGGGAACTCTAGCCAATCCAGAGTTCAATCTATCCCCACCAACCCTCCCCGGCCCCCGTTTGCTTCTTCTGGTTTGAATGCTCTGTGCCAGCTGGACCTCAGTTTGTGGGAAAGCCCCACTTAAGATCCTGTGCTCCGAGGGCTTGAGAAGGAATGCATGTGCCTGCAGAGTCCTGGCAGGCCTGGTGTGTGCAGAGAGAGGGGAATTCAGGTCAGGAAGGGGGTCTGGAGAGCCTGGTCATTCTCCTCAGTGGCAGGGAACTGGAGGCTCTGAGGTTTTGCAACAAGTCAGTGGTAGAAGCAGGACCCAAACTCAAGGGCTATTTGTTTTAAAGCCAAGGCTCTTTCTACCCATTCTGATGACCATGAGCCAGCAAAGTCCTGGGTCAAGGCTGGACCAACGGGGATTATCCTTTAGGCTGCCATGGCCAAGGCTTGTGGGGAGAAACGGGGATTCAAGAAGAGCATGAAGGTAAAGGCCGGATGCAGGCTGAAGTCAGGTCTGGCTAGCACGGTCCTCCCCACCAATGACCTGTACCCTTTCCACCTGCAGATCCTCACGGCCACTGTGGACAACGCTAATGTTGTGCTGCAGATTGACAATGCCCGTCTGGCTGCTGATGACTTCCGCACCAAGTGAGTTTGCAGTGGTGGTTCGGAGCACCCGGTCTTCCCTGGGTGGGGCGTTCTGGGAGCAGGGTTCCCTGAACAGAGTGTGCCAGTGTCAGGACGGCTGTGTGCAACCCCCTTGGGGCGCTTGTAAAAATGCAAGACTCTTGGGCCCCACCCCTGGCATTCTGATTCAGTTATTTTTAATAGGTTACTTGGGTGATTTTGATCCACAGTCAGATTAGGGAGTCGCTGCTTCAGGGAGAGGCACTCCCCACTTCCCAACTTGCCCCTGAAGTGCAAGAGGTAGCCATATTGGTTGGCATCTCCCCTCCATGAATTCTACAGCACAATGAACTGCTTATTCCTGTCATTGTCCCCCTCCCCAGATGTTCATATCTGAGGAATAATGAGCATTATGTCTATCCATATCAGTCAAGACTGGCTCCATAAACCACCCAAGAAGGCCAACTATGGACAGAAGGGGGAAGAGAACAGAACCACCAGTGTGACTGGGGTGGGTGTCTCATTTCTCTTGGGTCATTCCAGGTACGAGACGGAGCTGAACCTGCGCTTGAGTGTGGAGGCCGACATCAACGGCCTGCGCAGGGTGCTGGACGAGCTGACCCTGGCCAGAGCCGACCTGGAGATGCAGATCGAGAGCCTCAAGGAGGAGCTGGCCTACCTCCGCAAGAACCACGAGGAGGTGAGAGCTAAATGGAAAAGCCCGCTTAGAGGGTTAGCTGGGAGGGAAGAGATGCAATTCAGATGGCTGAAGACAACGTTCAGTCCAGGAACACCTCCGACTGGGGAATTCTAATCGGCCACCATAATGGATTGTTCATTGGTTGTGTAGGAAATGAACTCCCTGAGAGGCCAGGTGGGCGGGGACGTCAACGTGGAGATGGACGCCGCCCCCGGCGTGGACCTGAGCCGAATCCTGAACGAGATGCGCGACCAGTACGAGAAGATGGCGGAGAAGAACCGCAAGGATGCCGAGGACTGGTTCTTCAGCAAGGTGGGTGGCGTTTGGAGTGGAAGGGACCCAGGAACCCCTTTTCCCTGGAACTTCCCGTGCAAACAGTGCTTTCCTTTCTGCAGACAGAGGAACTGAACCGCGAGGTGGCTACCAACAGCGAGCTGGTGCAGAGCGGCAAGAGCGAGATCTCGGAGCTCCGGCGCACCATGCAAAACCTGGAGATCGAGCTGCAGTCTCAGCTGAGCATGGTAGGGGCGCGGCCGGGCCTGGGGGTATGCGCGCAGGGTCTCGCAGGGAGGGAATGACCACCCTGCCTGATTCCTGATCTTCTTTCCTTCCCTCACAGAAAGCATCTCTGGAGAACAGCCTGGAAGAGACCAAAGGCCGCTACTGCATGCAGCTGGCCCAGATCCAGGAGCTGATCAGCAGCGTGGAGGAGCAGCTGGCCCAGCTGCGCTGCGAGATGGAGCAGCAGAACCAGGAGTACAAGATCCTGCTGGACGTGAAGACGCGGCTGGAGCAGGAGATCGCCACCTACCGCCGCCTGCTGGAGGGCGAGGACGCCCAGTGAGTGCCTGGCCCCCTGTCCTGCTCGCCCAGTGTTCACTCACTGCTCCACCGCGGTGTCTAATGACCTTTGCCCCTTTCTGTCTTCACAGCCTCTCCTCTTCCCAGTTCTCCTCTGGCTCTCAGTCATCCAGAGATGGTAAGGCCTTGCTCCTCGTCCAGTCTGAACTCAGGACCACCGCCTGTCTCCCAGCAGCTCTAGGATGTTAGGGGCTTCTGGAGGAGTTGAGCTAGGGTCCCATAGTTAGCACCATGGACAGAGCCCCACGTGGTCTTCCCACCAAGCCCGGTCCATTTGGGCGGATCTGGACAGAACCATTTTGATCTCAGTTATTAGGATGCTCCAGTCTGAGGACAGACTCCCGGACCTTAGGGAGCTCTCGTCTGAAAGAAATGTGTTGATAATATCAGTGCTGGGGCAAGAGCAGTGGGTGAGGCGGTAATCAGGGGATGGGGCAGTAGGGAGACGGTTCATTTAAGTGCCCTGGGCTCCTTGGCCTCTGTGCTCCTGATTTCTCTATTGCCACCCACCACTAGTAACGCCCTCTCTTCTCTCTTCCCTAGTATCCTCCAGTCGCCAGGTTCGCACCAAAGTCGTGGACGTGCACGATGGCAAGGTGGTGTCCACACACGAGCAGATCGTTCGCACCAAGAACTAAGGCTTCTCTGCACTGCTCCTGCCTAGATTTCCCTGGGGGATCCCTTCTCCTGTCCCCGCCTCCCCCAAGCACTTGACTCGTGAGCCCTGTTTCACCCTCGCCCCTTCCAGCAAGCAATAAAGCTTCATTATCTGAGTTGCACAACTCCTGTCTCTGCCTGGTCATTGTCAGGAGTGGAGGTGGGGAGAATGCGGGGGAGGCATCTCTTGGGAGCTCTCAGAGCACCTGGCTGTGGCCTCTGGGACTGGGAGAAAGAACCTGGGGGCAGACTGGGCTCAGGTCCCAGGATTGCTTTCACCACTGCAGAAGATAATGTGTGTACCAGCTCATATGTCTCCTGGGACACTCATTCATTTACTCACCCCTCCATTTACTTATTCATTCATTCAACAGATATTATTGAGTGCCTTTTGCGTGCCAGGCACTATGCTAGGTTAAGGATTCTTAACAGTTTGGTCTTTAGGGATTTGAGTGTATATTGAAAACTATAGATCTCTTCCCACCCCCAGTAAGCATACATACATTGCATATAATTTATGAGATTCACAGTTCCCCTAAAGCTCATCAGTGGAGGTCCATGAACCCAGTAAGAACTCATGTTTTAATGAGAGTTTTGTCTCCCTCCATTCCACCTGCTCTTGCCTCCAGAGCTGGGTCTTCATCCTGCCTGCCTTTAGTTGACAAACAGCAAGTAGATTAGTGTCTCCAAGCCTCAGTTTTCACATCAGTAAGTTGGGCACAATGACAGTACCTACCCCAGGACTTTGTTGTGAAAATTCACATGTCAGACCTCTACCACAGTGCCTGGCACATTACCAGCTCAGAGCATGGCTATGTGAACTTCTTCCTGTGCATGGTGACTCTTTCCCATAATGAGGGTGTTTTTAGAGGCTTTGGGAACAGACGGACTGATTTCGAACCCTGGGTCTGTTCTGAATCAGCTCCATGCTCCAAGAAGCACGGTGAACTCTGCTTCTTGGAGTTTTTATGGGAATCCAGTGACTGAATGTGCATCAAGAGGCAGGGTTGCAGGAGCCTCCTCTGAGGGGGATGTCTTTTCCTCTCTTTTTGGAGGGCTGGAAACGAAGGAGGAAGGGGAGGACCTTGCCTGAGAGAGTAGTAGAGATTCCAGAGGTGGGTAGGGCTCATTGCCCCAAGGTAGGAAAAAGTTAAGGAGTCACTGTATCAATTTCAACAACTCATTCATTTGGCCGCATGAATGAAGCTTCCAGGGGGAGTCAGGGTGGGACTTGGGTCAAAGAAAAGGCAGTCTTTGAAGGCAAGAGGGCTAAAAGCCTTGGCTAGAATCAGACATCCTGAGTTGGAGTCGCAGCTCTAACACTGACTAGAATCTGGGCAAGATCCTCTTTTGCAAAATGGGGAACGAAAACCCTCACTGCGTTAACTCCCTGTAGGATTAAATGATCTCATGCAGGAACGAGTTTAGCGTCGTGGTTGGCACATAGTTGGGGCTCTATAAAATGGAAGCGTAAGAGTGTGAATTATTAGGAAAAGGAATGAAGTAATGTTGGTTTCTTTGACCTTATCTTCACCTCAGGAAAGAGAGGCCATAAACTCCAGGATGTCTTTTCACATGAGTGTTGCTCTAAAAGGGTTGATCTGGGGTGATCTCTGGGTGAGGATGGGCCATTCTGGAGGTGAGCAACAGAGTTTTGGAGGTACGAGGGAACGATTCAGGGAGGAGGAAGGTTTCAAGGCTCTTCCTTGGAGACTGAGAAGAGATGGTTTTATGGCCCTAAAAGTGACAGGGCCCTGATGGGGAGGGGCTGGATGACACCCCTGGGAATGCTGGACCATGAAGACCTGTGTTCCCAGCTTGGCAACAGGCTCAGTTGGCATGGAGTTGGGGGAGTGGTCCACATAGAGAGGACAAAGAGCAAAACATATCCGCAGTCATGGGTGAGGACTGTGTGAAGATTCTTGGGACATCGCTGTCTTGGAGGTGGTACTGGATTAGTTTCCACCCCCAAGGGTGGTCTGCTTTCAAGGAATATAGAAATGTGAGATCTCTTAGACCTGGCTGTGGTGGGGCTAACTTCTTCTCCAGAGGGGCTGCATTACTCTTTGGAGGGAATCGGGAGAGAGTGGACTTGCTTGACAGAGAGCAGGCTCCGAAGTGGAAGGGGAGGAAGTCAAGCAGTGGGCTTTGAGGTGGCCCAATCCTCTGTAGCCATCCCAGAGTCCCACATGGAGCCCACTCTCCTCTGATGTGCACCCCCCAACCCCACCATACCCCACTGGGAAAAGTGGAGCCAATACTTTGGATCCAGCTGCTGACCTCTGCGCTTGTCCACAAGCCCTGGCACCACAAGTACCCAGCTGAAAACCTGGGGCATTTACTTTGACGAAGGCAAGACCGCCTCCCCCACCGCCACCCTAGGTCTAGATGATGGGGAACTTGGAGAGCGACTCTATAGCGCTGTCTAGTGGAGGCAGCCGGAACTGCCTCTTAGAGTCCTGGGGGCGCCAGGCGGCCTCTCTGGCTCCACTTTCCCCAGAGGAATTAGGAAGGAGTGGACCTCTCTCTGTCCTCAGAACACAAGGGCGGTGTGGGAAGGGCTGCAAAGCCGGCTTCTCCAACCTCCTCCTCTTTGGGGCACAGCAGTTTGCTCTAGGTCACAGGACGGAGAGTGGCCGAGCCCAGCCCTGCTCCCTCGTCAGGCTTGGGCTCAGGATGAGGCTGAGAGCACAACGGCACCAACATTAACTTCTCCTTGCTGACTCCAGGATTTTTTTTAATAAGGTTTTTTTTTTTTTTTTTTAAATTGGAAAAGGTCCATTTTGAAATTCTGGGTCTACTTTAATATAGAGGGCTGCTGCTGCTGCTAAGTCACTTCAGTTGTGTCCAGCCCACCAGGCTCCCCCATCCCTGGGATTCTTCTGGCAAGAACGCTGGAGTGGGTTGCCATTTCCTTCTCCAGTGCATGAAAGTGAAAAGTGAAAGGGAAGTCCCTCAGTCGTGTCCGACTCTCCATGACCCCATGGTCTGCAGCCCACCAGGCTCCCCCGTCCATGGGACTTTCTAGGCAAGAGTACTGGAGTGGGCTGTTTTCCCCTAAATATTTATTTACTTATTTGGCTGCATCGGGTCTTAGTTGTGGCGCGTGTGCTTTTCTCCAGTTGTGGCACATGGATCCAGCTTCTCCTCAGCATGCGTGATTCTATTAACAGTTCCCCGACAGGGATCAAACCCGTGTCCCCTGCATTGGAAGGCAGATCCTCAACCACTGGGCCACCAAGGAAGTCCCTGGGGGGCTCTTTTTGTTGTGAAAAGACCTCACATGTCCAGGAGCCACTACAGGCCACGAGAGGCGTATATCCTTGTGGTTATTTGATCAGGTGAAGGGCTCACCCTCACACCCACAGACCATCTGGTTTGGTAGCTAACTAGTCCTGCAGGCTGGTATTGGAGGAGGCAGCCCTAAGGAAGCCTGAAGCCCAGGAGGCTGGTGGTGCCGATGTTCTGACCTGATCCTCACTGAGATTGGATGCTGCCACAAAGAAAAAAAGGGGCTACTCGGGATTTCCAGGGCAATGCCCAGATTCAGACAGACACAGGGCAAGCGCCAATCTGAGAGCTGCCCTTTGCTGGGCCAGCACTTTCCTGATGGGCTTCCCAGCGCCATGCTGGCAGCTGTGGGGCAGGACTGGGAAAGAAAGCCCTCTTCTTTTGAGGTATTCTGATGGAGACGGGGTGAAAAGAGACACAGAGAGATGGAGAAACAGACATGCGCATAGACAGAGAGAAAGCATGGGGTGTGGGAACAGAGAGCGAGAAGAGTCAGGGAAAAAGGAAATCAGAAAAAGACAAGATAGTGAAGGCCCCGGGCTAGGAGTAGGTAGAGAGGCTCACTTGTTCATTCACTCAGCCACACGTGTTTACTGAAGCTCACTGTTCTAGGTGTGGGGAAACCCAAGGATGGACGGAGACAGACTGAACAAGGAGAGAGACAAAGTGAGGAGGCTGGGGGTGGAGTGAGGGAGCCCCGGGCTCATCTTAGCTCCCACTCACTGCAGGACAAACCTGCTCCACCTCCGGGTTTAGCTCTGTGACTGTGGCCATGTTACATACCCTCTCTGAGCCTTAGTTTGCTCACTTGTAAAATGACTGTAAAATTAGTACCTACCTTATAAAATGACTCTGACAGTTAAATATGAACAGGGCAAGCAAAGTAACGGGAGTCTTACCTGGAGGCCTGGAGGTGCTTTCATAGAAAAAAACCGCACTCCTCCAACTTTTGTGTGCCCTTCTCCCAGGCCCACTTAGCACAGAGGAAAGCGGACTCAACAGACTAGGAGGATGGACTTATGAGTCAGAAGACTGAGAACTCCAGTTATCCACATAGTCCAAGGGGAAGTCGGGGGTGGACACGTTGCCACTGACAGTCAGGAAATGTCCCTCTGGGGGCTAGATCCACACCTATGAGCTTTTGAGCCTCACAGCAGCCTGGGGAAGTCAGAAGTATTTTTACCATCCAAATCCTTTGCTTGACAACTCACCACTTTTTGTCCACACTGGTCTTCTGTCCTTGCAGTCACATTGCTCCTTCCCACCTCAGGACATCAACACATGCTCTGGCCCCTCGCAGGCCATCCCCACCCCCAGGACACTCTTCTGCTGGCTTGCTTGCACTCACCCTTCACTCAAGGGCTTCTTCCTCAGGGAGATGCTCCCCAGTCTCCCCAACTGGGCCACACTCTCATTACGTGCACCCCATTTCCCTACTGACAGCGCTCAGCCCAGTTTTGAATGGCACATTTATTCTTGAGAGTCTGTTTTAGCCCATAGCTGCCTAAGGAGGTAGGGGCTCTGTCTGATTTCATCACCTCATCCCCAGCACTCAATAGGACACCTGACACATAGTAGGTGCTCAGTAAAGGATGAATCCAAACTTACAGAGAGGAAGTTGAGGTCCAGAGAAGGGAGACTGCTTCCCCAAGTAAGTGGAAGAATCTGGCTTTGGACTCAGAACTGTCCGGCTCCAAAGCCAGTGTCCTTAAAATTCTTCTGCTGGGTGTGTCCTTGCAGACACAAGCCTGGGGTGTCCAGGCTCAGGGGAGGAGCCTATCCCATCCTCTGTTCTTGTCCGTGCCCGCTGGTCTTGGAGAAGGGGAAGTCTGGCTGGGTGGAGTGGTGGCAGGCGCCTAACATGTGAGTAAAGGCTGAGCGTTGACAGAGGTGCAGGCGCCCTGGCCCTGCTTAGTGGCTAATGGAGGGGCGGACCCACGCACCACACCTGCTCTCCTTCCCCCCGCAGCCAGATACTTGTTGACTCAGGGCCCTCCTGGGGCTGCACCTGGGCCCAGTGACAGAGAGCAAGTTGAGGGGAGCAAGTGGGAGGTGTGAGTAGTGGTTCGCAGGCAAGCAGTGGGGTCCCTGTGGTCAGAGGAAGGCTCCCTCCCCTAAGTCGCCATCTCCTCTGCCCTTTGGGGACACCGCGTAGGTGGAACTGTGTGGTCCTCCTCTGTGCCTTTGTCTGCCCGAGTCCTCGAGCCCCTCCTCTCCACGCTCTGCTTGGAGCACCGAGGGCACGGGTGGCGCCGTGGCTGCTGGCTCCACTGCGGTGCTGGCTGCAGCCTTGCCCATGGGGCTGCAGAGGCCGCTGACTCTGCTTGGGTCTCAGGCGCCAGGGTGTCCTGAGCTGCCTGTACCGTTGCTCCGTGTTCATGCTTTGGAGGTTTCCCAAGGCGGGTGTTGGAGGTGACCCCAGAGGGCAGCCCCTGAGCCCTGAGAGGGTAGAGGAGTGGGCCATATCATATGGCCTCAAAGAAATGGCTCGCTCAGGCCAGGGCTCTGCCAGTCTTCTTCATCCCTGACCCCACCTGGCCCGGTCTGGTTCCCTGGGCCATTCAGAGAGCTTGGGAGAGGGCAAAGGATGGCCGCCAGGTGCTGAGGAGTAGGACTTCATTTCTGGGCCATAGGAGCTGTCCAGCATCGCTAGCTCCTCTTTGCTTACTGGAGGCAGGGCCAGATGTGGAGAGGTTTGGCAGATGTGGGGAGCAGGGTTGCACATGGGGAGTGCTGGACATACATTCATGGAGAGGCCCCTCCAGGTAAAGGCCTCACACATACCATCTTTCTGGCCCCTGACAACTCTGCTCAGAGCAGCTTCTCATGGGGAAACTGAGGTCAAGTTCCCAGGGATAGGGATGCTAGACTGGGAGGCATCTCCTTCTCTCTCCAGCCCGCTGCCCCTCTGAGCCCCAGTGGGGAGGGCCAGGACTGAGAACAGAGGCAGGCTGGGGGAGAGAAGTAGGCACTGGAGCCGACGTGCAGGGGTGGCCAGATGTGGGAGAAAGGCCCCAGTCCTCTTAGCTCTCAAAGAGAGGGGAGCAGGCAGTGGCCAGGGTTCCCTCCATGCGGGCAGAGAATCTGCCAGGTAAGTCCAAAAGTTAGGGGAGACTCAGGTTAGACAGGCAATCCGGAGCAAATAAACCATCAAGTCCTCATCTTGCGGGCCCTGGGAGGGGGCTGTGGGGAGAGGGCCGGCTGTGCAGTGGTCCCCAGGGCCAGTCTCCCTGGGATGCTGCAGTGAGGGTCCAAGGATGGGGGCCTGCTACTCTGAGCTGAACAAGAGTCGTGGCAAGTCTGGAGGGGGCAGAAAATTGAGGAGGTGGCTGAGGGCAGGGATTGGTGGGCTTGGGACCAGGGCTGGAAAGAGGCCATTTCTCATTGAGTCAGCTGAACAGGGGTGCCCTAGCTGGGAGTGTCTGGTCAGCCAGTTACCCTGATAGAGATAGGCCTGGATCCCCCAACATGACTGGATTTGCAGAGAATGGACATGCAGGGCCTGAGAGGCACTACTCTGTCAGCTGTCCCCTCCCCTGCTCGCCCTGGTTCTGCCCTAACTCTCCTCCATCCAGCTAGGTCACCTGGAACCTGAGGCTTCCATCACGGGGCGGCAGCATCAGCATGCGGATGGGGCGGGGGGAGGAAGAAAGGACAATAGAAGCAGGCCCAGGCCTGGGATACGGCCTTCCCAGGTCTCCAGTCACTTTGCAGGTAGACGGTGGGCTCACTGGCAGAGCTTGGTGGGAGCCTGGGGAAAGGTTGACAGCCAACACTGTCACCACCAAGCTTAGTCTAAGAGTTTCCCAGGCGTCAGGCATTCACAAAATGCCTTCAATACTTTTTGTATTATCTGTTTAAACTTTTATTTAACATATTTAGTCCTAGTCATTTATTTAGTGCATTTTGGTACATCAAAGCTCACCTTTCATTTCAACAAAGATATATAATGAAGGAATGGGCTTCCCTGGTGGCTCAGATGGTAAAGGATCTACCTGCAGGAGACCTGGGCTTGATCCCTGGTCAGGAAGATCCCCTGGAGAAGGGCATGGCTACCCACTTCAGTATTCTTGCCTTGAGAATTACATGGATAGAGGAGCCTGGCGGGCTGTGGTCCCTAGGGTTGCAAAGAGTCAGACATGACTGAAGCGACTTAGCCCGCATGCATATTATGAAGAAAAGTCTATATTACTACCAAAAAATGAAAATCAGAATCACTTATCAAGGAAATGATACAAATAAATACTTAATGTCTAGCTAGATACTGTTGCTTGCTAAAAGTTCTGGATCTAAGGCTGGCTTTGGTTTTGTTAAATAGCGTGCCTGTCAAGAGGGGAAGAATATTGGAGAGGGCTTAGGGTCTAAGGTTTTCTCCTTGACTGAGCAAAAGTTTGGAAAATGGAGAAAGGAAATCTTTTTTCTTTTTTTCAGCAAATGATTCACTATTATTCAACACAGCTTCCGTACATTACCTAAAAGCATCTCAGGGAACACTGGTTTATGAAAGCCTTTTTAGCTGCAGCACAGAGGTCATTGTCTCTTCTAGAGGTCATTGTTGATGACGCTAGCCTCTCTCTTCTTACCTTTAGCTCTTCTTTAAGCTCTAGAGTCTTCCCTGGTGGCTCAGATGGTAAAGCGTCTGCCTGCAATGCAGGAGACCTGGGTTCGATCCCTGGGTTGGGAAGATCTCCTGGAGAAGAAAACGGCAACCCACTCCAGTACTCTTGCCTGGAAAATCCCACGGACGGAGGAGCCTGGTAGGCTACAGTCCATGGGGTCGCAAAGAGTCAGACGTGACTGAGCGAGTTCACTCACTCACTTTAGGCTCTTAGCGGCTTCGACCTGGAGCTGGCTATCTTCCCTTCATTCAATTTGTTGGGATCCTACTTGGGCCAGACCTGGTGCTAGGCACAGGATCAAGTTCAAGATGAGCAGCGGAGGCATAGAGGAGTTTATATCCACGTGGGGTGGGGACGGGGCGAGTGCAGAGATACATTGTGGAAACTGTAATGGAGCAAAGTGCAAACCAGAGGGAGAGAACCTAGGAAGGCTTCACAGAGGAGAGGGCACACAGATGGGTCCCCAAAGACGAGCAGGAGTTTTCTGGGTGGAAAAGACAGGGAGGAACACCTCAGCTGGAGGGATCTGCAAGCTGAGCATTCTCCAAAGCATGCAGGGTGTGTGGGAACATTGTATAGTTTAGTTAGGGGTCCTGGGGAAGCAGGAGAGGTGGGGCGAGAAAGAGCAGGACGAGCCTTGAAAACCAGGAATGTGAACACTCTCTTGGGGGTGAAGGGAGGTCAGTGATGGTCAGACGGGGGTTGGAAAGTCCACTCTTCTTCTTCTGTGGAGAAGGAGTCAGAAGGCTTGAGAAGAGCCAGGAGTTGGTGGCAAAGGTCCAGGTGGGGTCGGAGTGGATAGGGACTTGGGGGTGCTGAATGAGAAGAGGCAGTCCATTATTTTTAGGCCTGTCTCTCTTACTAGGAGATGGGCTGACTATTAATGTCATCATTTTATAGAAGATGGAATGGAGACACATAGTAGTCAAGTAACTTTCCAGAGTCACACAGCTAGTGAGCGCGGAGCTGGGGTTGAGCTCAGGTACTCTGGTCCCAGAGCCTGCCGCCTTCTCTCCTACTCTCCCCTGGCCTTGCTGACCAGAATATGCTCTGACTTTCTGCCAGGGGCAGGGCCTTGTACATCCCAGGAGGGCAGGATAAGTCCCACATCTCAGTATACTTCCCAGGGCTCAGTACAGGCTAGACACCTGTCCTGGTCAATTGCCTATGCCTTGCTGGCCCCGCTGAAGGACTAGGACACTTGAGCCACTTGCCTTCTTGCTCGAAGGTCAGGTTGTATCAGCACTGCGTAGTTAATTTAGTCTGTTCTCCCGAGTCCTTTGTGTGAGCTCTGCTCGCCACTTCCAAGTGCTGGGGGGCACACTGCTTGTCACTGTCTCGGTATTTCTGCCACACCACTCATCTCTTCCATCAGACTGGAGACCCTGAGAGCAAGGACGGGGCTCCCCATCAACTTGGGGCTCCTCGAGGCCTGGGACTTTCTACCCACACAGGTAGCTCCCCCATCCTCTATAACTCCTTGGTACCCTGGCCCCAGCTCACCCACAGTGGGCACCAAGTGGGAGCAGGGAGAGGTGCAGACCGTAATGATCACCGTTCTGGGGATTTCTATCGCAGAGGGACTAAGTCTCAGAACTGCTGTTAGGCCAGTGGAGACCAAACTCTAGGATATAGGTCACCCCCTTGGCAGCAGAACTGATTTATGGTGCCCTGGACAGCCTAATGTCATCAAATTACCCCACACAATGGAGAGAGGCTGACGCTGAGCCTGGGGCGGCTTGGGGCAGTCCGGCCACCTCCCGAATCCCAGACCTCCTTTGGAGTCTGTCTGGGGGCGACTGGGGCAGACAGTGGGCACACCCAGGCGTGCCACCATCCACTGGAGGTATAAGTAGGCAGCCTCTGGGACAGCTCTGCATCCTGGCTCCAGAGCCCACAGCACTCCTACGACTGCTTTCATCCTTGGGCAGCGCCATGAGTTGCAGACAGTTCTCTTCTTCTAGCAGGAGCTGCAGGAGTGGCGGAGGCGGCGGGGCTTGTGGGGGCAGCATGAGGTCCTCCTCAAGCCGCTTCAGCTCCTGTGGGAGGGGAGGCAGTGGTAGCTTCAGCTCCAGTTATGGCAGAGGGTCTGGGAGCGGCTTTGGTGTTGGGAGTTTTACTGGAGGCCTTGGGAGTTGCATTGGTGGTGCTGTTGGAGGCTTTGGGGGTGCTGTTGGAGGCGGAGAAGCTGGCATCCTGCCTGCTGATGAGAAGACCACCATGCAGGATCTTAACAGCCGGCTGGCCTCCTACTTGGATAAGGTGCAGAAACTAGAAAAGGAAAATGCTGACCTGGAGACTAAGATCCGGGACTGGTATGACAGGCAGGGGCCCAAGAACGTCCAGAAGGATTACTCTTGCTATTATGACACGATCAAAGATCTGAAGAACCAGGTAGGCCGGGGAAACTCAAAACTCTGTCTGTCTGTCTCTCACACCTATATGTACACTCACTCACTCACATGCTTTATTTTCCATGCGAAGGCAAGATGCTGGACTCTAACTTAGATGATAGCCAGAGAATCTTTTGCAAACTTTAACTTCAAAAAGAATTTTTTAACTGAGATATAGCTGATTTACAATGTTGTGTTAATTACTGCTCTACGGCAAAGGGATTCAGTTGTATATACATATGTACATTCCTTTTTGAAATATTCTTTTCCTTTAAGGTTTACCATAGGCTATTGAATATAGTTTGTGCTACCCAATAAGACCTTTTTGTTTATCCTTTCTATATATAAAAGCTTACATCTGCTAACCCCAGCCTCCCACTCCTTCCCTCCCTCATCCCCTTCCCCCTTGGCAGCCACTGGGTCTGTTTTCTATGTCTGTGATCCTGTTTCAGCTTCATAGTATTGTATTTTATTTTTTATTTTTTTTACTTTTAAAATTTTTATTTTAACTTTAGTTTACTTTACATTACTGTATTGGTTTTGCCAAACATTGACATGAATTCACCAGCCTCCCACTCCTTCCCTCCCTCATCCCCTTCCCCCTTGGCAGCCACTGGGTCTGTTTTCTATGTCTGTGATCCTGTTTCAGCTTCATAGTATTGTATTTTAGATTCCATGGAAACTTGAACTTTTATCAGGAACAGTTCTTGGCCTGGCTCATGTGGGGCATGCAGAGGTAGTGTGGAGGGAGCATAACAATGGGGCAACTTGTTTCTGGGTCTGCCGCCAATCCACTGTGTGACCTTGGGAAGCCTGGTGCCCTCTCCAGGCCTATTCTTATTCTCCTATCCACTTAATAAAGAGAGTGGGCAGACTAGCTCTCAGGCACCTGTTGGTTTAAAATTTCTGTAATCTTGGGGGAAACGAAATAAGAGTGCTGCTGTCCAAAACAGGCGGGCTGTATGGTGCATGAGAGAGGGCCATCTGTGCCTGTCTCTTCTCTTAGCTCCTGAGAGTTCAAAGCTTTCTAGTAAAGAAAACTAGACATCTTATCTTTCCCTTCCTACTTTTTCTGGGCTCTTCTAGGGATCTGTCTTGATTTTTCCAGTTTGGTTGGACCCAGATATGCATTCTAGCTGGTCAAAGCATGGAGAGGATCTAGAACTCTGGGGGTAGACATCATCTATCCATCCATTGATCCATCTGTCCACTCATCCGTCCATCCATCCATCCACATGTCCGTCTTATCCATTCAACTTAGAGGTTGACTACTCTCACTGTTGCTCTGGGCAAGCATAGTAACGTCTCAGGCGTGGTCTCTGCCCTTGAGGAGCTCATAGTCTAGCTAATTTGCTGTTCCCACCTGATTCCCTTGCCTTCACACCTTCTGATGAACAGCCTCCGGCTATCTTGTTTATTCTATCCCAAACCTCTTCCTTAGTCATCCTTCAGAGATCACTTCAATTGCCAACTCCTCCCTGAAGCCTTTTTTAATCTCCTGTAACCATAAATCCACTGTCTTTTCCTTGAACTCTTCCAGGATATTCTGGTCTTGGCAGTCAACCAAGCTCCTTGAGGAGCTGTATCTCATTGATCTCTAACTCTCACAGTGTCCTTTGTAGTAGATATTAAAATATTTGTTAAATGAATGAATGAAGGCCACACTGAACATCCTTGCTGAAGTCTGTGCGGGGTCTGTGTCACATACCAGCCTTGGAAGCCCCTCCTGCATCTTGGGAATCTTCCTGGATGGGCTCCTCATCTCCTATGGCTTTGCCTAGACTTTTGCCTTCCAGAAGAGGGTCATAGCAGGGGTGCCTGGGTTCTGTGCCATCTCCTCTTTTTTAGATTGTGCAGATCACGGTGGAAAACAACAAGATTTTAGTGGACATTGACAACAGTCGCATGACCATGGATGACTTCAGGATAAAGTGAGTCCTACTTGTCCTCCTTCTCCTGTCATCCATCCTTTCTCCAGCCTCTAGTGCTCTGGAGGTTCCTGTGGGGGCTGGTGACCTCTGGCTCATGACCCACCCCTGACTGGTCTGTAGGTTTGAGGTGGAGCAGGGCCTGCGACAAGCAGCGGAGGCTGATATCAATGGTCTGCGAAAGGTGCTGGATGATCTAACCATGCAGAAGTCTGACCTGGAGATGCAGTGTGAATCTCTGCAGGAGGAGCTGGTGGCCCTCAAGAAGAATCATGAGGAAGTAGGGTCTTGGCTACTTGTGGCTTGTTGGGGAGAGGGGGGAATAGAAGTTCAGGGATAATCGGGGATGGATAGGAGCTTTGGGCCATTGCATGGAAGACACCCCCTCTGTTACTCTTGAAGAGGACACGCACACCCAACCTATGGTGGTGGTTAGGCTTTGACTTCTCAACTGTGTCCCATCCCATTTTTGCACCCCAGGAGGAGCAGGAGAGGGCTGAAAGGTGATGGAGAGGATCCCATCCCACCCTGACCTCATATCCCCTTCTTCCCGGTAGGAGATGAGTCAGTTGTGTGGGCAGAGCACCGGGGATGTCAGTGTGGAGATGAATGCTACTCCTGGCGTGGATCTTACTAAGATCCTCAATGAAATGCGCGAGGACTATGAGAAGCTCAGTGCTAAGAACCGAAGCGACATTGAGCAGCAATACGAGACTCAGGTGAGCAGTGCGGGACACTGATTCAACCTTCTCTCCCTCCGTCTGCATGTCCTTTCCACCCACCCCTCCATCTCTGAGTCTACTCACGCTTCTCAGTCATCCTCCTTCCCATGCATTCACTGCCCACAGGTGTAATTATCAAGTAATTTCCCAGTGCCAGGTTTCATGTGAAGTGCTGATGTCGCAGAGATGAGCCACACAGGATCACTGCCCTGGAGAAACTGAGTTTATTACATGTGTGAGCAAAGGCAGAGCATGAAGAGCTTACATAAGGCTGTGTGCTTTCAGACTCTAGTGGAGGTATCCATTGTGCCCCCAGCACTGTGCTGAGCTCCTGATGACTCCCGTCCTCCTGGGTCTCCAGCCAGTGTAGAGGGTGACGCATGAGGACAGGATTTGTGTGTGTACATGTGTATGCATGTGTCTGGGTGGCACTTTGAAATGAAGTTAAAAGGTGACTTAAAGGCAAAGTGTGAAGAATCTTAAAGCCTGCTGAGACATACTGACAGAGAAACTGAGAAGCAGAGAATTGAGCGTTCTGGCTGGAGGGACCCATAACTCAAGATGACTTGGTTTTGGCTTTGGCTCAGTCTTGGTCCTGCAGGTGAAGGTGCTGACCAGTGGGGAAGAACCTTCCCCATTCAGTGAGCTGTTCAATGAGCTTTTGTGTTTCAGATGAGACAGATTGAGCAAGAAGTGACGACCTGTAGCCAGGAGGTGGAGTCCAGCAACAAGGAGGTGACCAAGCTTCGGCGCACTGTCCAAGAGTTGGAGATCGAGCTGCAGTCTCAGTTCAGCATGGTTGGTAGCCAGGCTCTGGTTCCTCTGCCTGGGTGGGGCACAGGAAGCTGCACATGACCTCCAGGGACGGGAAGGGGAGTCCAGCTATGAGGTAGCATCCTTCTCAGTGCCTCCTCTGCCCCTAGAAATCGGCCCTGGAGAAATCCTTGGAAGACACGGAGAACCGCTACTCTGGCCAATTGCAGCAGATCCAGGGTCAGATCAGTATCCTGGAAGGCCAGCTCGCTGACATTCGGGCAGAGATTGAGTGCCAGAATCAGGAATACAGCCTCTTACTCAGCACCAAGATGCGGCTGGAGCAGGAAATCAAGACCTACTGCAGCCTCCTTGAGGGTGGCCAGGAGGATTTGTACGTGTTCCTGGCTTTTGTGGCACTCCTCAGAAGTTCTAAACCCCTGATGCTACTTCTGTTCTTCTGGCTATAGCAGTTGGGAAAGTTCCTGTACACAAGGGTCTGATGGGCTGAGGATTTCTTCATCCCAAGGGGGGAAACACAGGGCCTTTCGGCTTTGAGAAAGGAGAAATGAGAGAAGGGACTGCTCCCTGCTCCAGGGAGAGGAAGTCCCTCCCCTCCCAGCTGTGGTGCCAGCCCAGCCTCTGTCCTCTGGCTTGCTGGAGGGAGACTTAGGAGGACTCACACTTAGGTCTTCTCTCCAGGCTCATCCTTGTATATATATGTGGGGTCACCTGTTTTATCTCTGTGCTTTCTTTGCTTCTCAGTGAATCTCATGGAGGTGGACAGACTGGCTTTGGAAACAGCAAAAGAAGTGGAAGTGGAAGCAGTTACGGAAGAGGATCCAGGGGAGGAAGTGGAGGCAGTTGTGGAGGAGGAAGTGGGGGCAGCTGTGGAGAAGGAAGTGGAAGGACATCCCAGTCCCAGTCCTATTCCTCAAAATCTGGTGGCTGTGACGCACAAGGTACAGGACAACTCTAAGGCTGTGGGGTGGGGGAGGCGTAGGTGTCAGCTGTCAAGTCACCACCCTTTTTAAGTATCTTTGAGCCTCTCTAGGGAATGCATATTCTAAACAGAGTGAGACTTTAGGGAGATCTCCAGTGAGTGCCATAGACTTGCCCTTGTTTCTGATCTGATCACTATTTTGGACAGAGTCTTAAGTGAGGCTGGGATCACATCTACATGTGACTTAAGTCTCAATACCCTAGGAGATGAGTTGGAAGTGGAGTATTATTTTGTCTGTTTCTCTCCACACCCTATGAGGTGGGTATCGTTATTATCCCCATTTTAGAGATAAGGAAAATGCGGTTCCTTATCTCTTGCTCAAGGTCAAAGAACTCATAAACGAGAGATCAGCTCTGTGGGGCTCCACAGCCAGTGCTTTTCATCATCATGAGGATGGGGACACCTGGGTCAGCAACAGTTCAGGCAGAAAAGAGTCTCAAGTGTTGTAGTCAGTGGTCGGGTTATACAAGCCAGTTATATGATGAAACTGTCCCAAGGAGCATATATCAAAGATACTAGTCTAAGTGCAAGAAAGAGTCAAACAGATAAAGTGGTCTCTAGGTCAGAGAGATTCCCTTTGTATATGTTGAATCTTGTAAAACAAAAATCTCGTATGAAATTGTAACAACAGGCTGGGTAACATGACTGGCAGTGCTCAGCTCAGAGGTACCTGGGAGCCGCCCTTCTCTGGAGGGTGGTCTTATGTGTTGGGTGGCACTGCAGGGCCATGGATGTGCATCTACGGGCAGAGGCTGGGCTGTCTTTCCCTCAACATGCAAGAGATTTACTAACAAAAGCTGCTGCACAGAGGACGGGGCTGCCTCCTGAGCCACCATCCTCAGAAATGGGAGAGCAGCTGCCAGCTGTTACAGCAGAGCTTTGGGAATTGGATGGGGCTGCTAGGACTGGAGGGTCCTTCCGTCTCAGGATTCTCCAGCTCTTTGAGTTCCAGTCTCCTTGCTCCGTGTGTGCCCATTTTCCTCCAAGTCCCAGTCTCTCCGTCTCTTGTTCTAAGCCCTCTCTTCTCACTCACCGCTCTCCTGTCTCTCCACAGGCTACCAGGCACGACACTAGAGCCCCTGCAGACTCTCCTGGCCCCACCCCAGCCGGACATCCCCCAGATGGTCAGACTCTGGACAAAGCCTGCTCATTGCATGGCAACACTGGGAACAGCTGGCAACAAGCCCCGAGACCTATTTGGTACGGGGCTCACTGGGCATGTGTGCCTTTGCCTTTGGCTGTCCATTGGCTTCCTCCTCTGGGAGGGTTGGGGAGACCTCTCTCCCTCTGTCTGGTTTGGGGATGACCCCATTCCCTGCCTTATCTCAGTTTCCCAATAAAGCTTTCCTGTTGCATATCAAACCTGGACTTTGACTCACTTGTTCCTTGGGATTGATAAGGGGCAGAAAGGAGGTGAAGGGAGAATCAAGGGAATCCGCCTGTAGAGTATTGGTTAGCTTTTCTATCAGCTAACTTCTACTTGCAACAAAGCAATCCGTAATTTGGTGGCTTAAAATCACGATCATTTACTCAGCCTGTGCTTTCACAGTTGACAGTTTGGACTGGGGAATTTTGTTTTCCTTTAAGCATCTGTGGTCAGCCCCAAGTCAGCTAGGTAGCTCTGCCTCTGGGGCTTGGCTGCATGCTGGCTGGGAGTGAAAGGGTCACATGACTCTCTTCTTCCAGCCAGCTGGCTCAAGCAAGTGTTCCAAGGGAATGCACAGAGCTGTGCAACGCCTCTTGAGGCTTAGGCTCTGAGTGGTCACTTAGGCTGTTGGCCAAAGCAAATCACAGATTCAAAAGCAGGGGAAATAGACTCCTCTTGATGAGAGAAGCTGGAAAGTCACATGGCAAGAGTATGGGCAGAGGGAGGGCAATAGTGGGCCAGTTTTTAAAAATGTTTACTGATTAATTTTTTTGGCCGCACCGGGTCTTAACGGTGGCATGCAGGATTTTCAGTCTTCGTTGTGGCATGAAGAATCTTTAGTTGCAGCATGTGGGGTCTAGCTCTCTGACCAGGGATTGAACCTGCTTTGGGAATGCAGAGTCTTACCCACTGGACTACCAAGGAAGTCCCTGGGGCAAGTTTTTGCAAACCATCTGCCACAGTCTCTCAGCAGATCATAAGTTAGTTACAGAGGGAAACAAGACCAAAATGAGGTGGGTTTTGCTTCAGAAGATTTCATAGATGGTGAAACATAAAGGCACAGATCAAGCGCTCCAAGGCAAGGTGAGGACTATTCCATAAGACAGCAGCGGGCAATGTTCTCCAAGGGTTCTGACTAGGGACAGACAGCCCTCAGCCTGTGTTTCAGATGCTACAGCTGTGTATCAAACCTCCCTGAAGCTTAGAGCCTTAAAAGAACAATGTTGATTTGGGACTTGTTGGGAACAGCACACTTCTGCTTTGCTGGGTGTTATCCTGGCTCACAGGTTTGGGCTAGAAGCATGTGAAGTCTTGCTCACTCATGTTTGGCCCCTGAGCTGGAAAGACTCAAACCTGGGGGCTGGCCCTGCAGAGGCTCCTCGACATCTCTGTATGGAGACTCCTAGTGTGATCCCTGGAGCAGAGCAGCCTCAGAGGAGACAGACTTCTTAAACACTGGCTCGGGGCTCCCAGGATATATGTCCTAAGCAAGAAAGAACCAGGAAGAAGCTGTTTTGCTTCATTGCCTAGACTGGGCTTCCCAGGCGGTGCTAGTTGTAAAGAATCCATCTGCCAATGCAGGAGATGCAAGAGATGAGGGTTCAAAACTGGCTTGGGAAGATCCTCTGGAGTAGGAAATGGCTGCCCTCTCCAGTATCTTGCCTGGAAAATTCCATGGGCAGAGGAACCTGGCGGGCTAGAGTGCACAGGGTTGCAAAGAGTCAGACGTGACTGAGTGATGGAGCACCGCACAGAAAGTCATGCGGTGTCATTTCTGCTGTACTCACAGTCTTGCCTGGATTCAAGAGGAGGAAGCATAGACCTTACAGGTGGCCGAATTCAAAGATGATCCCAGTTAGTGAAGTTGCTCAGTCATGTCCGACTCTTTGCGACCTCATGGACTGTAGCCTATCAGGCTTCTTCGTCCATGGGATTTTCCAGACAAGAGTGATGGAGTGGATTGCCATTTCCTTCTCCAGGCGATCTTCCTGACCCAGGAATCGAACCCAGGTCTCCCGCATTGCAGGCAGACGCTTTACCGTCTGAGCCACCAACAATTCAAACCTAAGGGCTGCTGTGAAGGGATTTTGGAGAAGTCTCTACTGCTTTGGCCTTAAGATAGAGAGATTAGACACTGAGCTGGACATAGTCACCTGCATGAATGTGAGCTAAGTTGATTCAGTTGTGTCTGACTCTTTGCGACCCTGTGGGCTGTAGCCCACCAGAATCCTCTGTCCATGGGACTCTCTAGGTAAGAATACTGGAGTGGGTTGCCATGCTCTCCTCCAGGGGATCTTCCCTATCCAGGGGTCAAATCCACATCTCCTGCATTGCAAGTAGATTCTTCACCTGCTGAGCAAGCGGGGAAGCCCCAGACGTAATCACATAAGCTCTTAAAAAACCAGAGAGTTTAGAATTCTTATCCACTGGTGGCACAGTAGATGAGAATCTGCCTGCCGATGCAGGGGACAGATTTGATTCCTGGTCTGGGAAGATTCTACATGCCGCTGAGCAACTAAGTCCATGCGCCACAACTACCGAGCCTGTGCTCTATAGCCCATGTGCTGAACTATTGAAGCCCACACACCTAGAGCCTATGCTTGAAACAAGAGAAGACACCACAGTGAGAAGCCCGAGCACCACAACAATCTTGAACTTGCCTTTCCCAGAATCCCTTACAGGTATGAATCTAGACATAGTTTGAGTTTTTATGATCAGATGCTATTCTGTAAGACATGAGTGGAGAGAGATCTGGAGGAAGTATTTTTTGGTTGGCATAGATCTGCCTGTTACGATATGGTTCTAGGGCACTTATTGTAGTAGACCAAGAGTTCCTTTGGGAGCTGATTATGTGGTGTTAATGTGGGAGCCCATACCTGGAGGCTCAGTCTAGAGTCTGCACCTCCAGGCTTCTAATGATTTTGAATCTCCAGATTTCCAAGTCTGTGGGTGCCCGTCTTTACTGATCAATGGTCTCAAGTTTACATAAGAGTCTTGACAAGACTGGGATTTTCAGTTGATGCTGTGGTTTGGCAACTTGGAGAAACCAACTTTAAGGTGAACTATTAGCTACTTCAGCCTTGTAAGTACAAGAAATAAGAGATCTTTTCAGTATATTCATGGAAATCTCCAGTTTCTGACGATCCATAGAGTTCGGATCTTAGGAGTCTGGGTATATTACTCTTTCTATAAGTTCTCCAGTACAGTTAGAAGAAACTAGACAACCCCCACTTTATCACTGAACACATGGACTTCTAGAGTCCCATGTTTTAACAGTAGTTGAATTTCCATTGCTTTCAGGCCTGCCTAAGCCATATAACCATTCTGATTCTCATATCATTCATACAACCATGTTTATTGGGTAAATAGATATTAAATTTCTTACATGTGGGACACTGTTCAATGAAAAAAGAGACAAATATTCCTTCCAACCTGGAGCTTACAATAGAGATGAGGGAGGGGCAAAATTCTGTCATAAATAAGTTGTCATAATATATTTTAAGATGATAAATGCAAAGAGAAGTCAGGAATGGTTTGGGGATTGGAGGGTTGTGGTGGAGTGAGGCGGGTTGCCACCTTAAATAGGGTGGCCAGAGTCAGGCCCATTGAGCAGGTGGAATGTAAGCGATGCCTTGGCAGAGTGAGGGAGGCAGTCAGGTGGGTACGTGATGGGAGATCAATCTAGGCACAGGGCTTGGGCGTGTAAAGGCCCTAAGGTTGGGAATGTGTTTCATATGTTCAAAGATGAGGAAGGAGGCCAATGTAGTTAGAGCAGAGTGAGTGAGGAAATAAGTGGTAGAAGATGAGGATAGAGAGGTAAGTAAGAAGTGGCTGCATCACTTAGAGCTCTGTGGGGCCCTCTAAGGAACCTGGCTTTTATGCCCAGTGACATAGGGAGCCACTGAAGGCACAGGTGAGAGGGAAGGACTCCCAGGTGGCAGGTGACAGAGGATGGAGGGAGCCTGCATGCCCGAGTTCACTGCCCGGAAGGGGATCCTTCCCATCCCCAACAAGGAACCATCACACCAGGCCTTACATGAGCATATTACAAATTTTCATTATGTTAAGCCAGGGAGATGTTTTTTTATTTAATTTTTATTTAAAAAATTTTATTGGTGGGATCCTTGTTCCCCAATCAGGGATCGAACCTGTGCCACCTGCAGTGGAAACTTGGAGTCTTAACCACTGGACCACCAGGGAAGTCCCGAGCTAGAGGGATTTTTAAGGTTGTTACAGCAGCTAGCATTGACATGGATGTCTAGCACACAGGACTTTCACCAGAGAAACAGCCCCATCTAAGTTAAATTTTAAAAGGATCCCTTTGGTTATTGTTTAGTAAGAGGTCGAGGGACCAGGTGTAGAAACAGAGAGACTGATTTGGAGGGAGGTAATCCTAATGAGAGATCAAGGTACTCAGAGTGGAGATGGTCAGAGGCAGTTGGCTCTAGGGGTCATTGAAGGTAATACCATCAGGATTCTTGTAGAAAGAGAGGCATCAAGGAAGTTTCTGAGTCTGTTGTCCAAAGAGCTGGAGGAGAGGGATTGTCACCCACTGAGATGGGAAGGCTGGGAGTGGAGGCCACTGGGGTGAAAGATGAGTTAGTTTTGGACACGCTGGATTTACAAGGTCTCTTAGACAATATTATCAGCTGAATTACATCCCCTCAAGTTCATATACGGGCTTCCCAGGTAGCTCAGCAGTAAAGAATCTGCCTACAGTGTGGGAGACATGGGTTCGATCCCTTGGTTGAGAAGATCCCCTATGAACTGGCAACCCACTCCAGTGTTCTTGCTTGGGAAATCCCAGGGACAGAGGAGCCTGGTGGGCTACAGTCCATAGAGTCACAAAGAGTTGGACACGATTGAGTGACTAAACAACAAGAAGTTCATAGGTTGAAGCCTTAACCCCTAGTACTTCAGAACATGAGCATATTTGGAGATAGGACCTCTGAAGACACGAGTTAGTTAAGGTGGGACCATTAGGATGGCCCTAATCCAATCAGTCTTATAAGGATTGGTGTCCTTATAAGAAGAGGAAATTTGAACACACAGAGAGACACCAGGGTTGTGCATCCTCAGAGAAAGACTGTGTGTGGATACAGCAAGAAGGCGGCTATCTTCAAGCCAAGGAGAGAGGGCTCAGGAGAAACCAAACCTGCAACCAGTTTGGTGTTGCCCCTTGCAACACCAAATCTGTGCTTCTTCTATCCTCCAGAACTGTGAGAAAATAAATTTCTGTTGTTTACACCACCTATTCTGTGGCATTTTGTGGCAGCCCAAGCAGGCTAAGACAGGCCCTCAAGTAGAGATTTCTTAGGTGTCTTTGGCCCACAATCACCCCTTTTACTAAATTCTGTATCAATCAGTGCTTTTACCTGCAAAGATTGAAATGCTCCCGTTGAAGCCAGCTTGTTAAGGGATGTTAGGTAAGTCATAGCATCTTCAGGAAGAACTCTCAGAGAACAAGTCTTGAAGGCTGCACAGCTGGAGGAATCCCACTCCTGCCACCAATTTCAGGCACAGACGTGGTGGTATGTCCCACTCGATGCTACCACCACATCCCTGGTGTTTCTGCTTCTGGAAGCCAGATGCTTCTGTAGCCACTCCTGCCAGACAGATTCCATGGAGCACCACTGCCTTAGGACATGAGCTCCGAGAGGCAGGCTTTTGTGATGTGTTTGGTTGGGAGATCCTGGTCATGTCACGTCTGTGCTGCATCAGTGAGGGAGGGTGGTAGGCTAATTTCTTCTACAATGAGGAGCGGGGCTTCCCAGGTGGCACTAGTGGTAAAGAACCTACCTGCCAATGCAGGAGGCATAGGAGATGCAGGCTCGATCCCTCGGTGTTAGTTACTCAGTTGCGTCCAACTCTTTGCTACACCCCATGGACTGTAGCCCACCAGGCTCCTCTGTCCACAGAATTCAGCATGAATACTGGAGTGGGTAGCTGTTCCCTTCTCCAGGGGATCTTCACGACCCAGGGATCTGACCCGGGTCTCCTGCATTTTGGGTGGATTCTTTGCCGTGGCAAGGTACAGACACTGATAAAACCCCTTTACTCCTCCCCAGCCCTAGGGAAATCTGGCCTTGAAGTGTGCATTTGGGAGACACATTCTAGATTAAATCCCCCTCAGAAAGAATGGATGCCACCTTCTTTCCAGTTAGGGTTGCTGGAAGAGGAGTTTCACCCAGTGAGACCCACGGGGTGCCTCTCAGAAGGCCTGGCCCTCCCCACAAATGATCTGATTCTGAGGGGAATAGCAGCACCTCCCATGTGATCTTCCCAGCAGGACAAAGAAACCGGTTCTCCCTCCCCTCTCCCTCTCCCCTCAATCCTCTCCTGAGCCCAGTCCAACCAGGGCCCAGAGTTCTCTGCTTCCTCATTCCCTGCCCTCTATCAGGGGCTGTGGGCTTCCCTGGTAGCTCAGCTGGTAAAGAATTCATCTGCAATGCAGGAGACCCCGGTCTGATTCCTAGGTCAGGAAGATCCCCTGGAGAAGGGATAGGCTACCCACTCCAGTATTCTTGGGCTTCCCTGGTGGCTCAGATGGTAAAGACTCTGCTGCAATGTGGGAGACCTGAGTTTGATCCCTGGGTTGGGAAAATCCCTTGGAGGAGGGCGTGGTAACCCACTCCAGTATTCTTGCCTGGAGAATTCCATGAACAGAGGAGACTGAGGGGCTACCGTCCCTGAGATTGAGAAGAGTCGGACACGACTGAAGTGACTTAGCACACAAACACAACAGGAAGCTCAGCCACCAGACGGAGAATGCCCTTTCAGAGGAGCTGAGTGACCAAGAGTGAGAACGATTGTCTGGAAGAGGAAGGGGCAGGGGCGAACATTCACTGAGAACTTTCTATAGCTAGGCACTATGGTAAACCACTTATATACACTACTGTATTCAATCCTTACACTGCTGCTCACATTTTATTCCACACATGAACAGACTTGCTGAGAGGGATTAACTAATGTGCCTGAAAGATAACACAGCTTCTAAATGACGGAGCCA